>CM048746.1:404558783-404971283 GCA_026315105.1 Locusta migratoria
TGTGAAAGCAGCCATGTGTTTTACCCACAGTGTTGCACTCAATGCACACCTTTTACATTGGTCTAATAACCAACCAGCTGTCCATTAGAATCAATGGTCACCGCTAAACTATGGTCAAAAGTAAGGGAGACCACCCAGTGGCAGAAGACACATCTGAGCAAATGCTTGATTTCAGTAGTTGCTTCACAACCTGGACCATCTGAATTTTTCCCACACCCTCCTCACCACCTTTTCTAAATTGCACAGGAGTTACCCTCTACCTACATTAATGTAATTTCTCACACACCCCAGAACCAACAGTTCCTGCGCCCTTCATGTTACACCTCTCCGATTTGTTGTGTATTGATGGAAGTGTGAGTGACTCTCTTTTCACTCAACTAGCACACATGTACTATATCCATCCCCAGCACTGCCTTGCATTCTTCCCGCTCTTCCTCTTTGTAACTCATCAGCCAGATATAATAGTTATGTGTCTGTGAAATGTGCACCTATGTGACTGTATAAATCACAATATGTCTTTTTTCTGACTAAGACTAAGGCTGAAAGCTAATTTACATGTGTAGCATTGTCTTCTTTTATGTTACCATCACTGCTTAACAAATGACTTTGTGGTGATTTGCAAACTGTCCTCATTATATTACTGCTGTGCAGAAAAATATAGAAACTGCTAGTTTGATTTCTGGAAAAATGTATGAAGACAAAAGCTAAAACTTATCCAATTACTTATTTTAGAATACAGGCTATCAGAAGACAAACCTCCATTTATAGCATTTGTAGATTTAAAGAAAATTGATGAAATGAGAAAATGCATTAAATGAAACAGGTACAGATGACTAAGAAGTGAGATTGACAGGAAGTGCAAAATAGCTAAGCAGGAGTGGTTCGAAGGCAAATAAGTCTGTAGAAGAATGTATAAGTAGGGGAAACATATCTACCGCCTACAGGATGTAACGTTTCTGCTATGTTGAACACTCCTAAAAATCAGTTACCAACATTGAAACACGAAATATCTGACGCCTAAAATAAAACTTCATTACCGGACATGTGATATTTCACACTTTCGCCTTCAGATTGAAATTCTATTTACACTATTAGTAAAACACTTTTAAGAAATAGTACGTTCATTTAAATATAACTTTAGCTGACCTTTTACGTAAATTTCAGTTTTTAATACTTTCGTAAATAATAGCTGCAAACACTAAAAATGCATTACACGAATTTTTGGAAACTGCTGAACCTATATAGATACTAATTTGTATAGAAACAACAATGCTACATGTTATAAACTATTGCACCACATGATTTCATATATACCTTTTATTTAAATAAATTAGGGCAGACCATGTTTTATATATCACTAGATCCTAAATTAAATACTGATAATTATTCGTGCACTAAAATTAATAATCCGTTTGGTACTAAGAAACTATCTTCGAAATTAACAAAACTACGACAACCATAAACAAATCCGTATTAATAAATAATTTGACCACAAACCGAAACACATTAAAATACCTTTTCATAATAATAGTACGCCTACACACTATTGGCAAAACAAATATGTGTGCATTTCGAAAACACAAATAATGTAAATAATTTGACGACTGTAAACACTAGTCAAAAGGATGACGTTAAATTTGTGCACTACATTTAAATACAAATTTCATGAAACAAGTACAAATATTAACATAAATAGTCAGAGCTTAAATGTAATATTTTAATTTCTGTATTTTGGCATATTTGATGTAAAAGAATATTGTTTAATTGTGAATTACAAAACTTTGTCATCATTTTTAATACGTGGTTAAGCAGAAAGATGTTGGAGAGAAACCATTGTTTGTTTAGTCGTGGATAGAGTTTGTGAGTGGGCAGAAGCCTGTAAGAAGCTGTGTTGGCTTGCTGCTGCATTTCTTGATTGTGCAATGTTTAAGTGGAAATAAAATTGTTTCCATATCAACTAAAATGGATTTACTTTATGAAAATATCCTGTAAAATCAATTTCTTTAGTGAATGCCGAAGACAACTCACAACGCAATGGACTTCAGCCAGCATATAAGATAAGTTCAACTTCACCTACAGTGGAATGATTTCGTTATAGACTGAGAACTAATAAACATTTCCGTTATTTAGGAATATATTAGGGCTCAGTTTGAGTCATTCCGAAAAGAGGTGATGGACGTTAGATGTGGTGCCGTGACCAGGATTTTAAATGAGTATTCGCTAATATAAAATGTGTTTCAGGATACAAGGAAAATAATGTATATGATGGATGTGCAGTAAAACCATCATAAAAGTGCAGAATTCGACTACAATACTACCCACACCTACGATGTCGAAATTTAATGGAGGAAGATGGCAATAATTTGGACTACTAGATTCCTGTATCGCCGCATCCTTGTGTGAAGTTAAGTACTCATTTTTTTTTTTTTTTTTTTTTTTTTTTTATTTTTTAAATCTTTTGTAGTGACTGTTTGTGTGATAGGGGTTTTATGTGGACTGAAAACTTATTTTAAAATGGATACAGTAAGAAAGGAGGGAGATGATAGTACTCAAGTTTTGGACTTTGACAGTGGGGTAGAAGGTTCTGGTATCGCGAGTTCTACACCGATTACAAGAAAGCAGCAGGTCCCATTTTCTCTAGTGATTTACAAGAGACTGGACAACAGATTAGTAATATGGCAGCAAACACGGAAATAGAAATAAAATCAATCTTGGAACTTTTATTAGAAATGAACTCCAAACTTTCATTACAAATGAAAACCGAACTTTCATTACAAACGGAAACTATGGAAACTATGAAAACCGAACTTTCGTTAGATATAAAAACCATGAAAACCGAACTATCTGACATAAAATCTCAAACAAATGACTCAATGACCGATTTAAAACAATACATTGGAAGTCTAGTGACAAATTTTAGTACCGGTAGATTCAATAGTGTAGAAAAAAATGTTGTGGTAGCTGCTACTTCAGAAGTTTCACAGACGAGTGACAGTGTTGTAAAAATAGATGACACTTCAAGTTATGTAAATTCTCAGAGCCAGGATACTAAAACAGAGTTAACTGGAAAGATTCGCGATGTTGAAGAATGTAATAGCAAACTTGATAACTCTGATTTGAAAGTAGAAACTGAATGTAACTGTTTCGTAGATAACCTTGAGCTGGAAGTTGAAAGTAAATGTACAGTCACTGAATTACCACAGTGTGTAGACGAAATGCAAGAAAAGTCACACACTGAAACTTTGTTTATTCCTAGATGTAATAGTGTAAGTTGTTTACCAGTAGTGAAGTTACCTGGTAGGCCTAAAAAGAAATTTCATCCTGTTTATTTTATGCCACAGGACAATGATTGTTTTTCGTCAGATTTGAATGACACTTCTGAAATTATGTTGCTTAAGCAAGGTCTAAGGTGTAAAGTATGTTCTTGGGCAAACCAGACCCAACTGTTTGCATTTAATTTTGGACCTAATTGTAATCTACCACTACCTATTCTACCTGATGATAGACAAAATGAGATGCATCAGACTGTGCACTGATGTAATACCTTAGGGGCATAATTACTCTTTAGTTATGAAACTGCTGACAACAGTTCAGGTCCCCAGTCGTGTGCTGTGTACTTCAATTAATCATTTTCACAGTGCAGAAAAAATTCTAGGCTTTAAGTTTTTCTTCAGTGTAAATATTTGATTATTTGAAAAATGTTTTAATTACCACTGACAAATGAAGGCAGCTGAGGCATACCTTTTGATATATACATTTTTGCTATATGCTTATTGAAACTTAAACTAAACTTTATTACCAGTTGGAATTTTTGAGAAAATAAAAAATATATGTAGGTGGATGTCATCAGTTCAGAAGAACTTTATACCAAATACTAATACTATACCTAATCTGAGATACTAGTGTCATTTTAGTTGGGGGTTTTCAATGTGAGATTTTTTACTTATGTCAATGTATAAGCCAATGGACTTTATTCTTAAGAAAAGTAAATATACTGAAATACAGTTTGAACCGAATATTGAATTCATGTTTACAGTTAATACAGTTGCAAATAACAACAAATATTGAGAAGGATTTATGAATAAAAATACTATGTGAATTTAAGTACTGAAAAAGAAAATAGGTAAATGATGGGGGTTTATTTAATGTGTTTGACAGGAATTTTGGAGACTTATGTTATGATGTTTATCAACCACTAGCTAATGTGGAAGTCTTTGAGTAGTCATCAAAAGATGTTAACAGAGTTAGAAAAAGGGGAAGTGCTGTTCATGAGAAATTAGGTTAAGAATTGTCAGTGAAAGTACTGAACAAATAGTTATTAAGTGTACTGAAATGGAAGTGAAAAATGCTCCATATATTGAAAAGAAAGAATTGATATGTCATAAAGAAAATGACTATGAAAATAATGAATACTTAAATGAAAAATATTGATATAGGATTAAGATTAGTGTAGTCTCTGAACAGATGCTTTACTTGAAGTCTAAAATGTTGAATTGCTTGATACTGCTGAGGAAATCTCAAAATGATAGTGTTAAATGTACTGAGAAATGTTAGCTCCAAACCCTGATAAATGTTAAGTCATCTACCGAAATGTTAAAGAAATAAGTGAAAGCAAATATGAAAGTATACCTTCTGTCAATGTCAACTTAAGTTGTGATTCTAGTAACATGAATAATTTTGAAGAAGTTTAAAAAATCTATTAACTGAACCTGAAAACAAAGTACTATTTCACTATGTTAGTAGTCCATTTGTTAAGATCAGAGTTGAAGTTTATACAGTTATACATTGAGCTCTTGAAGTTAACTGAAACCCTTAGCTGTATGCTTATAGTTTTGTTTATCCATGATCCATAAAGTTGATCGGCCTCAGATAGAATAATGCGTTTAAATCCTACATACAGAAAAGTTAATGTCTTTAATAGTTTACCTTGCTCTTACTCTGAAACGTATAAGGAAGATATTTGTTGATACCTACTATGAATATGGCACATAGATAGTGTGTATACCGTATCTGCATGTACAGATTGGCACACAATAATTAATTTATTAACCTCATATGCATAGTCAAAGGTATGTTGAAGTGTTCATTATTTGTTTATGGCTTGAAATGTCATTGTATATATGAGAAAATTCTTACCTCAGTTATGTACTGGGATCTTTTCTATTAATCACATCCACAGTGCATTACAATTTTAATTCTTTAAGTCTTTTCACTCTTGTTAGTCATTCATTAATATTTTTGTATTGTTGGTTGAATTTTGTGTTGTACATTGATGTGTCAAGAGGAACTTGCTAACAATTAGTACAAAAGTGACTATAAGCATGGGAGGACACACAGACCACACAAGTGTTGACCAATGTAAAATTCAATTTCTATCCTTGAGCTTACAGCTTAATAGGAAAATATTTAATACTGATTTTAGATGACCATATTATAGTGTATTGTACATATGACACAGTTTTGGCTGATGCAAAGTTTAATTCTCATTTTTATTCTTAAAGTTTATGATGAAACTATTGATGTTTTACAAGTTACATACTTGCAAGGTTTATCATGCATACTTGCACATACTCATGATGTAAAGGTTAATGAACCATTACAGACTACCTATTACTCATTATTATTATCTCCAAACTTGTATAAATTTGTATTTTTCATGTTGAACACCTATGTTTAGTCCATGACACACTTGTTGACTTGCTCATGCGTGCAAGCTTTGTGTATAAATTTGTAGTTGATTACAGGGTGTTTAGTTTTGATATGGTACTGTATCTGAAAATGATCAGGCAGACCATGTGTAAATTTTGACTTTTGTATAGTATATAATTATGAGACTTTGCACTGTTAACGTAGACACGTACAGACTTTCAGAACACTCAAGTAGTTAAACAAAATATAAGTAAACGCAACCAGAGTCTTTTTCTGCTTATGTAGCCGTTTGCGAGTCAGTTACCTGCCCTGGCCGTGGACGTAATTTAATGGCAGCGTATTTTTCCGCCCTCACTTGATTACTGCCTTGAGAGTGGGTGTATTTTGGCAGTTAAAAAAAAAAAAAAAAAAAAAAAAAAAAAAACTTCTTTGGGAAAAATTTGACACTTTGGTGGATCAGTTGAGAACTGACACTGATTACTTTAATTTCCATGCTTCTTTTGAGCTATGAGATTAACCATTGCCACTGCTAACTACTCGCAGGGAGGTTAGTTTTTGAATTTTTATTAATGCATATATTTTTTTTAATTATGTAATACTATGATCTAATTTGTTTATTCTCTTTACTATTACTCATTCTAATCTCTAACTGTATGAGAAATATTCAAAACCACGATTACATTTTCTGTCTATATAACCATTTTAATTATACCATAATTTTGAATGATAATTGTTTGATGTGCTCACTGAGAGTTTGTTTCTATCCATTGTTTTACTATTTAATTATGTCATTCATTCCACTTAGTAAATTGACTATATATTTTGAAGTTATTACAATGTACAACACCCTTTCTAGAGGAATTAGGAGCTTAGTCCTCACATAATGGCATTTACATACATGTACACAGAAAAAAAAAATTTACTCTGAGTAAAATACTTTTTTATATGAATTAATACCATACATAACTGTTTACAATATGAATATCAATGCTCTTTGAAAAAAAAAAGTTGTAAAAGCTTGCTATTTCATTATTCAAACTAAAGTAAATGAGAGAGATTTCTCATTAATTTTCAGTAACATTCAAGGGTTAATTTGAACCCATAATTTTGTTTGTTTTAAATACCGTATAGAGAAAATTGATTGCTCTTTCCAATAGCCTGATAACAGTATGCTTATTTATGTATGTAGTTAGGGAAAAATAGTATGTGGTTCTGAGAAAGATACAACCATGTTGTAGGAATGCCTGTATCTACAGTCAGCTGAAGCTGCGAGCCACTACATCACCAACAGCAGTTTGCAGATACACCACTGTTGGCGCATCATGCAACATCAACAACCACCAGCATTCGCAAGACTACAATCAACATACAATTTTTATTTTTTGCCAAAACTAATACAGACTCACTAAGTACACTTAAATCACAACATATTGAAACGATAGTACACAGTGAACCTTACATTATATTTCAGGTACACTATGTAGGGGGGTGTGTAACGTTTCTGCTATGTTGAACACTCCTAAAAATCAGTTACCAACATTGAAACACGAAATATCTGACGCCTAAAATAAAACTTCATTACCAGACATGTGATATTTCACTCTTTCGCCTTCAGATTGAAATTCTATTTACACTATTAGTAAAACACTTTTAAGAAATAGTACGTTCATTTAAATATAACTTTAGCTGACCTTTTACGTAAATTTCAGTTTTTAATACTTTCGTAAATAATAGCTGCAAACACTAAAAATGCATTACACGTAGTTTTGGAAACTGCTGAACCTATATAGATACTAATTTGTATAGAAACAACAATGCTACATGTTATAAACTATTGCACCACATGATTTCATATATACCTTTTATTTAAATAAATTAGGGCAGACCATGTTTTATATATCACTAGATCCTAAATTAAATACTGATAATTATTCGTGCACTAAAATTAATAATCCGTTTGGTACTAAGAAACTATCTTCGAAATTAACAAAACTACGACAACCATAAACAAATCCGTATTAATAAATAATTTGACCACAAACCGAAACACATTAAAATACCTTTTCATAATAATAGTACGCCTACACACTATTGGCAAAACAAATATGTGTGCATTTCGAAAACACACATAATGTAAATAATTTGACGACTGTAAACACTAGTCAAAAGGATGACGTTAAATTTGTGCACTACATTTAAATACAAATTTCATGAAACAAGTACAAATATTAACATAAATAGTCAGAGCTTAAATGTAATATTTTAATTTCTGTATTTTGGCATATTTGATGTAAAAGAATATTGTTTAATTGTGAATTACAAAACTTTGTCATCATTTTTAATACGTGGTTAAGCAGAAAGATGTTGGAGAGAAACCATTGTTTGTTTAGTCGTGGATAGAGTTTGTGAGTGGGCAGAAGCCTGTAAGAAGCTGTGTTGGCTTGCTGCTGCATTTCTTGATTGTGCAATGTTTAAGTGGAAATAAAATTGTTTCCATATCAACTAAAATGGATTTACTTTATGAAAATATCCTGTAAAATCAATTTCTTTAGTGAATGCCGAAGACAACTCACAACGCAGTGGACTTCAGCCAGCATATAAGATAAGTTCAACTTCACCTACAGTGGAATGATTTCGTTATAGACTGAGAACTAATAAACATTTCCGTTATTTAGGAATATATTAGGGCTCAGTTTGAGTCATTCCGAAAAGAGGTGATGGACGTTAGAAGGAAAATAAAAGTGGCATCAGGAGACAAGAAACGCAGCTGTATGACTATAAAGAACTCAGACGGAAAGCAGCTCTCTGCAAAGAAAGGAAAGCTGAAAGGTGGAAAGAGTATATAGAGGGGCTCTACAATGGAACTGAACTTAGAGACAATATTGTAGGAAGGAAAGAGGAAGTAGATGAAGATGAAATAGGAGATATTATAGTGAGAGAAAAATTTGACAGAGCACTTAAAGACCTAAGTCAAAACAAGGCCCCTGGAGTGGACAATATTCCCTCAGAACTACTGCAGTATCTGGGAGAGCCAACCATGACAAAACTATTTCAACTGGTGCATAAGATGTATGAGACAGGCAAAATACCCATTCCAAAGAAAGTATGTGCAGACAGGTTTGAAAATTACAGAACCACCAATTTGATAAGTCATGAGTGCAGAATTTTAACTCTAATTATTTACAGAAGGATGGAAAAGCTGGTAGAATCCAACCTCGGGAAAATCAGTTTTAACTCCGGAGAAATGTAGAAACACGTGAGGCAATATTCACTTTATGGCGTATCTTATAAGATAGATTAAGGAAAGGCAAACTTGCATTTTTAGCTTTTGTAGATTTAGAGAAGGCATTCGACAATGTGGATTGGAATACTCATTTTCAAATTCTGAAATCAGCAGGAGTAAAATAATAGAGAACAGAAAGTTATTTACAACTTCCACAAAAACCAGACAGAGGTTATCAAAGTTGAAGGGCATGAAAGGGATGTAATAGTTGTGAAGGGAGTAAGACAGGGCTGTAGCCTTTCTACAATGTTGTTCAATTTATACATTTAGCAAGCTATGAAGGAAAGCAAGAAGAAATTTGGAGAAGGAATTAAAGTTCAGGGTGAAGAAATAAAAACCGTGTGTTTTGCAGATGGCATTGTAATTCTGTCAGAGGCAGCAAAAGACTTGGAAGAGCAGTTGAATGGAATGGACAGTGTGTTGAAATGTGTGTGTAAGATGAACATTTACAAGAGCAAAACAAGGGTAATGGAGTGTAGTCTAAGAAAATCAGATGATGCTGAAGGAATTAGATTAGGTAACAAAGCAAAAAGGTGATAGATGAATTGTGTTACTTGGGTAGTAAAATAATATATGATGGTTGCAGTACAGAGGATATAAAAGGTCTGACTAGCAGTGAGTGTGGCAAAGAGAGTGGTAAGGAAGATCAAAAGAAAGAGAGGAAGAATGACAGTGGAAGAGACAGGGGCGAGAGTTACATATGTAAACTGTGACAACAGAAGGGGCTTACTGTGTTGTAGATGACATTACACTGAGAGGCCGGAGAAAAGTATTTTATCTGTTTTGTGTCAAACAAGTGCAACGATATGTGCATGCATAAATTTTTGGTGAGGAACTGAGAACTGAGGTAGCTGGTTCCCCACTTTTCTGTCTGGATCTTTTAAATAGGAATACATTTGTCTTTTTGAGTTCCAACAAAAATATTCTGCATGAAAAATAACTTAATAACATTATGCAGAGTAAGATCTCATCAACAGCTTCATATCATGCTGTAACTTCTTGTAAAGATTTTTTAAGTGCATATCAGTTCTATTTTATTGCACAAATTAAAACATTGTTACTAAAATTACTTCAAATTATTCATTGTTGTTAGTGTAGGACCTAAAAGTTATAATTCTCAAAATAATTATCAGTTAAAAATTAATTAATGTTTGCCCACACATTTATGTATATATAAGTTTGTCGCTATTAATTTCTCACCAGTTGTAGCATTCCATCGTGCAAAGACTCTACTGAAACTAAATTCCCCTCTGTAGTTAAAATGGTAATAGTAGACTGGAGCAGAGGCTTTACTAAGTCTTACTGTTTCATCAGTATTCCATGCAAATAATCCATCTGTAAAAACCTGTCAGAAACAAAACAAAAAGAAAATTCAAGTGAACTTGTAAGCCATGTACAAATAACTATCAAAACATAAGCAACACAAATTAAAATAGATGAAAGCACATGACTGCATTAAACTTAACTTAATAAGGAATATGGTATAATTTTTATGATTATAATGAAAATTGAATAAATCCAAAGAGGTGCTGACTATAATCCTCACTTTATGTAGTTGAAACCTAAATAAAGAAAATTTCATTGACACTTTCAAATTAAAACTAATATTTCTGGGAACCAAATGGCACTTGACACTCTTACTCATAAGCATACAGTGTGGACATCTAATCTGACTGTTATAAAAAGGCTGCAAGCAAATGAATGCTCCTTAGGACTAACATTCACATGGAAGAGAATACACACAACCTCATCTTTGAGGTGTAGGTCAATGTCGAGGAAGGTGGCCCATTGTGTCGAGTAGAGCCATGTGAAGTGAATGGAAGAGAAGGTGTTGAGGTTTTGAAAGAATGTGGATAGTGTGTCATCACCTTCAGTCCAGATTATGAAGATATCATCTGGTCTGCAGGGATATGAGCCATGCAGTAAAGAGTTTGGAGCAGGGAAGGATATTACTTAGGTTTGGTGAGACTAAAGGTGAGGGCACACTATCCACATTCCTTCAAAACCTCAACACCTTCTCTTCCATTCACTTCACATGGCCCTACTCGACACAACAAGCCACCTTCCTTGACGTTGACCTTCACCTCAAAGATGGCCTTATCAGTACCTCTGTCCACATCAAACCTACCAACAATCACCAATACCTCCATTTTGACAGCTGCCACCCATTCCACACCAAAAAGTCCCTTTCTGCAGCATAGCAACCCATGGTCATTACATCTGCAGTGACAAGCAATCCCTCTCCAAATATGCCAGACACCTCACTGAGGTCTTCACTGACCACAGTTACCCACAAAACCTTGTCCAGAAACATATCACAGGCCCTGTCTGTTCGATCACCCGCCACCTCCCCCTCACCCACTGCCCGGCCACAATGGAGCATCCCTCTCGTCACCCAATACCACCCAAGACAAGACAGTTAAATCACACTGTCCGCCAGGGTTTCGATTACCTTTCATCCTGCCCTAAAATGAGAAAAACCCTGCTCAAAATCCTCCTCACCCACCCCTATGGTGGTATTCTGCTGTCCACCAAACATAGGTAATATCTTTATCCATCCCTACTCCTTCCCTGCTCACAAACCTTTACCCCAGGGCTCATATTCCTGCAATAGACCTAGATGCAAAACCTGTTCCTAACCACCATCCCAACTACTCTAGTCCCGTCACAGGCATCTCCTATTCCATAAAAGGCATGGCAGCCTGTGATAGCAGTCATGTTGTATACAAACTGAGCTGCAAACACTGTGCAGCTTTCTATGTACGCATGAGCAGCAACAAGCTGTCTGTCCGGATGAATGGTCTTCATCATACTGTGGCAAGTAGACAGCTGGACCGTCCTATTGCAGAGCATGCAGCACTGTATGATGTAGCTCACTTCAATCACTGTTACACAGCTTGTGCCATATGGATCCTTCCCACAAACACCAACTTGCCTGAACTGCACAGATGGGAACTCTCTTTACAATATATCCTACACTCCCGAAATCCCCTAGGCATAAAAATGCACTAGTTCCTGCCCCCACCACTCTCCTCTCCCCTTCCTTTCCCTACCCACACTCCAGCTTACGAACATCTCCCTTTTCGCCACATACTCCAGTCCCTTCCTATCTGTCAGACAGCACTGATATATTGTTCCATTCCCACTGGCATCCCTTCCCTCCCTTCCTGCTTTCCTCTCCATGCCACTTCCTCGCCACCACTACTGGTTGCTCCCGCCTCAGCTGTGTTGCAGTCCAGCCGCAACAGCCAGAGATGAAAATGCACTGAGAAATTAAGAACTTACAAATCCCTTTCAAAACGTACTTGTTTCCTGAGTAGCTACACAAAAAGATAACTCACACTAATAGCAGTGACATGAATGAGGTTGTTCTTATTGTAGGGATGTGTTTAATAAATTGCCTTCGACTTGATCTGATTCAGTCCAGTTTATAAGTGTGAGTATGTGTTTATGTGACTGTACACTACTTAGAATCTTTGTGGGCCCAACCACTGCACGATTGATTGCCTTCTGTTTCCAGGTACTATTGGATACATGCATGCTCCTTAATAACATAATACATTATTAGACATGTATAAATTATATGGCTTTAGTATCTAACCATATAAGTAATCTACACATGTCTTTTTTCAGATGGGCCATCGAACTACAGAAGATATTTAGCATTGGAGAATGATGATGTACAAAAAACAGAGGGGAAAAAATTAACAAAACATTCTCTGTTTTTGGCATAGAATTGAAATCAGTAAGGAAAAGTATGCAATGTCAGTTTTAAAAAATCAACTTCCAGTCTGAATAGCCTACTTCTGGTGGGAATCAGAAGTTGTAAATCGATTTGGAGTTGTACAATTACTACTAGGAGGTACTGCATTTTACCTTTCATATAACTCCCTCCGTTTCAGAATTGGTGGACGGGTGGTCTGGGACACCCTGATTACACTACACTGTCCACTCCCTTCAATGACTTGTTACATAGCCCATGCCACCTGTATCCTTCCTGCTAAGAACAGCTTTTCTGAACTGCATAGTGGAAACTCTCTCAACAGTATATCCTACTTCCCGACAACTCCCCAGGTATCAACTGTCATTAGTTCAAGTCCTCTTCCCTTCTCTGCTTGCACTAAAGCCCCCACATTCACCTCCCTCCCAGATGCCTCCATTCCACAGCCTCCCGTCTTGACACAGCTCTTAATAGGCTGTTCTGGCCTGCAGTCTGGTCACACTACTAGATAGCATTAGTATATTCTTCCCACCCATCCCTCCCCTCCAACCCTTCCTCCTGTCCCTCCATCTCCACCACTGATTGCTGCTTCCATGGGGCATCAAAAGGCCCTTAAAACAACAACAACAACAACAACATCAAAAGGCACAGTCATATTACATTTACTGAAGATGATGGTCATGCATGTTAGAGTGTGTGTGGTAGTTAGTGCATCTCTTTTTGGCACAGGCACTATGAGCTGAAAGCTGAAAATGATAGAGAAGTCTTACGTGTGCATTTGTGGATGAAAAGTGTAAAGTTCATCACGTATCAACATGAGTACTAAAAGGAATCCATTAAATTTCAGTTACGTGACAATTCATACACATTCTTAGGTAGGATCAACCAATGGAAAGTCCAATAACAACAATATGGAAAGAATTCAGTGATACTCAGGATATAAAGGTGTTGAGTCACAGATTAGCACAATGGAAAAGATTGCTGAAATACTTAGGCTTTTGGATAAAGTTGTTCTTCTGAAGTAGAAAATACATACACACTCATGCAAGTAAAGCTAGCTCTCTCTCTCTCTCTCTCTCTCTCTCTCTCTCTCTCTCTCTCTCTCTCTCTCTCTCTCACACACACACACACACACACACATTACCACCATATCCAGGAATTTGGGGCCTAAACTAAGGTATTTTTCATTGTGCCAGTCAGATTCAGCAAGTGTTCCCTGCAGGGAGAAGAAACAATCATTTGCATGTTATTGTTAAATGTAAAGGTTGTCGGTGAAACTAAATATTTAGGTATTAAAGTTACCAACAATTACATTTGAACAATAACACAGATAATGTTGTGATGATGGTTATCAAAGACTACATTTTATTGGTAGAAAGATTTTGCAATGAATCTACAAACCTGAATCTACACTCTGATTATCAACATTTTTCTGGAAGACTGTTGTGCGTAATGGAGTCCTAATCGTACAGAATTGACAAAGGATATCGAGAAAATACAGGAAATGTCCAATTCTTTAATGCATGAAGAGAGACTGACACAGATATGGTATATGAGTTGAGATCACAAGCATTAAAACAGGCATTTTTCATTAAGGTAAGATCTTTTCACAAAATTTCAGTAAACAACTCTTTCTTCCATATGTAGAAATATATTATTGATGCCCATTTATATATGGAGAGAGAATAAGAGAAGGCAGTGTTCATTCATAAAAAGTACTTTGCAAGAATGGATTGTTGTAAAATGTAAACTTTCACGGCCGGAATGGTCAAAATTACTAAAAATTTCCGAGCTGTTATGCCGTGGTTTAGTGGATTTATAATTAAAACCCAACGTTTCGCCCCTGACTGCGGAGGACATTCTCAAGGAGGACTGAGGCACTTTTTGGATGTCCGATTCACGCCCTGGCTCACTACAGGATTGATTGCTAGAAAAAAGGTCTGAAAGAGGTTCAAAGAATCCAATAAATTTAGGGCATGCAGCCATGCTAAGTCAATTTCATTGGTTTATCTTCAGAACAAGTCCAAGACTGCTGACAAAGTGCCAGGCACGGCCTTATATGCCCTATCGCAGTGGCACTGCACCTGTAGGTCACAGATGCTGGTTGGTGGCCAAAAGGTACACTCAGCATATGCGCCCCTGTGGTGGAAGAAATCAGGTATTCGATTCTCTTGGTGATATGTGCTCTGTGGTGGCAAGATCTTGACAACTTCTCTGCAACTTTATTACACCAAGTGCAGGATTAAAAGCCTAGTCCAAATTAAAGCAATTATCTCTGTTTACTACAAATGAGGTTTCATATGGATAACCTCTCTTCCTTAGAAATATTAATTTTTATGGACAATATTTTATAATTGCTAGGCAACTTTCACTTTTTTTTTCAATGAATCCTCTGATAGCAGTAGGAAAGCTTCTGCAATGACACTGATGAATGATGGTATTTGCAAAGTCTTGGAGTGAGAGCAAAATTTAGCCCTTTACTTAAGAAAGACAATGGAGCTTCATCCAAGCCCTTTACTGTTAAATTTATACCAGGACATTGAACAACAGAAGCTTCCTAAGAAAGCTGGTCTAATTGGTTGTACGTGGCCATCTGTCTTGTTGTAGCCAGTTGATGAATGCAGTCAAAATTGGTCCATGTTATACCATCAATACAGTGCCACATGTCAGAAGATAAAACAGTTGCTATCTTCAAAACCCAATTGATACAAGTTTTCAGAAACACTATTCAACTTTATATGAGTAAAGCAGATCCTTTCTTCAACAACAGCAGAACCTGTCTTGTGTAAATTACTGTTAACTGCAGTGATCTTGACAAAGAGTACAAAACTGGCAAATTTTGGAACATTCCCGTGTCCTTGCATTTCTGTAAGGGGGGAAAAAAAAGCACACAGGAGGAAGTGATAAGATAGAGAGCCCAGTCAATCTTGGGGGGAGTGTGTGCACATACATTTATACGGCCTGACAACCCATGAATAGAGTATCTGCAGTGATGATGAGAACTGTATTGCCCAATATACTGAAGGTCTTAAAAAGGTATATACAGATAGGCACTATTCCCCATACCCAGTCCACAAACACATTTCCTGTGCCACATCCAGAAACACCCATATTCCTCCCACCATCCCCAAAAACCAGCTACCCCTTTCACTAGTACCATCACAGACTGGAACAACTGAACCACAGACTTTGTCATCCCAGAAATAAGGGACATCCTACCCAGTGTTCACCCAACTTCCACAGTATCCTAGTCTATCTTTATGCCACTTCCAATACCATCATATTGTCAGAGAGATCATATCCCTCCAGTCAACCAATGTGAAGAGCTGTTTCAATTCACCCACTCAGCACTTCCAATTCCAGTCCAGTCACAGGCTTATACTACCCCATCACAGACTGGACCACCTATGAAAGCTGTCACATCATTTACCAGCTGTTACCACTGCACAGATTTTGTATTGGTATGAGTCATCCATCCCCATGAACCACAGACATTGACGAGGTGGGGTAGCTTGCATGCCTATACAAATAGCTGGGGGGTATCTGTGGAGAGACTAGAAAAATGAGTGGTTCCTCAATATGGGCAGCAGCCTTTTCAGTAGTTACAGGGGCAACAGTCTGGATGATTGACTGAGCTGACCTTGTAACATCAGCTATCATGGCTATGCCATGCAGTTACTGCAAATGACTGAAAGCAAGGGGAAACTACAGCCGTTACTTTTCCCAAGGATATGCAGCTTTACTGTATGAATATATGATGATGGCATCCACTCGGATGAAATATTCCGTAGGTAAAATAGTCCCCTATTTGGATCTCTGGGTGGGGATTATTCAGAAAGATGTAATCATCAGGAAAGACAACACTGACATTCTACAGATCAGAGTGTGGAATTTTAGATCCCTTAATCAGGTATGGAAGTTAGATAATTTAAAAAAAAAAAAAGAAAAATCGCACTGACGTGTTTTAAGGCCCACTTTAGATTTGTAGTTTTATAAGTTTTTGCAAACATTTTGCACCACAATAAACACCTGGCTTAAAATCACAAAAGAAAGTTGTCTACGTGGAAGAGACCAGGAGACACCAGAAGGTACCAGATAGATTTTATAATGGTAAGACATAGCTTTCCAAACCAGGTTTTAAACTATAAGACATACCCAGTGGCAGATAGACTGACCATATCTTATTGGTCATTAACTGTAGGGTGGAACTGAAAAAAATACAGAAAGGTAGGCAAATGGGACCTGGATAAATTGAAGGAACCTGAAGATCTTGAGAATTTTAGAGGCAACTTTATGCAACAATTGACAGAATTGGGGGGGAGGGGGGAATAAAACATTAGAAGAGGACTGGGTAGCATTAAGAGATGAAATAGTGAAGGCAGCTGAGGACATCACATGAAATAAATTTAATCAATGAAAGGAGAAAATATAAAAATGCAATAAATGAAACAGGCAAAATGGAGTACAAACAACTAAGAAATGACACTGACAGGAAGTGTAAAATAGCAAAGCAAGAGTGGCTAGAAGGCAAATGCAAATCAGTAGAAGAACGTATATATAGGGGAAAAATAGCTACCACCTACAGGAAAATAGAAGACATTTGGAGACAAGAAACGCAGCTGTATGAATATAAAGAACTCAGATGGAAAAGCAGCTCTCCGCAAAGAAGGGAAAGCTGAAAGGTGTAAAGAATACATAGTGGGGCTCTACAAAGGAAATAAACAGAGACAATATTGTAGGAAGGGAAGAGGAAGCAGATAAAGATGAAATAGGAGATACTATACTGAGAGAAGAATTTGACAGAGCTCTAAAAAGACATAAGTCAAAACAAGGCCCCTGAAGTAGATGACATACCATCAGAACTACTGAAGTCTTTGAGAGAGCCAGCCATGACAAAACTATTTCACCTGGTGCATAAGATGTATGAGACAAGGGAAATACACTCAGACTTTAAGAAAAATGTAATAATCCCCATTCCTAACAGAGCAGGCACAGACAGATGTGAAAATTACAGAACCATCAGTTTAATAAGTCATGGTTGAAAAATGTTAACAAGAATTAGTTACAGAAGGATGGAGAATCTGGTGGAAGCCGACCTTGGGGAAGATCAGTTTGGATTCAGGAGAAATGTTGGAAGATGAGAGGGAATACTCACTTTACGGCTTATCTTAAAAGACAGATTACGGAAAGGCAAACCTACATTTCTAGCTTTTGTCGGTTTGGAAAAAGCTTTTGACATTGTTGATTGCAATAAACTCTCCAAATTCTCAAATTGGCAGGAGTATAACATAGAAAATGGAGGGCTATTTACAAGTTGTACAAAAACCAGACAGCTGTTATCAGAGTTGAAGGGCATGAAAGGGATGCAGAGGTTGGCAAGGGAGTGAGACAGGGTTGTAGCCTTTCTGCAATGTTATTCATTTTGTACATTGAGCAAGCTGTAAAGGAAAGCAAGGAGAAATTTGGAGAAGGAATTAAACTACAGGGTGAAGAAATAAAACCATTGGGTTTTGCCAATGACATTCTAATTTTGTCAGAAACAGCAAAGGACCTGGAAGAGCAGTTGAATGGGATGGACAGTGTGCTGAAAGGTTCATACAAAATGAACATTAACAAGAGCAAAACAAGGGAAATGGAGTGCAGTCTAAGAAAATCAGGTGATGCTGAAGGAATTAGATCAAATGTTCAAATGTTTGTAGAACTTATGGGACTTAACTACGGGGTCATCAGTCCCTAAGCTTACAAACTACTTATGAACTAGCTAAGACTAAGGACGGGCACAAATATCCAAGCCTGAGGGGGGATTCGAACCCCCGACCGTAGTGGCCGTGCAGACCATGACTGGAGTGACTCAGTCCCCTCAGTCACCGCAGCCGGCAAGAAATTAGATTAGGTAACAAAACAATAAAGGTGGTAGATGAATATTGTTACTTTGGCAGTAAAATAACTCACAATAGTTGCAGTTCAGAGGATATAAAATGCATAATGGCAATGGGAAAAAAAGCGTTTTTGAAAAAGAGAAATTTGTTAAGTGTAAGGAAGTCATATGTGAAAGCATTTGTGTGGAGTGTTGCCCTGTATGGAAGTGAAACACGGACGATAAACAGAGTGGACAGGAAGAGTATAGAGGTTTTACAGAAGAATGCTGAAGATCAGGTGGGTGGATCGCATAACTAATGAAGAGGTACTAAACAGAATTGGGGAGAAAAGGAATTTCTGACATGCCTTGACTAAAAGAAGGGATGATTGGTAGCACAGATTCTTAGACATAAAGGAATTATGAATTTAGCATCGGAAGTAAGTGTGTGGGGTAAAAATCACAGAGGGAGAACAAGAGATTCAAATGGATGTACGGTGCCAATGAAATGGATGAAGAGGCTTGTTCAGGACTGAGTAGGGTGGAGAGCTGCATCAAACTAGTCTCCAGACTGAAGACAACAACAACATGACTGTCATCCAGCTGATTACCATGATTAATAGCATTTGCCAAACTGTGGCCAAGAGCAAAGAAGACCACCATGTGACACAATGTGCAGCTGAATTTAATATGCTTAATTTAAATGGCTGATTCAAGATCCAGACCATCTGGATCCTCCCCTCCACCACCAACTTTTCTGATGTGTGTAGTTAGTGCTTATAATTACAAGGGACTGATGACCCCGTAGTTAAGTCCCATAAGCTTAAACATTAACAACATTATAATTACAACACATTTTCTTGTGGTTATCCTTAATAGACATTCTATGCCTAGAAATCTTACGCATCTTAATCTATGGTAATCTACTGACCACAGTTCCTTCACCCAATAGTTTTTACCATGTTTATCCTATCACTTCTTCCCAAGTCACGTTCCTTCACCCTTATTCTGAATAACTTTATGTCAACATGCTACAAGTCTTTCCCCTTTATCTGCTGCTCTACTATTCTGTGTGCCCTTCAAATTTATTTATGTCGTAACACATTATCTTCATAAATCTCAGTATAGTAAGTAATGCTTACATTTGTTAGTGCATTTAATGAAAATCCTTCAGAAGACATGTAAAATCTGTATATTTCATCAGAAATAAGATGTGCATTTGGTGCTTTCTCGTATAACAATGATATAGGCAGCAATTTCTGGAAACTCTCTTGAATCTCTTGCCTCAGGGACTCATTTGAAAAGATGGCTGAAAAAGTTTTGCAAAATATGTCAGTCAGTACTTATTAAAAGAAATTCATTAAGTACAAACTATTTCCACTTATATGTAATATATGTTGGTATTTTTACTTGTTGTACACACTCCAGTAACAAAATAATCATTATATATGTGAACAAGACACTTAAGTACATATTTTTAATATTAAATCCACTAGGAGAACAACAAAAATTCCATAACTTTGCTTTGCCATAGATGAATTAAAAACAAAAACATCTGTGTACTTGGCCATTATGAATAACATAAAGTAGATGTTTTCATATCTATAACCCTGGTGTTACCTTTCCATTCACACATTAAAAAATTTCAACTTTCAACATAAGTGAGCATTGAAAACTTAAGTACTATATACATCTGCCCTGCCTACTGATGAGTTACTGCGGTAAAAATTCCACAAAAATGGAATGACATTTTATTAAATCACATTTAAATGGTTCATTTTCAGTAACGCATCCAAATCGGGTAGCAACAATGTCACAAGCATTATGACAATGCAGTCGACATGTTCCACATCCACAAGCATCTTCTCAATACAGCGATCTATGGAACGTACAGCTAATCTAATTTAAACTAAGCAGTGTAAATCAAAATATCTTAGAAACAAAGTCTGTAAATTAGATTGTTTATTGGTATCGTTATTTTATTCACATTTTGTAAGACTAAACTTGCCAATTCCCATCATTACAACAAACTTTTGAAGGTAGTTGCTTATTTTTAATTTATTGATTTTGAATATGGTACCATTCATGCAATGTGGGAAACAGGAAATTGACAGTGATGTAGAAGTGAAGGCGAACAGATAAAGGAAGGAGGAGGAAAGGAAGGGGAAGATCGACAGAAGTGGGGGGATGAAGAGAGGGAGGAGAATGTAGGAAGAGAGAAAGGATGATATGGACAAAGAATGGGTGTGGGGAATAGATGGCTAGAATCAATATGTATAGAAGTAGAAAGTGTGATCTCTTGTCTCCAGTAACATGGACTGAATAGGGTTAATGCAGGAATCTCCAACTGCATAGCACTGCGATCATTTTGCGTGCTATTCTACTTATGTTTATAAATGCTATATTGTGTGCTTCATTGTTGATTTCTGTATATTTCAGGTTTTATATGACGAATTGTGCATTGGTACAGATTGTTAGTGGTTTTCAACATCAAATCAAACTGAAAGACATATGTGTCAAACAAATATTTTGACTGAAATTAATAGGTGTGCAGTCTCCTAAACCAGAATGATGAGGCTCTCCTATTTTTGCCTGGTTGCAAGTTAGGAGATATACTGTATTTGCGTGAATATAGGCCATATGCGAATGTAGGTCACAACTAAACTTTTGACATGAGATTCTAGGGAAAAAAAATTTTTTTCTCAAGTATAGGCTGCAGGCTTTTTAAGTTATTTTATTTTATTTATTTATTTTTGTCTAATCGAACTTTCTCGTAATCAGAAGCAAATGTTCACGAAAACATGTTCACTTTTCCACAAATTCAAAACAAATATGGAAAACTGTAAATCAACAAATAAGAAAGTGAGATGACCAACGAGCTAGAATTTTCGTTGGAAATGACAGGCTGATCTGAGACCAATAGTCATGCAGCGCTCCAAGTTAGGGGAGGATGAACCAAACCATGTTACCGGGCGTTTGAAGTGTTGTATAACGCAGACATGTGCTGTGGAAATAATGAGTTTATTCGGTGTGCATGTCACAATGTCTTGACTTGTAGGTAAAATATAGAATTTGAAATTAACATCAGTATTAGCTAAACAAATCAGTTCTTTCACCATCCCTTCCATCACCGCTCACAGTAGGCGTTACCAATGTAAACGTAAGAACTTCCGTGACACACAGTAAACTTATCGCGAAGCATAGCTTCATTGACCACATCAAATTGAAATCATTTCTGTGCTGAGGATGTGTGGATATTATGTATCGCTTTTGTTTAAGGCCACACAGACTTATCATAAACAGTTGTCTGCTGGCTGGCTGTGGTACAGAATGACACCATTCAATTTATATTGAAACATCGACTTTCACGAATTGCTGCACCATTTCCATGAATGTGTACAAATACGTAGATGCATTTCTGTGAAACAGTTACTGTACTATTTTTGAATGAAGACTATATAGTTTATAATGTTTCTCATATGAAAATAAATGTGAGCATGTAACTTTTCAAACTAAAGACTTACGGGAAAAGGTGGGGGGGAGGGGGGATGGAATCTCGATTACAGACCGCACCATTATTTTGCAGGCCAAAATTTGGAAAAAATGTGCAGCCTATATTCGAGCAAATATGATGAGTTTCAAAGAGGTAAGTCGCTTCTTCAAGTGACCAAAATATTTAAAAAATTTTAACAAATGGGAAAAATTATCTCAAGAAAAGACGAGTTAACAAGAAACTCATAAATATCTTATGCTCGTTGTGCTGAAAATTCAATATTAAAACCTGCCAAATTCATTATTGATGGAAAGGAATTAGAATTGCCATAAATTAATTGGCAGTTGAAACCAAACTCAGTTACTCACATTTTCCCAAATTTCCTAAGTATTTGCCCACCCTGTTAAAGCTAAGAAAATCTCCTACATAAAGGAAAATGGTGAATAAACCACCCACCAAATATTCCATCATCTTTCAGGAGTGCACCCGGGACAGCGACAATTCTTCGTCCGATATTTCGGCTGCAAACCTTACAGCCATCTTCAAGGTGAGTCCGAGACTGAGTTCTCAGTGTCTGTTTGTGCCTATTTATACAGTAAATCATGTGATCCAAGCTACTGAGGATTAGACTGCGCATGCTCGAAGATATCACATTCGTAACTGCTGCGCTAGTCATAGATAAATATATACTTCAAAGATAATCTGTGAGCAGTGAGTGCAAACATAAACAGAGCTGTTACCTATCCACAGTGCTTACAAATGAATAATTAATCATTAAAAGTGGTAACATCAATCAGAATAGAAGACGCAGACATTCTTTCAGAACGAAGGCGTGATATAAGTGGCTTCCATGCATTGTCAAGATGAAATCCGTCGTCACGATTTAGCAGGTGGTCAAACCACGCGCACTGTGCAGGAACGATGCATTGAGCACCAACAGTATACACGCCTTCTTCAGTCCAACAAGTCTGCAGTAGCCAAACATTGTATTTCTACTGGCCATTCCATGAATTACAAAGGAGTAAAGATTTTAACCACAGCTTCCACTTTCTGGGACTCTGTTGTAAAGGAAGCTGTACATATACAACTGGCGAACCACCTGCTAAATCGTGACGACAGATTTCATCTTGACAAAGCATGGAAGCCACTTATATCACGCCTTCGTTCTGAAAGAATGTCTGCGTCTTCTATTCTGATTGATGTTACCACTTTTAATGATTAATTCTTCATTTGTAAGCACTGTGGATAGGTAACAGCTCTGTTTATGTTTGCACTCACTGCTCACAGATTATCTTTGAAGTATATATTTATCTATGACTAGCGCAGCAGTTACGAATTTGATATCTTCGAGTATGCGCAGTCTAATCCTCAGTAGCTTGGATTACGTGATTTACCGTATAAATAGGCACGCAAAGATGCTGAGAACTCAGTCTTGGACTCGCCTTGAAGATGGCTGTAAGGTTTGCAGCCGAAATATCGGACGAAGAATTGTCGCTGTCCCGGGTGCACTCCCGAAAGATGATGGAATATTTTGTCCGCCGGGAAAAATTCAAGAATCACACCCACCAAATGTTTAAAAATTTGTGACAGTGATATTTTTTATTTAAACAGAACCTAGTTGTGTGTAGGTCTAAACTTGTTGATCCACAAATAATAAAATTAAAAAGTAACTTGGCCAGGGCAAACAATATATTCAAGTCATGGAAGGCTAGAGTAATTGTGCTGCTGTAGGCACACTCCATTAGTCACTTCTAGGCAATGAACTTTGTTCTGTCTTGTGGGATACAGGTGCAAATGGAGTTTTGCTTCACTATTGGCCAAGAAAATTTAAATCATGATGCAAAAGTTGGAGAGGATTAAAAATTGCAAATTTTTGCACTATGCATCACAGAACTGAAAACTTTTCACTCCAGTTTATTTGCAGTATTGTTAAAAGTTATTAGTTATTGTGTTATATTCTGTAGTATATTTAATGATCGTTATGTAGTTGGTCTACAGTACAAATATGAAGTGACATGGTAAGAATTAATATTAGTGTTGCCATATAACATCAATGATTTCTTTTTTTTTTTTTTTTTTCTTTTTTTTTTTTTCTTTTTTTTTTCCTCCTGTTCTTGCTACCTTAATACATTGACAATCCACAAATTGGTAACTGTGTGTGAAGTTGCACATATTATGAATTGCTGTATTACCCTGTTTCCCAGCCAGAACAGTAGAAAAAAAAATCTGGGGTTTGGGCCTAAATAATCTAATCCTACTGCGCACGGCAGTGCGCAGTATTAATATGTTCCTAAACAGCGCATGCGAATTTGTGATTCTTTATGGGCCCATATCTGAGGTTCTATTCATCTCAGACTGAAGGTGTAAAGTGTTATGGTTAGGTCTTCGTCTAGTGATCATTTTTGACCATATTAGAAGAATGGGTATACTATAGCTATCATACAGTACATCGTCAAAATTTTCAAAGTTATACACTTCCTGGAGCCCATCCAAATTGAGCAAATCAGTTGGCTTTCGTACATGACGTGTAGTCTATGGTGGGCTTTAAATGGCTTACTAAAGCACCATTCATTCATGGGCAGTTCTTGAGGAAAAAAACGAATTGTGGGGATGGTCACTTCGATACTTTCTATTCATTGCAAATCTCTGAAATTTTTACCATATGTAATTATGATGATATTCTCGAGGCCGTTTTTAAATTTTTTTGATATTGTTATCAGATACGGAGATCCAGAGATTGAAACTTATCACAGTTTTGCACAAAATTAAAAAATCCAATTTTTAGCCATTTTAGCACCGTGAATTGCAAATATCTAAATAACTAACCATAATTGTTCAAATATTAACAATACATCCTGTAGACATTTATCTATAAATGACATTTTTCAGTTTTCATAAATCTTAGTCCATTAGCAAGATACGGCTGAAAAACTGTGATATTTTGCTAGAAAAAATGTGTATTGTGCTGAAAGACAGCGTTCGGACAGCTCTGAAACTTACCACGGGATTTGAAAAAGGGTACTCGGGGGAAAAAAATTTGATTCTTGTACATCTTAAAGATTGAAATCTTCAGTCAATGAAGGGGTAATTTTTGTTTTCCTTTAATTTACAGTTAATATGCAGCATCTGGTTGAGTGAACTATTGAAACATATTTTTAAGAGTTTGCAGAGGTAAAAACACATTGCGTAGACTTCTCGTATGGTTGATTTTAGGTTACACATAGCCATGTGTGAAATAAAGATAAGATATCAAAATTTTATTTAAAGTTTAGAGTAGAATGATATCTTATGTGGTTCTTGAGATATCAGGCCGTGAGTGATAGCATGTGACAGTAATAGGTTCGAAAACACTATTTCTGATTGTGAGGTAATGTATCTTGATGGATAGGAAATGACTAAAATGTTGTGTGTATGTTTTTTAGGTGTATCTGGAAAATCCGTTTCCCATTTTTTGAAATGTGTTTTTGTTATTGTTATACGCTACAAAAATCATAATTTTTGGTATCAATAGATCAAACTACATGCATTGACAAATCTACACTTCTATTCATGGAAAATCATCAAAATTTTTTTGATGCGTTCTAACATTATGATTCAGGAAAGCTTTGAAAGTTTTTCTGATAATACTATCCATTAGCGAGATCTTTAGATTCCAAGTTGCTGCACATATTCTTGACAAATATGCATGTAATATCTGCTCTGACATGTAATAATGGTTTTAACCAACATAGCGAACCTACAGCAAGGGTTCTTGGTTTGGAGGTCATGAACCTGTGTTTCTAGTCACTGTTTATTCACTGAAAACTTTTATAAAAGTTACAAATCATCATAAATTTTTATCTGTAATTTATTTAGTTATATTAGTCACAGATCGCTGTACAGTGTGTGTGTGAAAAATTTTATACTGCACAGGTATACCCGTCACATATTTCCGTAAATTGGGTCTGTGACAAAACATTCTGCAGTTACGACGTTACACCCGTTGCATAATGGCGTTAATTGACGCTGCATTGAAAAAGTTTCAATGGTGGGTATATTAATAATTTATCACCGTAAATTGTGTCTAACAAAGAACTCCCCCTGTTAAATGTATGTATCAATTAAGTGTGTTTAGCAATCATCTGAATATGAAGCTACTTGAAAGTAAACTACTACATAGTCAATTTAGTCTTATGTTTGTACAAATGTATCAAGGTATATAAAATACTATCCAAATTTTACTCACCATTGATCATGTTATATCAGCAGTGCACTCTGATGTAACATGAAAAAGACGGGAACCAGCTGAAAATGCTCCTGCTGGAGCACAGAAAAGGTGAATGTGTTTTCTGACATGAAAGTATGGAACCAGCTGCCTCAATCCTCATTCTGACTTCCTCACCAAAACTTTTGGCATGCGAACATATTCGTACTTTTTTCGGCTGAATGTGAGTAGGACAGAGGCAGTGCAACAGGCAGAGAGAGCCATATATGATGGAACAAAGAAAGTGTCAGTTCAGGAGAAAGGCATATGCATGAAAACAGCAGTGGGAAGCAAAACGAGATATTGGAAGTCAGGAACAGTGGCAACAACAAACTAAGACAGATGCAGATAGTAGCAATTGGGGCAAAAGAGAAAACAGTGGGAAACTGAGACCAATGGAGACCATACATAAAGAATGAGCGAGCGGCTCTCCAGTAAAGTTTTCTGGACTACAGATCAAACCCCAAGCAAACCACCCCCATGGACATATGTGTAAAGGAGGTAATCATGATTGAAGACAATGAAAGCTGACTAAGTGAGAAAGAAAGGATACTGGCAACAGGACAGGAAGTGAATGGGACGTCAGTGGGATAGAGAGACGATGAAAGTGGCAGAAACAGCAGTGAGGAATCACGAGGGAAAGGAATGAAGACATTGAAAGTTTGACACATACAGAAAGGGCAGTGGGAGAGACAGCAAAAAAACCGACAGAGACATATATAGACACTGACAGAGAGACAACATTTCTGACTATGATGGCTTAACTGGGCAAAAGTGTTAACAAAGTTATGTGCTAAAAGTGCGCAAATATGCTCGCATGCCAAAATGTTTGGTGAGGAAGTCGGGGTGAGGATTGAGGCAGCTGGTTCCACACTTTCATGTCAGAGAACATATTCGCCTTTTCTGTGCTCCGGCAGGAGCATTTTTCAGCTCGTCTATGTTCCCACAATATATGTGACAATCACAGCTTTATAACATGAAAAATAGAAGTACAAATGCAAAAGTGTAACTTCACTGCATGAAAAAGTAGCATGTAAATCAGAGCTACAACTGTCAATTAGAGAAAGAGGTGTATTCAACTAGTGATTACATTTCCTACCATATATTATAATGAACTAGAATGTAGATGGAAACAACTGCTTCTTTTGAGGGCAATTGTACACCACATGCTCCATAAACAGTACACAGACTGATCTGTGTCCTTAAGCAGAAAACGAAACCGTTTAGTCAATCCAATGGGTTTACAATATACATTTTCACATTGCCAAAATTAGTAATAATTTCAAATTTTATTAAAAATAGTTGCCTTTATCAAATATGCTTAAAAGCTGTTTTGAAACACAAATCATTTGTTTATCCTTCATATATTGCACTACTGCATCACTGATCTAAATATTAAAACTGACAACCAACATAAAATTTATGCTTTCACCATCTACATTTAGAAAACAACTTTAAATGCAAATTGTTGGTATGTCATATGCTGAACAGCCATTTTGCAAATGTAAACACCAGCTCAATAATCAGTATGTAACAACTGTTCACACCAATGTAGCTGAAGAGCATGATACATAATAGTGAAGTAACTGAATAATAATTATCATAAACAGTGTTTATTTGTACCAAAATGAGCCTCACAAAAATAAACGAGGTGGCCACTATCTAATTTCAATCTTTGGCAGTGAGTTTCAACCACATTTTACGCATTTCTCATTGCTTCAAACAGGTCGAAACAAATTTTCTAGTGTTTTTAAGATGTATTTGTACAAGGTGGTAATAGCAATGTTTGCAGATAGTTTTCAGAAATGTGAGTGTCCAAACAATATATACATTTCAGCAGACATAGAATCATGTCCGTTGACATCAGAGGCATCACATGGAAGCATTTTAGTGTTGTGGGAATGGAAATTACTTCCTCCTCCTTTCTCTTTTATCAAATTCTGTGATTCACGAGGAAAAAGAGCTTGTTATGCTAATAAGATGACATAATGAACTATTTAAGATGACTTGCAGAAATACCTTATGTAACTTCAGAGATAGTTCAAGGAAATGTAATAGGAAGATAGTTAAATGAGTTACCCAGAAGCAAAATTTAGGAATATCGTCAGAAGATTTACATTTGCTAAGACCAAACAGTTCAACTCCATAAATAAATAAACCTCATATGTTTAAATGATTGGTGAACAATCAATGGATTCAGTCCCATCATTGAATACATGGTAATATGAATACAGACTGATGTAATATGAAACTAGCATATAAAAGTAATTATAAGGAAGGAGAAGGCAGACAGATACATTGGAAAAATTCTCAGGAAGTGTAGTTCACCTTTGAAAGCACTTTGCAAATAACCCTAATTTCACACTACTTGAGAATTACTCATCTATCTAGGGTCCAAACTAGTTTTGGATTGATACAAGAAATATAACAGAATCAAAGAAGAGCAGTGAATTTTGTGGCAGGTTTTAGTAACTGCAAAACCTGAAGATCTTCAGCTGATATGTTATGCATCCGAATGTGGTTTACTGTTAAAACTTCAAAAGTCTACATTACTAGAAGAGTCTACCAATATACAGCTTCCTATTCTAACAACAGAGCAGAAGCTTTAATTAAGGCCATTGGGCTCACAAGGACACTTATAAACAAATGTTCCTGCTATAATCTTGGAACAGGAAAGAGGAGAAGGGACAACCCATCATACATCAATGGATGGGCAATTAAATTCATAGAAAAAAATAAAAATGGGAAAAATTGGAAAAAGATAGGAAAAATGAGTAAAAAGTAATTAACTGGGGATATCATAAGTGGCGACATACAGTTGCAAGGAAGACATGAGATACAGGATAATGAGTGGAGAAGGATGAGGGGGGAGGAGGAGAGATGTTAGGCATAGAGTGCAGGGATGGGAATTTATAATAAGTTGAGGCCAGGATGGTTGTGGGACCGTAGAATGTGTTCAAGGGACAACTCCCACCTGTCCAGTTCAGAAGAGCTGGTGGTGGAGGGGAGGATCCAAATGGCTCCGGTAGTGAATCAGCCATTGAAATCCAGAGTGCTGTGTTCAGCTGCATGTTGTGCCACAGGGTAGTCCATCTAGCTTTTTGCCACAGTTTGGCAGTGGCCATTCATTCTGACAGACAGCTGGTTCATTGGCATACCAATACAGAACGCTGAGTAATGATTGTAGCAGAGTCGATATACCACATGGTTGCTTTCACAGGTGCCCTACCTTTGATGGGGTAGGAAAGGCCTGTGACAGGACTGGAATAGGAAGTGCTGGGTGAGTAGATGGGGCAGGTTTTGCATTGGGGTCTTCCACAGGGATATGATCCCTGTGGTAAGGGGTTGGGGTTGGGTATGGAATAGGGATAGACTACGATGTTGTGGAGGTTGTGTGGGCAACAGAACACCATATTAGGAGGGGTCGGATGCATCTCGTTTCAGGGCATGACAGGTAATCAAAGCCTTGATGAAGCATGTGATTTAGTTGTTCCAATCCGGGATGGTACTGGGTGACAAGGACACTTTTGTGACTGGTGACTGGGGTTGGAGGGAGGATTGGTGGTGTGTGGAAATATTATAAAAACGACAGACTTTTTTGTATTTAGGGCATTAAGAAACTATAAAACTGAAATGCAAAAGAAATAAAAGAGGATTAAAAATTAGTTTCAGTGATTTTGTATAACTAAAGGGGCTTCCAAAACAAGTTTTCAGTACAAGTGAGAATAAAATTCTCCTATCAGAATGTCTAGTGTGTAGTTTTGATTTCCACCACTGAAATACAAACACTGAACACAAAAATCATACAAAAACAGAGGGTTTCTCAGAGATCAATGTCGAGAAACAAGTTAGGAATTATTGAGAAAGCTGTAACCATAAATGAAGGAATCAGGTAACAGAGATACAATTAAATGAAACTTGATTGATCATGTATACTTCTATTAAAGCATTTGGTTTTTGATTTCAGTCTTTATGGAGTCCTAGAAGAAATAGAACCAGGTTCCCTGTGGCCTAGGTCTGCCTACATAGCTGAGTGGTCAGAGCAGATAACTGCCATGCGGAGCACCCAGGATTTATCCATGGTGGAAGGACTTGAATAGCATGCACTCAGTCTCAAGATGTCAGCTGAGGGGCTAAAGACCAAGTGTAGCACTTCAAAGTCAAGAAATCTGGCAATGGTAATGAGAGCACAGTGCTTACTACATGCCTCTTCATACCGCATCCAATGACGTCATTGGCTGAGTATTACACAGTGGTCTGCTGGGCCTGATTCATACTGAAAGTGAAAAACCATTTGTGAAAACATAATTTTTCAGTGTATGTCAATAATAAAATATGAAGTCATACAAGTAACACTGCACATCAAAAATTGGTTGTCATTGATTAACACTGTTTCCAACTGTCCTCTTTATTTCATTCTGTCATTGCGTCTGAGTGGTTTGGCTGTATCCATTATTCACCGAATCTAGCATACTGACTTCAGATTTGAGATTTGATGCATAATGGCCTACTACGAAATCACAAATCCAAAGTGTTATACAGAAACCTTCAGTTATGAATGTTGTAGTTTACTTTACATAACAGTGCACTTTCATTATTTACTTTATTTTCCATGGATCCGCTGAAAGAGGTGACATCATAAAACAAAACAATATCCCTTTGAATTTATTCAAGTAAAGCCACTATGAAATATACAAAGTTGTGTGGCTATTGTGAAATCAATCTACTGTATTTAATCGAATCTAAGCCACACTTTTTTCTGGTTTTTGGGGTCCAAAAAACTGCCTGTGGCTTAAACCATGTACAAAGCGAATGAAGTTCTGAAAAATGTCACTAGGAACAGCCACAAGTAACGTTTCCCATCTAATATAAGCAGTGCTAGATAGGCTTTCTTTGCAGTGGCCAATATAAATACTGGCACTAAAACTTCTGCACCCGTAAAAATAAAAAAGAGGAAGACAAGTCTAATTTCCTTTTTACTTTCGACTATTGAATTTTAATACACCATCCAATGAAGGAAATGGAACTTTAGTATTCCCCCAACTTCAAATTCAGCAGCCTTTCAAATATGAGAACCAACAAAAATAAATCTCTTTTTGTAAATACCAACAATACATAAGACTTTAGGATTCTTGCATGAGTTACCTCAATCTGATTTCACATATTTTTTTGTTGAATTTTGTGAAGTGATGGGGTATGTGAACCGTAATGAAGCACCTGGATTTCAAGAAGAAAGTTATTTATTATGTGGGAAAAGTTCTAATTGTGCGCAATCCAGGGGGGTTTAATGACGTCAATTCAGCAACCACTTGACGTTTCTTTCAATAAATCGTTTAAGGTCAAGCTTAAACATACATACACTGACTGCCTTTCAAAAAGTAACAGACAACTGACACCAAAGGGTCGTGTAAAATGCACAAGTGTGCCAATGGAATGATGAAACAGAGGTGGGTTCCAAATCAGATTGCTTAACAGACATTTAAAAATGTTTAATATCGAATGCACTAGATTGTACGAGGAATGATGTTCTGTAAAAATGAACTGAATAACAAGAAATCAAGTAATAGTGATTCAGAATAACTGTACTGGTATCTAATAGCTATTATAAACATTTTGTAAAATTTGTATTATAAGTCTAATAAAATTGTTTTATATATCAGCATTTACAGTAGTTTCAAACTTATTTCCATTCTTATTTATTATGTGTTTAATGTTGTTACAATAACCATACATTTGAAGTCTTACCTAAAAGCTACTATGTAAAGCCAACTGTATCAATAAGCCTGACACTACAACCACTGCCTCGGTGCTGCAACTTAGTATTGTTTTCTATTAGGGGGCAAGGGTTTGTTCCTATGAATCATGATTTGTAAATTCTACACTCTCTTCAAGATGAAAACATTACACCATGTAATCTTCCATGTTAGCTGTTAACACATTTAAATTCCATCCACCTAGCAAACCTAAAAGACAACGGCGATTGTGGGACAATATACGTATCATGTTAATGCTTACATCTGTATTATTTTTATGCTGAACGGGAAAATGAAACACGGCAACTTACTTCTTGTATTGATTTTTAAATCTTCCATGAACGGAAATTCTGTGCAGCCAAGTTACGTGATCTTACATGTTTGAAAGAATAAATAAATCTACAAGATACCCTTGCTTAACCCTCCGGATTGTGCAATCTGGGTTCAAGATTTGGGTCTGGGTTCGGAATTCGGGACATGTTTTATTTAAAACTTTGTATTCGGATTTGATTCGGTAAAATTGGGGTTCAACCCATCTCTATTTCCTTTTCCCTCTCCTTCCCTTCTGCCTGACGAAGCAGCTAGGCTGCGAAAGCTTGTATGTGTGTTTGTGTGTAATTTTATTTTATTTTATTTGTTTCTATCAACGAGCCGGTCCTTTTGGTAAGTCATCTCTTTTCTATTTATTTTATTTTTGTTCATACCAACATATTTTATACAACATTTATATTTCAATCTTCAAACCAACAGAAGTAGTTTTCTTACAGTGTAAAAGTGCAAGTTCATTTTTAATGGATTTCAGAGCAATAATAAGTGGCCATAAATATATAATTACCTGCTGTTCTGATTAGTCCCTCATGCTCATTCACACCTATTAACCATGGCATTTTAACTGCTGCTTTATATTTCAGAGGGTGCACTGTAAGGAAAGAATGATTTCCTTCCGCCTCCACCACAGGTCCAAAAGGTAACCATGGGTCAATGTCCCATTCCTGCAACACCGACAATCAACAGGCTTTTTTCATATATAACATTATACTATCAAAACTACTAACTGACAAATGAGTTTGAGACCAAGTATTTCAATAAGAAAATTGATCAGCCTTTTTTTCCCATGGAAGTTAACAAGGATCACACAAACTAGTGAGAAAGATTAGTTTAACATAAATGTTAAAATATCTTAAAATATTTCTTCTAATTTAAGTTTTTAAGCCTCATTTGCTTTGGTTTCATTCACTTTACATACGTTTATTCCTACACTGCTGGCAATCGAAAATACAGTATCAAGAAGAATCAGAGATTTTACTGCCCATTTTAACATACAGCACCATGTGGGATTTGGAAAATGGGATCAGTATTGAGTTTTGATGTCATTGCTGGCCATGACCACTGATACACTCTTCTTCATCAAATCAAATAGGCTCTGGATATGATGGTGGGGTACAGAAGTCCATACTGGTTCCATAGATTGCAAAAGGTCAACTTTGGCAATATGCGGAAGCAGCATGCCCTGATATACCCAACAACACTTCCAGAGCTTCTTTACTTCAAAGTGTGTAGCAGTGGTTCTGACAGCAAAACTCAGAATGCCTACTGATTTCAACATCTTCCTCACTTCACATGGGGTCTGTATTTTACATCATGTGGTCTTTGTATAACATTTTATCTGACAGATAAATTTGGATGTAATATCTCCTATCCTTCTTGATGAGCCATTTTAGATGGTCACAAGTGAATAAAAATTTTAATGTGGCAATGTAACACCAATTTACACCACGGCGAGCAACCGCGCGCTCCGCAGCGAGGCGCTTTAGACCTCTCGGCTACTCCACCGCGGCACACTACATACTTTTTCAATTTGATATGCTCAAGATGTTTACCCATACACTGGTCATTTGATCGTGTCAGGTTATTTATGTTTCTTATAGGCAGTAACTGACATGTATTCACACTTACACAGAGCTGCTACTCATTATACCAAGTGGAAATATCAAGTTTTGCTCAAATCGCTAACAAATATCCAATGATTGTGTTTTTCTGTAAACAAATAGCACCATCAGAAAACAATCCTACAATGCTGCTGAATCTATGATAATACTTCACTGTACTTCCTAGGAGCATATCCAATGTTACTAAAATTTCAATTACACAAACGATCACATTATAAAGGGTTTGATTTGAATAAAGAATCAAATTCTCATGATTAGAACTGCTTCAAATGTCTAACTGCCTTAGAAATGAGTTAATACAGTATTTGGCTTTAAACATGTAACTAAGATAAAGTTTAGGAATTGTTTGAAATTAACTTTTAAGCTTTTTTGACGTCATTAAGTGGTCTAGTTATTAAATGATGGTTGAGTCTAGGGTAATTTGCACTCCACTTTAGAAAAAAGGTACTTTTACACACATCTCAATGTCTATTGTATAACATATCCTGAACAATATGTTATACTATGATTTTCCAAGCAGATTCAGTGATACATGTGGATAATGTCTGCAAAATATAAAAAGTTAATGTTAAAAGCAGAGTGAGTAGTTAAAGAGTAATAAATTAAAATCTTATGGGAGTTGTTGAAATTTGACTGTGTGCTCAGAAAAAGAGTACTACGTGATGAACTTTTAGTTTCCATCATTTCTGGGGAGAGTATCAGCAAGAAAAAGTTTCTTAAAGTTTTCAAATTATATGTGATTCTTGTTAGAAGTATCTACTGTTTTTGAGTAACAGATCAACAAAGCTGGCATATTTGAGTTCTACCACCTTCAAGAAAAATCACACGATTTCCAGTATGCTATAACCATTACAACTCAGAGGCTCCCCTGATAAGCCTGTTTATGCCACAAAGTAGTATCTCATTTACTGACTTAGTGCAGTGCCTGGTGGTCATTTCCTAAAGCACAGAATGTGACCTGATACTGTGGCACATGGCGAAGTGGATTGTTGAACAGCTCATTGAGAAGAGACACCATACAGGTAAGAATGGCTGTCTGCAGCAACTGCTGTTGGTGCATCAGCTCTCTCACAGTGAAAATGGCCAAAACCTCATTAGCAGCTTTGATGTGTAGGGCATTACTACAGATGTGCCTTCCACCACTGCTTCCACAGCCATTAATGTGAGGGGACATCAATTTAATACTACAACATATGCTCACTGCCACATACCAGAGTGGCAAATCTATATTCTGAGACAACTCCGTGTCCACTGGAGCAGCAGACCAGTGACTACCACACTCAGTGTGACCTACACAATTCAATAATAATCACTTCATTGATGCACCTGTCTGCAATGGTTCAAGGTCACAGCATGTCCTACCAGGCCATGATCTGTCTGACCAGACAGTCCGACAGCCTCACCCCTGGATATTCCACTGTTAAAGACAATTCTTTGCTTATTTTGGCACGTTTCACCTTTTGTATCAAAAACTTCATGAAGATACATGGTTTCGGACAATGTCTTTTACTTACATTTGCTATCTTGGCGAAGACAACTGAGTTGTTTGACAGAGCGATCCAACAAGGATTCTGTTTTTACTGACTGACGTCGAACCTTAAAAAGCCATGATATACACAGGCCCTCCTTCAACAACCGCTGCGAAGCACAGGCATATAAGCTAGTGTTAATATGTAGATAGGGAACAACTCACTGTAAAGATGAACGTTGAGCCACTGACAGACACAAATAAAAGACCACACACACACACACACACACACACACACACACACACACACACACTTCTAAATTTTCGGCCGCAGCCTTCCTCAGAAAGAAAACACTCATCCACACAATCACTTAGGCACATTTGGCCATACATGTCGGCCATCTCTGGCCACCCAACATGGGTCAGACTGTGTTGGGGGCCAGAGATGGCTGACATGTGTGCATGAGTGTGCCTGAGTGAATGTGTGGATGAGTGTTCTCTTTCTGAGGAAGGCTGCGGCTGAAAATTTGGAATTGTATGTGTGTGTTTGTGTGTCTTATTTGTGTCTGTCAGAGGCTCAATGTTTGTCTTTACAGTGAGTGTTTCCTATCTACATATTAAATAAGTTAAACAAAAATAAAAAATAGAAAAGAGATGACTTACCAAAAGGACCGGCTCGTCGATAGAAATAAATAAATAAATAAAATCACACACAAACACACATACAAGCTTTCGCCACCACTAGCAGCTTCTTCAGGAAAAAGAGGAAAAAAGGGGAGGAAAAAGGGAAGGATATGGGTTTTAAGGAAGTGGAAAAGGAGTCATTCCAATCCCAGGAGTGGAAGGACTTACCCTAGGGGAAAAAAAGGAAGGTAAACAAATACACACACACTCAGACATATCGAAACGCAAACACACCTAGACAGAAGCAAAGAAGTTCTTTGCTTTTTACAAATGTCTGTCTAGGTGTGTTTGCGTTTCGATATGTCTGAGTGTGTGTGTATTTGTTTACCTTCCTTTTTTTCCCCTAGGGTAAGTCCTTCCACTCCTGGGATTGGAATGACTCCTTTTCCACTTCCTTAAAACCCATATCCTTCCCTTTTTCCTCCCCTTTTTTCCTCTTTTTCCTGAAGAAGCTGCCAGCGGTGGCGAAAGCTTGTATGTGTGTTTGTGTGTGATTTTATTTATTTATTTGTTTCTATCGATGAGCCGGTCCTTTTGGTAAGTCATCTCTTTTCTATTTTTTATTTTTGTTTATCCCACAGGGAAAGTTTCCCTCTATAATTTTCATTTTATTAAATAAGTTATGTACATTTAACTGCAGGGTAAAATTTTTCCAAGAGAGGTCAAAAGTATGAAGCTGACTTTCCTTTTTATTCAAATAATTCGTGTCCTAAGTAGATAATTTAACAGAAAGAATATACATGCTTTTGTATCCCTAACACATGTTAATTATCCATTCAGTACTTGTGTGTTCACAATTTTATTCTCTGATTGTAGTGTACAGCTAAAAGTTGGCATTACCAGAGTAATGATTTATTTTAATTTTATTTTATTTCCATACTTCTATTAGTCCATTGACATTAAAGTTTTCTGGGTGTTGTACCACCGCATAATGTAAGATAGCTATTACTATAATAACCTAAGTTTTGGTCAATGTTACAGTGTCCTTGTTGGTAGAGGCCTACTGATGTCACATCAGTATACCCAGGAGGAGGTCACTAACGTTGGCTGAAATGTTTATTAAATAGCCATATTATATTATAACAGTGTACAGCACCCAGAAAACTTATATGTCAACTGACTCTGCAGCTTTATTCCATTAGTCCATCTCCTCTTCCCTATTTTCTCTATACATACATCTGCTGCCCCATTCCCTCCCCATAATTATCACATCCTCCTCCTTATTCCAGTATCCACCTCCATTTATATACATATAACTAAAGTTGGCCACTTTTTCAATGTTTCAAACTTTCAATACTGTACCTGGAACTGTTTCATTGTTTCAAAACTGCCATGTTATACAGTTTTAATTCTGCTTAGTTTCGGATCAAATTTGCAGTTAATACTTAAACTGTTTTGGCCTGTCAGTTTCACTGTTTCAAAACAGTGGTGTTTCAACCAATAATGCAGGAAGGTGGAACAGAAAACAGACAAGTGGTATTTCATTTTGCTGAAGCTCGGCACAGACATTTAACTTACTAGTATATGAAAAGTTTACATAATGGCAAAAACTAATGAACAGACGTGAATCTGTAGCTTAAGATGACTGAAATCAAGATTTGTTTCTAAAGTGACTTTTGTATTTCCGAATGACATAATTTCTGATTTATAAACATAAATGACAATAAAACAACTCACTAGTTGCATTAAAATATCCAGTAAAATTCTAGGTTTATCTGACCATTTACAGTAATCATATTAAAAACACACAACTCAACCTACACTTTTTTTTCTAATGAGAAGCAACAAAGCCTGAAGTGATACATGACAAATCTAACATAATGTGTCGTATTTGACAAATTTCATTTTTATATTAGCATATTGTGAAAGTTTTGGCAGTAAACGGTGAATTAAAGATATTTCCAAAAATAAGATTTATTTTAGTAAAGTACCCATCAGTGAGATAACGATCTTTGGCATCATTTACCTACCAATATATTTGACACAAAATAGTAAGTCCTCAGCTAAAGGAATAGCAGGAACATCACTTATTGAGAAAGCAGTGCACTTTGTGCAGGGGTAAAATTTTACCTAGCATACCGGCAACCTCATATGATTATGTTGGTAACAGCAACAAAACGACAGAAAATCTTTGCCAAAATGTTAATATTCTTAGAAATCCACAGAGAAAGACTTGATTGGTGTTTCATACACAGCTTGAAGTAAATAAATAATGCTGTTCCTGCTCTATGGTCAACAGGTTCTTGTATGTGCCCTTGTCCACTCAGTAAAAGTAATTGTCCTTGTAAAACAAATTATTCACAACAAAACATTTGTCTTATCACATGATTAACTATTGCTAAACATCACGAGATTGCCAACATTATCATGCAATGCTGCTAGGCTGGTAGGTAAAATTTAACTATTACATTGAATATGGAGAAACACATGTAAATATATCTCAGTTGCAAAACTGAGTATTTTAAACCTGTGCTGCTAGGTTCGTGCATAACCTCATAGCTATTTGAAAATCATGGCATTCACAACTACCAACCCATACAAAAATCCTAAAGCATTTTTGCATTGTTGGTATTAATGTAAAGAAATTTATTTTTTGTTACTATGTTTAAATAAAGATGATCAATACTAAATTTCTCTTTCCTTTGTTGCATTGATTCTTTAGCTTTGTGTTGGTCCAGTAGCTGAAACTCAGAAAAAGTAGACCCATCTTCTACCATATTTCTTTATTTGTATTTTTATTAGTGCTGAATTTAGGAGCCAATAGGCCTATTATCTTCGAGTCTGCAAAGAGTGCCTAGCACTGCTAAAGTTATATGGCAAAAGTTAGTTGCAGCAACTTCTAGCTCCATTTCTCAGAACTTTTTGTTTGCTTTGTACTTGATTCTAAGCTGCAGGCAGTTTACTGGATCCCAAAAATGGGAAAAAAAGTCCAGCTTCGATTCGAGTAAATACAGTACATCTATCAACATTCGCGGTGATCAGTCAAACAATGTATAAATCTACTGCAAGGTACCATCCACCATGCACTATATGGTGGCTTTCATAGTAGCATATAAAAAAGTTTCCATGTGTAAACTTTCATTGAAGACTGCTAGTCACAAACATACCACCAACTTCTCTTTATACAGCAGTACATAAAGAATATTAAAAATATGCAGTTTTTGCACATGAGAATGTTTATTAGAACATTGGGTAAATTGGTTAATTTTTCCTGTTTATGACAGTACAGATTTCTTCTTTGAAGGCAGTGCATTTGATCATTCTGCTTGTAAAACTGAATATCAAGCACACACACACACACACACACACACACACACACACACAAACAAACAAACAAACAAACAAACAAACAAAAAGGGGGGGAAGAATGCTAGGTAATAGTGGGGTGTAAAGATATGCATTGCATGAAGGATTGTAAAGGCTCTAATAGACAGGAATGTGAGATGCAGCATTGAATGCAGTGAAGGTAAGTGTCAGGAGAGTATATATTTTTATTTTTTCCTTATTATTTTTTATCGTTACCACCCATGCACCTGAACACCTCCCTTCTATCCTCTCTCATCCCTTTCCTTCACTGTATTCAATGCTGCACCCCACATTCCCACCTATCGGAGCCTTTACAATCCATTATGCAACACGGAACTTTCCATCTCCCTCACTCACTGTCAATATGCTTGTAATGCTGGAGTGACTACAGATGGTGTGTGTAAATAGTTGTCTCAGTGATGGTGTATGTATCAGCTTCTCTTTCTCAAGAAGGCCATGGGCTAAAATTTAAGTTGTGAATGTGATTGTGTCAGCGGCTCAGCAAATGTCTTTACAGTGAATTGTTATACATTGAACAACTGCACTTCTTATAGTGAAGGATTTTCTGGTGACTATTTCCTGAGGGAAAAAAAATCAGTTATTTATAGCTGTTCTTTATTTTACTTAAACCAGTAATTCAGTAGTCTGTAAATTATTAGAACAAATTATTTCTATACTTGATTGCACAGAGCTTACCACAAAGTCTTTCCCTCTTGAAACAATCTCATAATCATCTATTTTCCTGAGACATTCTACCAGATCTCTACTTGTGCTGCTACTAGGACAACCCAATAGAGAAGCAAGTCTGCGAGCTTTATCCACAGCATTGTCTGTGGGAAGTGCCCATGGCATTAGAGCTGTGCCGCTTTGTGAAATTGCATGATGAAATAGTCCTGAAAGCAGAAGAAACAAAAGATAAATTAATCACAATTCATTTTTATGCAGCTAACAAATGAAACTGTTCAGGTACTTCTTATGAAGTGAAAGAGTATTTTACTATCTATATTTTTTTGTGTAAATGTAAGTTATGAACAGATAAACATTATTTACCTTGACTGAGAGGAGACATCATAAGATAATGTACACTAGCTCCACCAGCACTCTCTCCAAACACAGTAACATTATCAGGGTTACCACCAAAATTTGCAATGTTTTCTTTAACCCACTGCAGAGCTGCTACTTGATCCTTAAGCCCATAATTACCTGGATAAGCTGCATCCTCAGTACTGAGAAATCCTGCAACCATAAAAATGTGAATTTCAGATTTACATGCATAAATACTTGATTTACTACATAAATACTTGAATCAAGTTCAGTTTTGATTCATTGCAGATTTTTATTCCTATTTCTAACATTTATAGTAAAATTTATATGGAAAGAGTCAGGAAAATAGCTTCCTGTTGCTTATCTGAACGGTAAAAGTTGTAAATTCAGTCAAATATAACAAAATCAAAAATTCTTCTTTTTTGTGGCCATTTGATATGTCTATAAAACATTCTTGATGTATGAGCCATGTCACATTGAATAAAATCTTCAAGTTTTTGATGGCAAGCTCCAACATTGTTATAAGGGGTAAAACTGACTGCTTGTGTCCTGCTTATATAGCTGCCAAGCTGCGTATGTAACCTTCTGGAGGGCTGCAGAGCACAAGCGTGGAACACCAAGGTGTGCAGTGCACTGCAGTACCATGTGACGTCACAAAGCATGTACAGCCAGTGCTACATTTTAACCTGGCACTCTCGCTTCCTTACAAGCACCAGACCTCTACTTCCGCTCCATGTCCAAAGCTTGTCCCAGTGCTCTGCTGAGTATGCATCCCTGGTCTCTATTGAAATTTTTATTATTTAATCTGATTTCAGCCACTTCTTTTATAACAGATTCCCAGTAATAAGGTGTTTGGGACAAAATTCTCATATTTTCAATTAGGCAATGTTCTGCCATGGCTGACTTACCAAATTCTCTTTGTTTTATGTGCTGCATGTGCTCTGTACAACACTCAGTAACAGTTTGAATAGTCTGATCAATATAAACACTTCCACCATTCTGTGGAGCAATGACCAGCAAGATAAGATGCATGCTCTGAAAACATGGATTGAGACCAATGTTCTGGCCCATCTCCAAGAATGGAGGCATGTTACGCCCTATTAAGGACAGCATAGGTTTGCATACTCCAAGTGTTTATAGTGTTCTCTGAGAGTGTGGAAGTGTTTAAATTGGTCAAATATTCGAACTGTTGCTAAGCATTATACAGAGCACACATAAAACAAAGATAACTTGATATGTCAACCCTGGCAGAACATTGCCTAACAAACGGACATAAAATTCAGTTTGAAATATGAAAATTTTATACCAGACACCATATTACTGTGAATCTTTTATAAAAGAACCACCTGAAATCAGATTAAATAATTACAATTTCAACAGGGACCAGGGATACACACTCAGCAAGCCATGGGGGTGAACTTTGGATGACAAGCAGACACAGAGGTCTAGTGCTTGTAAGGAAGCAAGAGTGACAGGAGGAAGTGTAGTGTCAGCTCTACACTCCTCATGATGTCACACAGTACTGCAATGCACTGCCCACCATGGCGTTCTGCATAGGTGATCTGTCCCTCCAGATTGTCCCATATGCAGCTTGGCAGCTACATAAACAGGACACAAAACCAACTTCAGCAACCAGTTTTACTTCCGATGATGATGGCGGAACTTGCCATTGAATGCTCATGGATTTTATTCGATGTGACTCAACATGTACACCAAGAACATTTTATAGAAGAATGCCACCACAAAATACTCCAAGGACACATTTGATTTATACTTTACAGTAATCTCTCCACTAGGCAGTATTAACTAAGTTCCAAAGGACTCTCTGGAGCAAGCTATTAATCACAAGAAAATAGGTTTATTATGCATAACATGTACCAATATCATTAGAATCAATCCCTTATATTATTCTCTATTAAAGAAGTTAGTGAGATGACATCACAATTCATTGTTTTCCTTATGTTTTCCACTATAACGAACTGAGGATTATATCAGATTAAAAGTGGAAAAAAACTGATTTATTACATACAGCAACTATGCTCAGTGTCTGCATACATAAATGTGTAAAATTCTCATCTATCTCGTATCAAATATATTACCATTATCGTTTCTACACAGACACAGCAGTATAGGTGTTAACATTTTTCAGAGATTTTCAAATGAAAGATTTATTTATTTATTTCATCCATTATATCCCTTTCTTGGCACAAAAGTACCATGTGATGTTTGAGATTACATTAGGTTACATGGCTCATAAGAAGAAATTAATAGACAATAGGTTACAAGGCTCATAAGGAGGAATTAATAGACAATAGGGTAGGAACATCTTAGCATTATACATAAGACTACATGACTAACACAGAAAATTCCTATTATTCGATTAATGATGAAAATTCTCCTCAGAGATAATAAATATTGTTGAAATGAGATAGAATGGCTGGCCAGTACTTACCATTGTGCTGTACCGCCGATAGTAACACAAAATGAAAAAACAGAAAAAAAAGGGGACAAAGGGACAAGCTTTTGGAACAGAGTTCCTTCGTCAGGTGGGAGAGAAGGAAAGAATAAAGGATGGGAACAGAAGGGAAAGGTGGTTCACGACCTAGGTCATGAAGGTGGTGTTTCGAGAGTGTGGACGTCAGAGATACTGCATGTATGTACTGAGCCAAGCCAGAGAGGATAAATATAACTAAAGAGGAAAGATCAAGTAGTAAAGAGAAGAGAAGAGAGTGAAATTAATGATGCCGAGGGGTGTAGGAGGGGCGGGGGTGTGTGTCTAAAACGTTTTTCATAAACAGGGAAATATGGATGGACACACACACACACACACACACACACACACACAGAGAGAGAGAGAGAGAGAGAGAGAGAGAGAGAGAGAGAGAGAGAGAGAGAGAGAGAGGTAAGGAACGGATAATGAATAGGTGAGCTGAGGATGGAGGAAGGGGAGGGGTTAGCGTAGATTTAGGCCAGGGGGGTGGCGGGAGGAGAGGATATGTTGGAGGGCAAGTTACCACCTTCGTAGCTCTGAGGGACTGGTGTTGGTTGGTACTATCCAAATGGCACGTGTGGTGTAACACATGCCCAGGTCCCTGGAGTTATGCTGGAGGGCATGTTCTGCCACAGGATATTGGGTGTCCCCCAGGCGAACAGTCCGTCTATGCCCATTCATCCGCTCAGCCAATTTGTTGGTAGTCATACCAACATAAAAGGCTGAACAGTGGACACATGTCAGCTGGTATATGACATGTGTTGTCTCACATGTGGCCCTGCCTTGAATTGGGTAGGTTTTTCCTGTGGTGGGGCTGGAGTATGTGGTAGTGGGAGGATTCATTGGACAGGTTTTGCAGCGTGATCGGTTGCAGGGGTAGGAACCATTAGGTAGGGAGGGTGGTTTTGGGATGTTGTAAGGTTGGACAAGGATGTTGCGGAGGTTGGGAGGACGGCGGAAGGCTACTCTGGGTGGTGTGGGAAGAACAGTTTGGAGTCATGGTCTCATTTCAGGGCATGACTTGAGAAAGTCATAGCCCTGTTTGAGGAATTTCTTGAGGCATTCCAGGCCAGGATGGTACTGGGTGACTAAGGGAGTGCTTCTGGGTGGTCTGGGGTTAGGAACATTGTTTTTGGAGGGAGAGGAATGGACAGCTCGGGAGATCTGTTTGTGGACGAGGTCTTCAGGGTAGTTGCGGGAGAGGAAAGCACTGGATAGATTGTTGTTGTAGCTGGTGAGGGATTCGGAACTGGAACAGATACGTTTCCCATGGATGCCCAGGCTGTAGGGAAGGGATCGTTTAATATGGAAGGGATGGCAGCTGTCAAAGTGGAGGTACTGTTGTTTGTTAGTGGGTTTAATATGGACTGAGGTGTGGATGTGAGACTCAGCAAGGTGAAGGTCAACATCAAGGAAGGTGGTTTGAGTTTTGGAGAAGGACCAGGTGAATTTAAGGCTGGAGAAGGAGTTAAGGTCGTGGAGGAAGTTCAGAAGGGTTTCTTCACCGTGAGTCCAGACCATAAAGATATCATCTATGAATTATACCAAACCAGGGGAGGCAACTTCTGTGTCTTAAGGAATGCCTCTTCCATGCGGCCCATGAAGAGGTTTGCATAAGAAGGGGCCATCCTGGTACCCATAGCTGTCCCCCTGATTTGTTTGTAGGTCTGGGCCTCAAAGGTGAAGTAATTATTGTTGAGTATGAAATTAGCAAGTGTGACAAGGAATGAGGTTTTTGGGAGGCTTTCATGTGGGTGTTGGGAAAGATAGTGTTCCAGAGCTGATAGACCATGGGTGTGAGGGATGTTGGTGTACAGGGATGTAGCATCTATGGTGACAAGGAAGCTATCACGTGGGAGGGGCATAGGGATGGATTTGAGGCGTTCCAGAAAGTGGTTTGTATCTTTGATATAGGATGGGAGCCTGCAAGTTATAGGTTGGAGGTGTTGGTCTACCAGAGCTGAGACACGTTCTGTTGGAGCTTTGAAACCTGCTACTATGGGACGGCCAGGATGATTCTCTTTATGGATTTTAGGGAGTAGGTAAAAGGTAGGCATGCGAGGTTCAGGTGGAGAGAGAAGTTCTAAGGAGGCAGTGGTGAGACCTTGTAACGGACCTAGGGTTTTAAGAATTTTCTGTAGTTCAGCCTGGACTGAGGGAATGGGGTCATAAGGAATAGGTTTGTAGGTAGAGGTGTCCGAGAGTTGATGCAGCCCTTCTGCCACATACTCCCCTCGATCAAGTACCACAGTTGTGGAACCCTTGTCCACTGGGAGAATTACAATGGAGCGGTCCGCTTTCAGCTCTCGGATGGCTTTGGATTCAGCTGGGTTGATGTTAGGAGTGGTTGATATGTTGTTCAGGATTGGGAAGCAATGCTTGATGTGAGGAATTCCTGGAATGCCTGCAAGGGATGGTTTTGAGGAAGAGCAGGAGGATCTTTTTGGGAGGGAGGTCGGAATTGTTCAAGACAGGGTTCAACAGCGGCTCTGCTGCCTGGGGGTTGTGACTGGGTGCTGAAGTGGTATTTCCAGTTGAGGTTACGGGTGAATGAGAGGAGATCCTTGACCAGGGCAGTGTGATTAAATTTAGGCCTAGGACAGAAGGTTAAGCCTTTAGACAGGACAGATATTTCTGGAATGGAGAGGGATTTGGATGAGACGTTAAGGACTGAATTGGAATGGGTATTGGGTGGTTTCTGCATGTGGTGACTGTTGTGATAGGTTCTAGGAGGGGTGTGTGCTGGGATTGGAAGATTCAGTAGGGAAGCCAGGCTTGGTTTGTTGCCAATGAGTGGGGGTTTTTGAGGGTGGTGGTGTGGTGGGTGGTTGTGGATTATGGGAAGAGGGATACCACTTCTGAGATGATGGACCAGTAGGTTGGACAGTTTTCTAAGGTGTTGTGCGGCATGCAGTTCAAGTTTACAGTTGGCTTGTTGTATTATGGATCCAAGTGTGTTATTTGAGCCAGGTTCAGAGAGGAGAAGTATTTTGGAGATCCCGCTGCAAAACCTGTCCAATGCATCCTCCCACTACCACATACTCCAGCCCCACCACAGGAAAAACCTACCCAATTCAAGGCAGGGCCACATGTGAGACAACACATGTCATATACCAGCTGACATGTGTCCACTGTTCAGCCTTTTATGTTGGTATGACTACCAACAAATTGGCTGAGCGGATGAATGGGCATAGACGGAGTGTTCGCCTGGGGGACACCCAATATCCTGTGGCAGAACATGCCCTCCAGCATAACTCCAGGGACCTGGGCACGTGTTACACCACACGTGCCATTTGGATAGTACCAACCAACACCAGTCCCTCAGAGCTACGAAGGTGGTAACTTGCCCTCCAACATATCCTCTCCTCCCGCCACCCCCCTGGCCTAAATCTACGCTAACCCCTCCCCTTCCTCCATCCTCAGCTCACCTATTCATTATCCGTTCCTTACCTCTCTCTCTCTCTCTCTCTCTCTCTCTCTCTCTCTCTCTCTCTCTCTCTCTCTCTCTCTCTACCGCCCTCTCGCTCTCTCTGTCATCCTCTGTATCTCTCTCCATGTGTGTGTGTGTGTGTGTGTGTGTGTGTGTGTGTGTGTCCATCCATATTTCCCTGTTTATGAAAAACGTTTTAGACACACACCCCCCCCCCCCCGCCCCTCCTACACCCCTCAGCATCATTAATTTCACTCTCTTCTCTTCTCTTTACTACTTGATCTTTCCTCTTTAGTTATATTTATCCTCTCTGGCTTGGCTCAGTACATACATGCAGTATCTCTGACGTCCACACTCCCGGAACACCACCTTCATGACCTAGGTCGTGAACCACCTTTCCCTTCTGTTCCCATCCTTTATTCTTCCCTTCTCTCCCACCTGACGAAGGAACTCTGATCCGAAAGCTTGTCCCTTTGTCCCCTTTTTTTCTGTTTTTTCATTTTGTGTTACTATCGGCGGTACAGCACAATGGTAAGTACTGGCCAGCCATTCTATCTCATTTCAAAATTCCTATTATATTATTTTACAGTATTATATGTATATTATTATACAGTATTACATATACAATAGGGTTGGAACATCTTATAATGGCAATACAATGTACTATTTTAAAATAAAGAGTCAAAATATGCACTTACATTTAAGCATATTGAACATAATAAGCATATTGTACATTTTAATAAAAACAATGGAAATTTTAGGTCACCTCCATGTACTCATTAACAGAGTAAAACAGTGGTGCAGAAGATATGCCCTGACTGCTTTCTGAAATAAGTTAGTATTCTCAATGTTTTAATATGGATTGGTAGCACATTTTACAGCTTAATTCCCATATGAAATGTTCCTTTCTGGCATAAGCTTTATTTGTACATGCTCTAGGTGGAGATTGTCTTTTACTCTAGTGTTGTGGTCATGGATCATGCTATTTCTTTCCAAACTGTTGTCACAACCTAATATACTACTTTTTAGAAACTTTAAAATTTCAGCTGTATACAGGCAGGGTAATGGTAGTATTTCCAGTTGTTTGAATAGAGGCCTATATGATTCCCTACTTTTTCCCCTGTAATTATTCCAATAGCCCTTTTTAGATTATGAAAGTGCTTCTTGCTGTTTTAGAGTTTTCCCAGAACATAACTCCATAACTCAGGTGACTCTGAAAGCATGCATAGTATGCACTCATTATAATGCTCTCATTTGCACATTTTTCTACAGATTCTTAAAGCATAGCAAGTTTTATTCAAATTAGAATTCATGGATTCTATGTGCTTGTCCCATTTCATGTTATTCTGGATCCACATACCCAGGAATTTTGTCTCGCTCCTGTTCTCTATGTTCTGATGATTGATGGTGACAAGGATTATATGCATGCTTATTGCATGGATGAGAAAAATTTACGGTGACAGTTTTCTGGCTGTTAATCATAAGTTTATTGTAGAAGGCCCAGCTACTTAGTTGATTATTAACAGTATTTCTTGTTTCCTGAAGTTCATCCATGTTTTCTCCCTTTACTATTATTGATGTGTCATCAGCAAAAAGTATTGTTTTATGTGCCTATATATTAATATTAAAATCATTGATGTATATAAGAAAGAGTAGAGGTCCCAAAACAGAACCTTGGGGTACACCATATGTTATTGAACCTTCCTGTGACAGATGTTCGGCCATGAGTTTTGATTCCTTATCCGTGAATCTCACACAAAATCTTTGTTTGTGGTTACTCAAAAAGACCTGATCCAGTCATTAGCAATTCCACATATCCCGTAATTACTCAGCTTAGTAAGTAATATGTAGTGATCTACCATGTCAAAAGCCTTACTCAAGTCCAAAAATATTCCTGTAACAAGTTGTTTCTCATCCATAAAATGTAAGATACTGTTTAAACATTCATAAACTGCTGTCTGTGTTGATTTCTTACTTCAAAAGCCATGTTGAGAGGAGTTTAGTAAATTATTCTTGTCTAAAAAGTCCATTAATCTTTTATACATAATTTTTTTAATAACTTTAGATAGGCTAGATGTTATGAATATAAGATGGTAATTCTTAATATTATCTTTCTCACCAGTATTGTAAACTGGCGTGACTTTGGTTGTCTTTATAATGACAGGAAAGGTTCTATGCTGAAGAGAACTGTCACACAGGTGAATCAAAGGCACAACAATGTGTTTGGAACATTGTTTTAATAGCATGCAAGATATCTAATCCATTCCTCGCACCTGAGTATTCCTCAGTTCATTAATGGCTGTTGTGACTTCATCAATTGTGACACTTCTTATGAATATGCTCAAATTTATGGTTGATGGATTGAAGATTTGCACTAAATTGCATTCTATGCATTCCCCTGGTTATTTCAGAGAGATGCCTGCAAAATGTTTGCAATATCCTTTGGGTCAACCAAAGTTTTGTTGTTTACAGATAGAATGATATTATTATGAACTGCTTTATGTTGTCCAGTATCTTTCTTTATTACATTCCACATAGCTTTGGCCTTGTTGTTTGATCCCCTAATACATCCATCATTGCTCATATGTTTAGCTTCCTTCATAATTTTTCTAATTAAATTTGTCTTCTAAACTTACAGTGTTATACACTTCATTCCAAGTTTGATTTTCTAGTTACTTATTAAAGTAGTCAATTTTATTTTGAGTGAAAAATCTGTGATTCAGTTTTATCCCATTGTTTTCAGATACAGTTGTTTTGATATTGATACTTAGTACTTGATAGAGATGGTCACTAAACCCTGCACTGTCAAGTTTTATTTCTGTAATGTACTTGTCCTTAGTGATCAGAAACTGATCCAATGCTGTCTTACTGGTTGGAGTTATCCTGCTGGGAACATTTACGTTATGACTTAATTTATGCGAGTCTAACAGATTTAGCAGTGTATTCCTGTTGCCACTATCACTTAGAAAATCTACATTAAAATCACCACATACAATTACATTATATGCCACATCTCTAGTTTTGTTCACGAACTCATCTAGTTTGCTAATAAATTACCAGAAGTTACCAGCTGGATAGTAGTAAACCACAGCAATAATTTTAACTGATCTAGTTTTATTGCAGCTAACTCAAAATCCTTCTCAACACTTAGTTGCTTGAGATTTGTTAGGGTACTGAAATCAACATCTGTTCTGGCATAAATGGCTACACCTCCATGAGTCAGCTAGTAAGAAGTTATTCAAAGAAACAAATCTAATAGGGTCATCACTGAGCCAATGTTCTGAGAGACATATCACTGGCACATTTGCTAGTTCACTTACTAACAACATATTAAAATCATCAACTTTGTTAGTTAGGGATTGGAAATTTTGGTGATAGATGCTCATTATGCTGCTATCAATTAAACCAGGCATAACTACTACTCCACTTACCTTTTCTTTAACAGAAGTTTCTCTTGTTCTGTTATGTGGGTTGCCCATGTCCACTGGTAAGCTGACATGGCATGCTAACGGAAAAGTAATAATCAAATGCGAAAAAACAACTATCATGTAGCTTCATGAGCTGAAGGATTCTCTGTTTCCAGAATTCCCCCGTCTCCAAAAGGTGCCATTCCTAGACTGTGTCCTTCAGTTTGTCATTCTCATCAAAGAACTTCCTTTTAAATAATCAAAATATCCACGGGTGTACTGCCGGTCTATAGTGTCCAACAGGCACAATATTTCGGCGATCATACATGTCGCCATCATCAGGTGAACTGACGGACTGAGCTCCTGGAAACACGCCGGCTGGGAGATCCGCACGCTACGGCTGCTCGAAGGGAACTGGGTTCTAGCCCGGTAGCGCGCCATTTAAATACCCTCAGCCCGTGGAGCGACCCCTCTGCGGTCCACGGTCCGCGCCCCGCGCCCCGCGCCCCGCGCCGCGGCCGCGTCCGCGCAGTGGAACCGATTGCGCCAGTGTCTGATATGACGTCGGTGTGATATGACGTCGGTGTGATATGACGTCGGTGTGATATGACGTCGGTGTGATATGACGTCGGTGTGATATGACGTCGGTGTGATATGACGTCGGTGTGATATGACGTCGGTGTGATATGACGTCAGTGTGATATGACGTCAGTGTGATGGATCTGTGCGCCGTGGTCGTCACTTCGTTACGTTTTCTAGATTTACTTTTAATTAACCCAATCGCTGGTTCCCAAGCTTTGCTAAGATTATTGCCACAGTCACAGTTTATGAGGTCGTTACTTGTGCGAATTTCAATGGCCTCTCTGACGACGCAGTCCCAGTATCTCGACGTCTGTACCAGAATCCTAGTGCCTTCATAGTCCATCGCATGATTCTCCAACAAACAATGTTCAGCGACCACCGACTTGCTCGGATACATCAATCGTGTGTGTGTCTGGTGTTCAACGCAACGATCCTCGACGGTACGCATCGTCTGTCCAATATATGACTTTCCACACTGACACGGAATCTGGTACACGCCGGCCTTCCTCAAACCAAGATCATCTTTGGCGCTTCCCACCAGTGCATGAATTTTATTCAGCGGACAAGAAACAGTTCCAACATGGTGTTTTTTCAAAATGCAGGCGATCTTCCCCGAGAGTGTGCTGGTATATGGAACGAACGCAGTACCTACATCCTCCCTCGTGTTTTCATCCACAGGTTGTGATGTAGTGGTTGGGCGGAGAGCCCGCTGAATCTGCCACTCTGAGTACCCATTTTTTCGAAATATAGTTCTCAGGTGTTCCAATTCGTGGGGTAAACTCTCTGCGTCGGAGATAGTGGGCGCCCTATTTACTAGAGTTTTAAGTACCCCATTCCTCTGTCTGTCTGTCTGTCTGTCTGCGTGTAAATACAGATCAGTGTGCATTGTCTTCCTATATACACTATGACCCAGGGTGCCATCAGCTCTTCTCTTGACAAAGACGTCAAGGAACGGCAATTTACCCTCCGTTTCAGTCTCCATAGTGAATTTGATGTTGGTGTGTATGGAGTTCAGATGTGTAAGGAAGTCAAGGAGTTTATCCATACCATGTGGCCAGATGATGAAAGTAACGGAAAAAGCAAGTAAGTTTCCATTCAGATGATACCAGGGCTTCCTCCTCGAAATTCCCCATGTAAAAATTTGCGACCACAGGGGAGAGTGGGCTACCCATGGCGACTCCCTCTGTTTGTTCGTAGTATTCGCCACATGGTATGGATAAACTCCTGGACTTGTTTTTTAACTAAACCAAACACATGAGAGTAATAGGGTGACATATCTGAGCTTTAGGGTGACTGTCCACGTTGTTCCTGCTTAAAAGTGACCATTTTACTTTTTGTGGCCTTGGATATGTGTGAACATTTTTGTGAAGCAGAATCACTCCACAACAGCTCAGGCTATTTCTTGTTAATGGTCTTGCTTAGGCTACGGACTGTCTCACAGTTCACAACAATGTTTATTAATGGTTATTCCTTGCTCAAGGAATACAATAAGTGTGAGAATTACCTTGCTGCTATAGGGCACAGCTTTTAATTTTTTAGGCAGAATTGGCAATGCACATTGTTTGGTCAAGTAAACATCCAGATACCATCTATGTTTATGAATGTAACATTAGATGCTCAACAGATATTGATATATTTACAGGTTACTCCAATATATTATGAAAAAACTTTGGTAAATAATGTTATACCTCTTATTTGTGAAAAATGTACACTTATTTTTATGGAAGTTGAATCAAGTATCATTATTGTTTAAACTTTGTTTTAGAACATTCTAGAAACAAGATTGTCTATATATGCATAGTCAGAATTCATAAAGTAGTCAGAGGTCAAGTCATGTAATCAGTCAGTCTTTGTCTTGATTTGTATATTTCAACATCATGTGTCTTTGTGAACTGTCATTGATGCAATAAAAATTAATATATTAAGCAACTTTTGTAGTTCCTTCAGCATCCAAAAACCCTGGAGTCATTTACTAATAATGTTTACAAGATGATTGCAGGCGGGCTGATGGCATAACTAAAGGATATTAGGTGACGTGATTTATTATTTTGAAATTCTTGTTGGCAGTTAAATAACATTGCACTGTGCACAAACACCCCAGATTAAAATTTTTGCCCTTAGCAGTCTCCCTACATTATTCCAAAGATGCATTACACAAATTTCTATCAATTTATGGTTATGATGTTGTGAACCTTTTCAATTGATCGCTTCTTATAAATATATTTGATCCCTTATAATAAACTTAATGTATGGACAATAAAAGAAATTTTCATAGTATGTGAAAGACATCTATTCAAATGATATGCAGTACTTCAGCAAGGAGTGCTGCTGCTCAGCTTACTGCAACCAGATCCTCTTGCATCAAGATGCCTAATGATATGGTTTACACAGGGCAATGAAGGAGATGGTTCATCACCTGCTCAGCACCACAGACACAGGATACATTTTTGTTATGGAACTAGGTCCCATTTTAACACAGCACATTTACTTCCACCAATTCCCACACGAAGACAACTATCTCTATGCTGGTCATGGCAGGTTCCTTCCTGGGGGAGCTTCTCTTTTGGTGGTATCCAATTTCATTAAACTCTTTCCCCCAGCATTAAAGTCTTTCTTCTGCTTTTCACTTCACTACAGGGGTGGTACTCAAAACTTCTTCATGCTAAGGCACTGGGTGACAAATTCACACCAGGGAGTGGTGTCACATATCCTGTCATCTGACACCAAGTTTGGTAAAGAGCAATGTCAGCCTGTTTGGAATGGTGCGGTTGATACCACATGGGGGAAATATATTCTCCTACTGTGCATGACAAGGCTATGGCTGAAATACAGAGCTCATATTGGCTAGCTCCCACACTTATGACTAAGCTTTTTCATAATATTGTTTCCAGTGTCACATTCCTGCTTAACTGTCAGACTCATATCAAGAATAACCCCCATGGTATCTAGAGGTAGAGCTATGATTGATCCAAGTCCCCAGCCATGACACTTTTAACTTTTAGTCAGCATGTTTGTTGCAGAAATGGAAAATGCTGACTATTGTTTTGCTGGGGTTTGGTTTCAGACTGTTAGCTTCGTATTACTTTCCCAGTTGATCTAGAGCAGAAAAAAATTGTCTCTTAACACCTTCAAACATCTTATGATGGGATGAGAGGTCCATATTGTTGGCATAAATAAAAGAGGAACAAGTCTTGTTAAGGGTTTGGTTATTGGTATATTAGTAAATTAGTGTGAGGGGTAACACCACTTTCTTGGGGAAGACCATTTCTTGTTTTCTACCATCGACTTTTAGTGTGTTGGAAGCTAATGCAAATTTTTCTATTGCTATGTAACTCTGCAATGATCTTCATAAAGCTATAATCTTTGCTTGCCTTTGGGAGATAAGAGAGGTGCATCGATGAGTAGTGTTCCTGCTAGGAGAAAGATCACCCAGCATCTCCTGGTAACAGTTCCAATCGCCTGGCCAAACCTCTCACCATGATGATAACCAAGACTTTACCATTAAAAAATAAAATGACATAATGCAAAAGTAATAGAGTGTTATCACACAGAAGCACCACTGACTGGCATACATGCTATGTGACTGAAAAATTGCAGATTTTATTAACTATCAGGTTAAGTCTTTTAGCAGGCAAAAACAAAACAAACACACACACACACACACACACACGCAATCAAACCTTCATAAACCACAGAAACACGGCTCCTATCCCTGTCTGGAGAGGACTGTGTCCACGTGTGTGCGAGCTATTTATATGTGAATGTGCATGTGTCTTTGATAACTAAACAGTAGCTAGCCATTTTTAATCAGTAACATATCTGTAACAAATGTGCCATACATTGCAACTTCTATGTGATAACAATGAAGGTAGGAAGATTAGGGTTTAACATCCTGTTGGCAATGTGGTCATTATTTATTTTGCTTGGAATGAATTAAGGAAATCTTGGAACACCTAAATCTTGATGACTGAAGGTGGATCTTAACCACCATCCTCCTGAATGAAAGTCCAGTATGCTAAACACTGTACAATCTCCTCAGTTACTATGTAGTAAGTAGTAATATGTTCTTTTTAAACTGTTATTCCATCCCTGATATTTTCATTGTTATAAATGATGTGATGTATGATTTAATTAATACATAGCCTTCTCCCTCCATCTCTCCTCTCTCTCTCTCTCTCTCTCTCTCTGACCATCCCCTCCACCTGCTATCTATCTCCACCTTTCCTTCACTCTGGTCCTCTCCTCCTTCTCTCCCTCTGTTCATTCAATCTTCCTCCTGCCTCTGTCCATCTTCTCCTCCAACTTCTCTAAGTACATCAACCACCCCCACCCCACCCCTACCTCCATTCCACAGTCCGCCCATTCTCTTCCCCCTCTGTCAGTTTTCTTCTTCTTCTCCTTCTTTTTATCTCTGCTCCTTTTGGAGTGCTGATCATCTTAAGGCTTGCTGTATCTGTGCCAAATTTGGTTGAAATCAATCCAGGGGTTTGAGTGGAGATCTCAGGCATGGGTATATAGTTTAAATAATGTAGTAGTAGTTTGAGATTGTATTTAATGGTATCCACCAAAGAGAGAGAATGTTATAGATGTCCTTCTGGTCATCAAGAAAGCTTCACTCTGGGAATTTATTAAGGGGAGGTGATTCAACTTGTATAGATTTTGCTTAGGGAAATATTTAGTTTGTTATTGTGAACTACAGTTCAATATTATTACTGAAGCCATTATTAATGTTAGAGTTGGTAATAGGGAAAAGTATTTCTTATATTTGAGAATAGAAACCACTTAAGTAAAGATAATATCAAGATATTGTTTCTCAAAATACAGGAATCTTTGTTCAATGATTTTATTAGAAGTTTGTGGTTTGAAGGAATAGTGGAGAGTCATTTCAAGGAATGAGCCTCCACTTTGGAACTATTCCCAAATGAGAAAATTTCTGATCATCTTTTACAACCAATATGATACAATAGCCACTGGATCACTGCTGTAACACATGTGGACTTCCTTGTCAAGGATTTCCATTAAAACCATGTATTCAGCAAAAGCAGTTACTTTGACTTTGAGATATTGTTACAGCTATGGAAAAAAAATCACCTACTGCTAGTCAAATTCAGACAAAATACATAAAATAATAATTAGAATACGTAGCAAAATTAGCCATATTCATGTATTATTATCAAAGTATAAAAATCTCCATAATCTAATAATAACTCAAATCATATTATGCTTTCACACTGAATCAAATTCCTGCTCTAATTCAATGATGATTAGTTATAATGTGACTTAAGTGATCAAACAATGGAAATTCCAGCAAGGATTCTACAATATTATTGAGAAGGATAGGTTGATTACTCACCACAGAGACGTCCGATGAGCCACAAAAAGCGCAAATAACAGATAACAAGAATAAAGCTTTTGGCCATTTAGGCCTTCGTCGGCTAGAGACACAAACTTACACACACACACACACACACACACACACACACACACACGACAGCTGTCTCTGGCCATCCTGCACTACCCAGCATGACCTAGGTGGAGCAACCAGCAGTAGGGGTGAGGAGGTGGCAAGGAGAGGGAAGCAGGAGAGGAGGGTGGGGGGTGCACAGCATGAGTGAGGGAATATGCCAGTGCTGTCTGATGGACAGTGTGGAAGGAAGGGAAGGGAATGAAATGTCTGGCGGGATTGGAGACGAATGTAAGGATAGAGAGTGGCAGGGAAAGGAAGAGAAGGGTGGTAGAGGCAGGAAATAGTGAAGGTTTAGGCCTGGGGAATTGCGGAAGCATAGAATATACTGTAGGGAGAGTTCTCATCTGCGCATTTCAGACCAAAATGTCCCTTCCATATTGCCTAGCCACCCGTGATCACATCTGCAGTGACAGAATCCTTCTCCAAATATGCCAAGTGCCTCACTGAGGCCTTCACTGACCGCAATTACCCTCCAAACCTTCTCCAGAAACACTTCTCGGGCCCTGTCTGTCCAGTCACCCACCAGCTCCCCCACACCCAGTGTCCAGCCATAAAGGAGCACCCCTCTTGTGACCCAGTATCACCCTATAATGGAGAAGTTAAACCAAGTTCTCTGCCAGGGTTTTGACTACCTTTCATCCTGCCCTGAAATGAGAAATACCCTACCAAACATCCTGCCCACCCCCTCTACAGTGGTATTCCACCACCCACCTAACCTACGTAATACAGTTGTCCATCTCTCCCTGCTCCCAAACCATTACTCTATGGCTCATATTCCTGCAATAGACCTAGATGCAAAACCTGTCCTATCCACCATCCTACCACCACCTACTCTACTCCTGTCACTGGCATTTCCTAGTCCATAAAAGGCCAGGCAACCTGTGAAAGCAGTCATGTTAGCTACAAACTGAGCTGCAAACACTGTGCAGCTGTCTACGTCAGCATGACCAGTACCCAGCTATCTATCTGAATGAATGGCCATCATCAAACAATGTCCAGGAGGCAGATAGACCACCCTGTTGCAGAACATGCAGCACTACATAGTGTGACTCACTTCAACGACTGCTACACAGCCTGTGCCACATGGATCCTCCCCACAATGACCAGCTTTTCTAAATTGCGCAGATGGGAACTCTCCCTACAAATATATCCTACGCTAACTTTGCTAGTTCCTCCCTCTACCACCCTTCCCTTCTACCTGCCACTGTCTATCCTTAGATTCATCTCCAATCCCGCCACACATTTCATTCCCTTCCCTTCCTTGCAGCACTGTCCATCAGACAGCACTGGCATATTCCCCCACCCATGCTGCTAAATCGCAAGTGTGTGTGTCTCTAGTTGATGAAGGCCTAAAATGCCTAAAGCTTTAATGTTATTATCTGTTATTTGTGCCTTTCCGCGGCTCATCAGGTGTGTCTGTTTCAAGTGATCATTAATTTTGTACATAAAAGTTCAGCTTGTTTTACACTGCAGCATAAAGTCTTACATCATATTTTATTTTCTTTACATCTGAGCATATATGCAGTGCATTCAAGTCACAACAACTCCCAATTTGAAGTGCGGCAGCTGGAGGTGATGGTTGTATGACTGTGTTGTGTGCCTGTGTGATTGCAGGAGTTCTATATTCTGAAGAAGGCCATGGCCAATAGCTGAAAGTGTTGTATGTGTGTGTCTTTTGTATGTGCCTGTCACAACTCGTCACCACGTCTTTGTCGTGAGTTGTAAACTGTCCTTACTATATTATTAATTCCAACCTGGACTTTACATTATTATATTTTCATATCTATCAGATTGTGAACGTATGATGAATGTGAAGTTAACAGTTTACATCATATTTTCAATCTGAAATTAGGTCATATTTTCATTACTTTATCATCTTTTCTATTTCAAATTTGATAGCAAGACAATTACCAGTTTTTAAAATTACAAAATGCAATGACATTATTGAATCTTGGTAAAAATAAAAATAAAATAAATTAAAAAAGTAAGCTTACCAAGAGGACCTAAACGATAATTGATAGTAACAAGGATGATGTCATGCTCAAGAAGGAAATCAGGACCATATAATGGGCCACCTCCTGAGATCCAGCCTCCTCCATGAATCCAAAACATAACCGGCAATGAACCTGTCAGCTGAAAAGAAGAAATAACTTTAAAGCAAAATAATGTAGCAATTTCATTTTTCTAGTTAAATCAATAATTACATTCACTGTAGAAAGCTTACACTTATTTTTCATATTTCACCTTATCACAAAGAGATTTATGACTATTGATGTAGATTATGGTTGGCTTGAAGTTTTCAATATTTTCTGATAACACACTGTAGTGCAGCTACTGGACTGTCATGATCTTTATCAGTATCTAAAAATCTGCTCTGCACACCTCTGTCTCAACATTCAAAAATAACAATTCTCACGAGTGCCCCAGTCATAATAGACAACTTTCTACACACTACCTTTTTTTTCAAAATAGTTACCAAGCTGTGAAGTTTATTAATCATAAAAGCAAGTGGCTTGGGAATAAATGTCTAGAATCTGGCATTTTCTCTGATAGGCTCAAAATTTTGAAAGTTATACCCATATATAAAAAAGGAGGAAAGCATATCCCTGAAAACTAGAGACCAGTCTCTATTGTTCCTATCTTTTTGAAAATATTTGGCACCAACTGATTAATGCTGGATAAATAATTTTAAAACGTTTTATAAAAATTGATGTAATGTATACTGTTGTGTATATGCAAAGCCTATTCCGCTACACGTGGTCAATGGCAAATAAAGAACCTTAATCGGTTCCAAAGCACCCATGCTGTATCTACCTAGCAGCAGTACACACTCCTGTATCTCAGTATAGTTGAGCTTCCACTTAGAATTTTCTGTTGGCATGCAAAGATTAATTTTTTCCGTAAGCATGAGTGTTGAGCAGTTTGGCAGTTAAGTAATGTGAGTGTTCTGTTTGTGCACGAGTTCTGAACCAACAAGGGCCCTAGTGTCAAACCATGACTGGTGAAGATTAATTCTTGTGAGACAGCCTAAAACATTCGTAGCTACAAGCTTGCAGGCATCTTGTTTCCCAAACAGAATCAGTGGTATACCCACAATTAATGGACCACATGCACTGTTCCATGCTGTCACCCTCACCCAGATGCAGCTGGATGTGATGGGGATTCTCAGTAAGCAAATTTTAACCAAAAAAATTGTGGTTTTCCTTTTGATATGTCTGAGAAAAAAGTATCATGCTGTGCAAATCAAGCATCATGCTATTTCATCATTCACTCATTCCATTCCACTTCTGTTCCCCCTTTTTCTGTAGTGTAATAGTGGTAACACAATCTGCATGGCAAAATTCATCCACTGCAGATTGTGTTTCCACTTCCACACACATATGTCTGATATCCAGCCAATGTTAAGCAATATTTCCTCAGAAGACTTCCACAATGTCATTTATGCAAAAGAGCATGTAACCTAATCATATCCCTCCAACTAGTCTGACCCGCAATCGCAGGCACTGGTCTCAATCAGTTCCTCGCCCATTACTTGCTTTATGTAACTCTTTAGTGCTGATGCACTTCTGGTACAGATCCTGTCTCAGACCTATCAGTGGCATAGTACTTACGCCACCCTCCCTGCATTTAATACCCGTGATCTGCACCTGTGGTTTGTCTCCACTGAGACAATCTTCATCAGGTCTAGAAGTTTGAGCAATAGAGTCACCTGCCTCCATGAATCACAAGTTGCAGTGGTGCAAACAATGTTTCATGCGTCAGGACACATAGACTTCTTGTAGGCCTAAATAAAGGCCTGCCTGGTCATGAGATGGCAAGCTTAACTGCTGCCCGTCCTCACATACACTCACATGCCTTCATCCCTTTCCCCTTCACCCCTTTTTTCCACGTCCCAGTATGATCCAAGGTCACTAAACATACAGCTCACACAACTGCTTCCCTTCCCTCTATGGCAACCATCAGAGTGTGAGGCACACTATTTTCCACCTGACCAGTGATCCAGCAAATTCAGACTCGGAGCCCATATTCTATTTAGTATGAAACCATTATGGCTACGCTGCCACTAACTACTGGCTGTAAGGCTCATGGAAACTAAATATAGTCAGTGACTGGAAGTAGGTGCACCTAGTTGCTGCTTTTCCCAGCACCAGTTAGGCCAACGTAACTTCACCTCATATGCATCCTCTCAGTTTTCCAATTCCACTGTTGAAACCATTATCAGTATATCTACTCTTGCCTAGGTGGCATCTACTGTCATGGGATCAAAATTAACATTGTCTTCCTCCTGGCACTTAACAACCAAATAAACGATTATCACATCCAATAAAAATTTCTGCTGGAGGAGCAAGAGCCTTTGTGGAAAATATATGACTCGCAAGCTAATTTGATAAATGTTGCTTAAAATCTTTGAATCCATCTGCATTTATGAATGGACAATGAATTGAATGTGGGATAATGAAAAACCAGATATGATTATTTTTTTTTCTTTTAAAGTAGCAACTTTAACTAGCTAGTTCAGATTATACACTTCTCATGGCCACTTGACTAAGAAGAGCAGCACTGCATTAATTCCACCTTCACAATATTATAGAGGAGAACACAACAGTCAACTTCATCCTGCTGTTTAACAAGTAGCAGTGGGACCAGCCCTGCTTCTGTTAACCAGTGGCTATCAAATTACTATCATTTCCCTGTGGCTTCCCCCCTCCACTTCATCAAATAATGCAGCTACCTTCCCCAAAAGCAAAGTCCTGGATTATTGACTGTACATAAGTGCATGCATATTCTCAGTGATCATGTGATCTCTCAGGTTTTCTCACTGTGATTTATTTGGGGGAGTCTTTTTAGGTATTCATCCACCTTAATTGTTTTCATTTCATACACAAGGCCCAGAAAACAGTTCCTGTCTGCTTCTTCAGGTGCTTCGAGTTGTATTGTTCTATGAACTTGCTGCTTAGACTCTAACCATTCTTTGAACTATTGTTGGGTTCCTCAATGATATTTATAGCCGAGTTCAATTTCATACACACTCTATATCCTTTAATGAGCCATTGTTATTGAGAGGTCTCACTGAAATTTTGTGAAACATACATTCTCCCAGCGTTTCTCAGTTCTGGTGGATGTGACGACTGCTAAGATCATAATATTAATGCTGTATGTGAACACAAAAATGGACGTACTGATTATTAATATTAATTATACAAGAAGGCCAATGAAACTCATTAGATTTGAAAGATTCTTTGTCAGAGATGTGCAAAAATAAAACTCATATGTGGACATAATAATTAAGAGTGGTAAAAGGAAGTAGATGATTTTGAGTCTATAATTCTGATGTTAACTTCCATATCATACATTCAGGTCACCAAGAATAATGTGTGAATATAAAAAATTGTATTGCTGACAACTTCAACCTGCATACTGATAAGGTGCTTTCATATAAATGACACACAAAAGTCACGTTTGGTGAAATCACATTCTAAGGATGTTCATGTTTAAATGGTTCATTTCCAGTAACCCACACATAACAGGCAACTTCAATCATACAATCACTAGGTCGATGATTATGCAGGTAGTGGAAATCAAAACATCATAGGAATGAAGCCAATAAATAAAAATGTTATTTTGCTTACTTTTCTGTAACTTTCCTGTCATTTGCCACAGTTATGACAAAATTTGAAAAGTTGCAAACTTTTAATTTCGGGTTGCTACAGTAAGTGAAAAAGGAAATGAACAGAGTAAGGAGGAGGAGGGTATGGTCAGAGAGAGAAACAAGGAAGAAATGGAAGACAGAAGGAAGATAAGGAGTAGATGGGCCAAGACGGGCATTGGTTAAAGATAGGAGGAGGAGGAGGTGGAGGAGGAAGAGGAGGAGGGAACGAGGAGGTAGAAAGAAGGGGAGAAGGAGATACACAGAGGGAGATAATGATGAGTAGATTTTCTTAAGGGCAATTATACATCACATGCACCATAGTCGGCAAATTATCTAATTGTTATATTTATGCAGAAAAAAGTGGACAAAAATTTAGTTTTGCACTAGCTTTACAACAAATTATTTTCTGAGAAAACACCTTTTTTTTAAACTTTCCTTTCATTTCACATACCCACAGAAACACAAAGCAGGAGGTCCTTATTTTGACTGAAATATTTTTTCAGTGCTTCTAGCTTGCAAGGCAGTAAGCCACAAGGGAGTGTGGTTGGGTTTAGGTTCTGTGTCCACAAGCCTCACCAAAACTAAAACAACTGTTCTGGTCTCTGAGGCTTTCCAACTTCTTCATTGCTATAGACTTCTTTATTAGGTTATCCAAGAAACTCAGATTTGGAACCGCAATATTAGTCTCATCATAGTCAGTTGTGTTTTGGTACTGATGTTCCTTGCACCTCTCTTCGACAATAATTTCTAATATTCTGCCCAATGTATGTCATGTCACATTCTGATGGAATATGGTACACATTTGGAATTTGGAGACTTAAATCATCTTTAACATTAAAAGAACACTTCTGAAGTCTTAGAATGTGTCCTAGAAATCAATTCCTTCTTTTAGTCAAGATATACCAGAGATTTCACTTCTCCCCATTTCTGTTTAATACCACTACACAGTTATGCATCTACCCATCAAACCTAAAGTATTCTCCTATGGCGCTAAATTTCAAAAGCTTCCATCATTTTCTTGTCTGAACTTCTCTTTGTACACTTTTCACTATTGTACAAAGTTACGTTCCACACAAATGCTTTTAGAAATATCTTTCTAATCTTTAAATTGATCTTGTATGTAATAATAATAATAATAATAATAATAATAATAATAATAATAATGAATCCTCTTTATCAGAAATACTTTTCTTCCCGTAGCCATTCTGTGTTTTATACATTGGCCATCATAAGTTATGGTGCTACCCAAATAATAAAACTCATCTACTTCTCTTACATCTCATTACATAATCTAATTCCTTCAGCAGTGAGAGTTTCTTATACTACACTTCCATTACTCTTATTTTGTTCTTTTTAATGTTCATCTTTGTGGTAATGTGTGGCAAATGTGTTTGAATGGCACGCCACCCGTTACCAGAACTCGCCCCTGTGCATCGCTCGCTGCACTACCCCACTGCACCCCACCAGCTGCGCGGCGTTTTGAGAGAGGCACTGGGCCAGCTGTGAACTTCGCCTAAGTTGTAAGCTTACTGTGCTCATGAATGTGTTTGTGTCTCCAGACGATAGTAATAGATAGGACGAGAGTGGGTGTGTATAGACGTATCTTGTGTTGGACTTCGATGGGACGGTTTAGGATCCTAGCGACACTTTTAGCTGGCGTAGCGTGCATAGGTGTGTTATTAGTCATAACACAATTGGCAACGAGCATGGTGTTTGAATTGGCGTGTGCACTGTCATGGACAGTGGTGGAAAACAAAGGACTGGGTCCGGCAGAATTTCAGCTACCCCCCTGGGGCTATATCCTGCAGCAATTGTTAGAGCCTGTGGTTGAGTCCATTCAGCGGTTAACTACAATTGTGTCGGGTCAGGAGGACCGTTTTGACTCTTGGTGTCACGGTTGCCATCGGCGCCTTGGCCAGCGATTCATTCCAGTTCTCTGTCTCCCACTACAGTGTTTCCGCCTCTCTTCTCTGGCTTTGACGATTATTTAAAAGATTGGGACTCACAAAAACAGGCTACATCAACATTTCCTTATTTTCGGGTATCCGACCCCGTGTTGTGTAGGGCTTTATTTCTTTCATGGGTCTCCCCTCACATCTATAAACTTTTGCATCAACTAGCCCCCCCTGCACGAATTGGCTGCTTTGTCTTTTGATGAGATGTGTCTTTTGTTATCGGCCCATTACTGCCTGTGTACACATGTTATTGCTGCGCGGGTTTAATGTTACTGGTCGCATAAGAAACCCACTCAGTCCTATCGCGCACGGTCCGCAGAGCTGCATGGTCTTAGCCGTCGGTGTATGTTCATTACTCTGACCCACAAGGAGTCATATGTGGATGATATGGTTCGGGACGCAATTCTCTGGCTTGCTCCAGATAGGGAAGTGCACTAACGTGCCCTACACCTGGAAAATCCTACCTTGACGGATCTTTTAAATATTGTGCAGTCTTTTGAAGTCTCACGGGCTGCAGGGGACCAAATTGAGACCTGGGGTGATGTCACTGCAGTTTTGCAGATAAGCTCGACTCCTTTGGATTGCACAGATGTTGCTTTCATACGGGGTGCCCCACTCGCCACACGCATGGCCGTAAACAGACCACGGCTTTGCGGCAGCAGCTGCAGGCCGCGCCACACACTCCCACTCACATGCAGAGACCTTTTCCATCTTGTCCCCTTTGTTTTGTACAGCATTACCGAGCAGATTGCTCCAAGCATTGAGTTACATGTCACTCGTGCAAGAAAAAATGCCACATTGTTTCTGTTTGCCATTCCCAGCTGACTGAGCAAGATGACGAGATGGATGTGAATCTTGTCCAGAATGTTCACTCTCTGTCTCCCAAACTTTTTTTGAAGCTGACAGGGCGGTTATGTTACTTGTTGATACGGGAGCTTCTGTTTCTCTTCTCAATTATATCACATATGTACGGCTTGACTTGCGCCCTCTGACTGCTGTCAACCATTCTTTGCGTGGCTACAGCCACCAGTGCATCCCTATCATTGGTCAATTTACGGCTTCCATGGAGCATAAATCTGTCGTCAAGCCGGTCACTTTTCTTGTTGTTGATGACACGGCACCTGCAAACATTTTTGGCCTGGATGCTTTTCATGTTTTTGGTTTTTCTTTCGATGATTCTGTCAATCTCCTGTCAGATTCAGTTCCTTTCCTGGAGTTGGATGCTCCTTGTCGGGAATTTTCTTCCGTGTTTTTGGGTGGTCTGGGTTGTGCCGTGGGCTTTACCGCCCACATTACTATGAAACCAACGGCACAACCCAAGTTTTTTTGCACGCGCCAGGTGTCAGTAGCCCTGCGCGACCAACTTAAGGCTGAATTGGATCGCGTAATGGACTTGCAGGTCTTAACTCCCATTTTTTCCAGTGAATGGGCTACGCCACTGGTGGTTGTAAAGAAGCCTTGGGGGGGGGGGTGTCTTTACGTATCTGTGGGGATTTTAAAGTCACCATCAATGCACAGTCTGTGATTGTCATACCCCATGCCTCGTACGGATGAACTCCTTGCTTTACTTTCTGGTTCACACTCTTTCTCACATAGATTTAGTGGAAGCCTATCATCAGCTTCCATTGGACGACGACACCAAACATGTAATGGTCGTCAACACTCCCTTTGGGTTATACCAATATCAGTGACTTCCTTTTGGGGTCGCTAGTGCCCCGGCTATTTTTAGCGCTACTTAGAGCAGTTCCTCCGTCCGGTTCCGGGCTGTGGTAACTACTTAAACGATATTATTGTGACCGGGGCGTCACCCAACGAACATTTACAAAACCTTTGGGCACTTTTCTCTGTCCTACAAGCAGCCGGTCTCCACTACAACCTGGCCAAGTCTCGTTTTTTCCAACCTTCTATTCCTTATTTGGGGTTTGAAGTGTCTTCAGCGGGCGTCTGCCCTTCCTTGCCGCATCCCACGTCTGTTACAGGTGTACAGGTTTTCTTGGGCAACATTGCCTATTACCACCGTTTTTTACTGGGGGCTGCCACTGTAGCGCATCCCTTACATAGTCTGCTTCACAAGGGTGTTCCCTTCCTGGACTCTTATTGGTTTTTTCTTGTGGATAGTTATTCAAAGTTTCCATGCATTTTTCGTTGCCGTTCCATGTCCACTGCTGTAACTATTCAATCACTGTCTAAAGTTTTTGCTTTAGAGGGGTTTCCACACACACTTGTTTCAGATAATAACACCTCTTTCACTTCTTCTGTTTTTCAATATTTTTGTGCTCGTCTGGGCATTTGCCATATTACGGCCCCTCCATTTCATCCCCAGTCTAATGGCGAAGTGGAAATGTTTGTGCGTACTTTTAAAGCTCAAATGCACAAATTTGTGACCTCTTGCTCTGTGGACGATGCCATTATCCGTCTCTTTATGTCTTATCAATTCACCCCGGCGGGGGAACGCAGCCCGGCGGAATTGCTTCATGGCCAGCAACCTCACACTCTCTTTCATTTTTTGTTGCCTCAGCCACAGAGTGTGCCCACACGGCCCTCAGGTCCTTATTTTCCGGGGTGCTCATGTGGGCGCACAGGTTTGGCCGGCATCCTCATTGGCTGCCGGATAAGGTGAAGTCATGTCTCAGCTGTGGCCTCTGTATTGTGGACACTGCTGTGGGCACTCTTCGTCGACACTGGATCAGTTGTGCCCGCGACTCCTGGCAGATTCACAGGCGCCACCTTGACCTGCACCTCCTCCGGGGGCTGTTTCACCGGCACGCTCTGTGCCAACATCTTCTGAGCAACCGACTTCTGCACTGCGCACTGTGTCCGCCCAAGCTCCATCGGCGGTACGGGTACCTTTCCTGGCACCGCCACCTTTGGCCTCCCTCACTGAGCCCCCGGTGCTGAACAGTGGGGAGAGGTTCACCGCTCACGAAGCTATGGACATCCAGACACTGGAAATGGCCGTGAATCAACCTGTGATTAATGAAACCACTCCTTTTTTATCTCCAGTTCTGGGGGCAGACGTTGTTCCCTCATCCCCGGTAACTGCAAGCAAAGACGATCAGGGCATTATCGACCCTATGGGGTAGTACCAGCCCGACGATGGCAGCAGGAGATGGACGAGGCATCGCCCATGGACGTAGCCTGGGTGCATTTGGCACCCCTGGACATTACACCAGAAAGGGGGAGCAATGTGGTAATGTGCAGTACTTGTGTTTGAATGGCGCACCGCCCGTTACCAGGACTGGCCACTGTGCGACACTGGCTGCACTACCGCACAGCAACCTGCCGGCCGCGCAGCATTTTGAGAGAGGCACAGGGCCAGCCATGAACTTCGCCTCAGTTGTATGCTTACTGTGCTCGTGAACGTGTTCGTGTCTCCAGACGATATTAGTATATAGGACGAGAGTGGGTGTGCACAGACGTATCCTGTGTTGGACTTCGATGGGATGGTTTAGGATCCTAGCGACACTTTTAGCTGGCGTAATGTGCATAGGTGTGTTATTAGTCATAACAATCTTATACCATCCTTTCAATACACTGTCCTTTCCATTCAATTTCCCTTCTAGGTCTTTGCTGTCTCTGACAGAATTACAATGTAATTTGGAAACCTGAAAGTTATTATTTCTTCTCCCTGAACTTTAATTCCTCCTCAAACTTTCTCCTCATGTTCCTTTACAGCTTGTCTAATATACACACGGAATAGCATTAGTAAGGCTAAAACCCTGTCTTACTCCCTTTACAACAACTGCATCCCTTTCATGTCCTTCTACTCTTATGTCTGGGTTTTTTAGTAGTTGTGTACATAACTTTTCATTCCCTATATCTTACCCCTGCTACCTTCATACTGTCAAAAGTATTCTCCCAGGGTGGGTATTGTCTCACCTGTTACTACATTTGTCTTAAATACAAACTTTTCTTCCACAATTTTGAATTCAAACAGTTTTTCATTCATCTGTAAATTATTTGTGATAGTATTTTTCAACCATAACCTATTAAACCCTTAGTTCTGTAATTTTCACACTTATCTTCATTGGCTTTTTTTTTTCTTTCTTTCTTTTGGAATTACTATAGTTTTCTTGACGTTACAGAGTATTTCCCCTGTCTCAAACATCTTGCACCCAACATGGAACAGTGTCTTCATGTCTGGCTCTCCCAAGGATTTCAGCAGTTCAGAGAGAATATCATCTACTCTGTGGTTTCCTGATAATGAGTGTGTATTTTTTACGGTTTCAATCCAAGACAGTGAAAATAGTGTCATAGGTACACCTTCAAGTAATCCTTATGTTAATATTGTAAGAGAGATCAACCCAATTAACTACCAAACATCCCCAGCCAGTGGTAATAAATTCACTGTTTTCCATCAGAACATTCAAGGATTAAGAAGTAAACTAGATGAGTTATCAATTACTATTTTTGATAAGGACTGTATTAATAATGCTGATGTAATCTGCTTTGGTGAACACTTTCTGAAACTAGGTTAGGACCTACTGCAACTGAATAGCTATAACTTAGCCGCTCATTACTGTAGACAATCTTTGGATAAAGGTGGAGTGGTGATTTATTGTTATGAACAAAATAATTTACAGATATTTCGACTTGACAGAGTACTGTATTGATCAACATTGTGAGGTTTGCAGCCAAAATATGTATATTTTTAAAACAGATAGAATCTATATCAACTCATATTTTTTTGCAAAAACAAATGATATAATAATCTTAGGTGATTTTAATGTTACAAATTTGAAATATTGAAACATCCCCTCTTTCCCTTCTATCTCCATATTAGTATTAGTTTTCCTTCCTTGTAACACTATCTTTTTGGCATCTCCATACATCTTTTTGTACTTTCCCTCATTTTGTGAGCAGATTTCGCTTGTCCATTTTTCCATGGACTCATCAGTTAATCTTCTCGGCTCATTGTTTTGTCTTCTGTATTGCCTTTTTCCTTCATCAGTTTCCGCATTTTTTACATTTTCTCCTTTCCACCATTTTCAAGATCATGTCAACAGTAACCCATGGTTTCCTCCTCTGTTTGCACTCTACCAGATCAACAATTTCTTTACTAGATTATTTAAGGGTGTCCTTGAAATGGATCCACTGATCATGTAAACTACCTGTCTTAGTTCTAGTGTTCCCCTTCTCTCTGAAGCCTTCTTCCAGCTTTTTGGTTATGACCTGTAAGTCTGCTACAACCAGGTTATGGTCGGAGTTAGTATCTGAATCTGAATAAGTCTCTGCATTTCTCATGCTTTTGTAGAATCTGCTCTTCATCAGACTGTTATTGATCCAGTATCTGTTATTGTCTATATTTGATGTCCATTTTCAATGTCTTCTTTTGTGTTGCACAAATAGTGTGTTTCCAATTACAAACGAGTTTTCCTTACAAAATCAGATCATTCTCACCCTCTCTCATTTCTCGTATCCAAGCCAAACTTTACAACTACACCTCCATCTTTTTCCTTGCCAATCACTGTGTTCCAGTCACCCATCATTATGATACATTTTTCTACACTCTTTCCACCAGTAATTCTATTCTGCTGTAGCAATCTTCAGTCTTATCATCACTGTGTTGACTCGTTGGCATGCAGACCTGCATGAGAACTATATCGTTCTTGTGACCTTTCAATCTCACATCATCGATCTGCTATTTATGTATTCTATCTTCTTTATCACACTCTTTACCTTTCTTCTTACCATGATATTTACTCAGTTAATTCCATTTTTCTTCTCAGCCAAATAGAATAGTTTGTAGTCATCACTTTGTAGTTCTTCATTGCCTCCTCACCTCGCACATTTCAAGGATATCCAGATTGTTGTGATCTAACTTCCCTCCCCCCCTCTCTTTTTATCTTCTTATAGTCTAAAACAAGGGGAAAAAATACTAATTATACTGCCCTATCTTTAAAAGTTCTAAGAAAGGGAAAGAGCATTTCTGTAAAAACATATGGGACATAATTAAAAGATAAGCAGGTAAAATTCCTGACACAGCAAAAACACCATAGAAATTTTTAAAAATTATATCATTCATGATGGTGTTGAAATAATTACTGATATCTTTACTTATTTGCATCAACATCCCAAACTGTAAAAACATGTTATGTTAATGAAGCCATCTTAGTTCTTCAAAATGCTATTAATAAAAAAAAAAAAAAAAAAAAAAAAAAAAAAAAAAAAAAAAATGAAATATCTTCTGTCACAGTTCACGAAATTGAGATATAAGAAGCAAGAATTCTGTTGGTATTGATGGTATTTGTTTGAGATTACTAAAGGATTGCTGTAAGCCAATAAGCAAAATACTGTGCCATATATTTAATGAAACCATTCAGCAAGGAATTTATGTCACCAACTACTGGTCTATCGCTCTTTAACTAGTTCACAAAAGACTTGTTAACCACCTCACACATTATCACGTACATTATTACATAATAGCCATTTTGGATTTCAACAGGTTTTATCAATAGAACAAGCTGTATTTTTCTTCACCCACCATATCTTACAATCTTTTAAAAAATAAATTATCTCCTCTTGGTACCTTAAGTGACATTTCTAGTGCCTTTGATAATGTGAACCATGAAATCACCTTAGCAAAGACTGAATGTTATGGTTTTCTGATTTAATGTCATCAAGAAAAAAGCTTTATCCCAGTTCAGCTCAAATTATTCTCTGAAAATAAGAAGTGAAACTGATACTTAACTTATATTTACATTAATCTTGGCCCCTTCTGAAAATACATGGTATATTTGCCACTGCTACAGATAAATACCACACAAGTTCTCGAAAATTTTCCACGAATTTAGACTGGTGGCAACGTCCGAATGTCTTGATGTTTCACCAAGCACATTTCTTGCAATCTCCAGGCACTGCTGCAGTCATAGAAATGGCCAGGAGGCGGCATAAGCACAGCACTCAGCAGAGGTGAGACTTAGCATTGCCTGAAAGAAGTCTGCTTGCCAAAATATTGAGACTTTTTGATGACACCAAATTCCCGGGAAATTTTCAAGTCACTCATAAGCCGCTAAAACCTGCAATCACACAACACACCTTCATTTCATAACTATAGTAAAAGCCTTCACTTCCCTTTCCTTCTCATGGCACTCAAGAGATCTGTTATTGTAATATGATGAGGATAATGTATACTGAGATTTAAGTGAATCCTATCAGTCTTTCACCAGCTGAAAAATGATCCTAATGGAGCATAAAAAAGGCAAATATGTTCCTATTTAAACAACACTGTGGGGATCTGTCTGCTTCAGTATTCATTCCATCTTCCTCACCAAAAATTTTCCTTGAAACAGCAGGATGTTCTGCTTGTACAAAACAAATTCTATGTATCAGTGAAGATGTGACTACTGTATTTCTTTCTATGCCTCAATACATTTATATACAAGGTATGACAAATAACAAAAACAAATTCAGTATTTTCTTGAGAGGAGATATCAAACAACACAATGTTTAAATTAAATTTCTCACAGAATAAAGTTCTTGATATGGATTGATAAGTATTACACATTAGACAGAGATGGGCATGTCACAAGGGTTTGTCCATCGGATATGAAACCAATATCTTGAGAATGCAATTAGATATTATTGTCTTCTCAGTTTAAAATAAAATCTACAGCGTAACATTCGTCTGTTAGCAGATGTTTTGCATGAGACCGCAGAGATAGGCTGGAGGCATCTTTATAGTGATAAGGGCACTAGTGTCTAAGGAAATTGACAGATCTGAAATGTGAAATAATTTGGGTGAAGGTCACAGTTAAAGCAGGCTCGAAAATGGTAATTGGACGTTTCTATAGGCCTCATGGCTCAGCAGCTGTTGTGGCAGAACACCTGAAGGTAAATTTCGAAAATATTTCGAGTAGATTTCCCGATCATGTTATAGTTTGGGAGGAGATTTTAATTCACCAGATATAGACTGGGGGACTCAAACGTTAATGATGGGTGGCAAGAGCAAAGAATCCAGTGAAATTGTTTTGAGTGCATTATCTGAAAACTACCTTGAGCAGTTAAACAGAGAACCGACTCGTGGCGAAAACATATTAGACTTTCTGGTGACAAACAGACTCGAAATATTCGAAACAGTTAATGCAGAACAGGTAATCAGCGATCAAATAGCAGTTACAGCATCGATAATTTCAGCCATAAATAGAAATATTAAAAAATGTAGGAAGATTTTTTTCTTTTCGGAAAAAGTGACAAAGAGCAGATTTCAGAATACTTGACGGCTCAGCAAAGAAGTTTTATTACAAGTACAGATAGTGTTGAGGAACAGTGGACAAAGTTCAAAGCCATCGTACAATATGCATTAGATGAGTATGTACCAAGCAAGACAGTAAGAGATGGAAAGAAGCCACAGTGGTACAACAGCCGAATTAGAAAACTGCTATGGAAGCAAAGGGAACTTCACAGAAAACAAACATAGCCAAAGCCTTGTAGAAAAACAAAAATTACACTAAGTGAAATGTAGCGTGAGGAGGGCTATGCGAGAGGTGTTCAACGAATTTGAAAGTAAAGTTATATGTACTGACTTTTTTTGTCTTGTGTCAAAGCGGTAGGTGGATCAAAACAAAATGTCCAGACACACTGTGACGAAAATGGCATTGAAACAGAGGATGACACTCTAAAGGCTGAATTACTAAATGTCTTTTTCAAAAGGTGTTTCACAGAGGAAGACTGCACCGTAGTCCTTTCTCTAGATTGCCGCACAGATTACAAAATGGCAGCTATCGAAATAATTGACAGAGGGATAGAAAAACAATTAAAATCGCTCAAAAGAGGAAAGGCTGCAAGACCTCATGGGATACCAGTTCGATTTTACACAGAGTATGCAAAGGAACTTGCCCCCTTTCTTACAGTAATGTACCGAAGGACACTAGAAGAGCGTAGCGTTCCGAAAAATTGGAAAATGGTGAAAGGTAATCCCCGTTTTCAAGAAGGGACGTCGAACAGATGTGCAGAACTATAGGCTTATATCTCCCACGTCGATCAGTTGTACAATTTTGGTACATGTATAATGTTAGAGTATAATGACATTTCTGGAGAAATCTGCTCTGTAGGAATCAGCATGGGTTTCGAAAAAGGCGATCGTATGAAACCCAGCTCGCGCTATTCGTCCACGAGACTCAGAGGGCCATAGGCGTGGGTTCTCAGGTAGATGCTGTGTTTCTTGACTTCCGCAAGGCGTTTGATACAGTTCCTACACAGACGTTTAATGAACAAAGTAAGAGCATTTGGTCTATCAGACCAATTGTGTGATTGGATTGAGGAATTCCTAGATAACAGAAAGCAACAGGTCATTCTCAATGGAGAGAAGTCTTCCGAAGTAAGAGTGACGTCAAGTGTGCCACAGGGGAGTGTCGTGGGTCCGTTGCTGTTGACAATATACATATGACCTTGCGGATAACATCGGAAGTTCACTGAGGCTTTTTGCAGATGATGCTGTAGTATACAGAGGGGTTGTAACAATGGATAATTGTATTGAAATGCAGGATGATCTGCATCGAATTGACGCATGGTGCAGGGAATGGCAATTGAATCTCATTGTAGACAAGTGTATTGTGCTGTGAATGCATAGAAAGAAAGATCCTTTATCATTTAGCTACACTATAGCAGGGCAGCAACTGGAAGCAGTTAATTCCACAAATTATCTGGGAGTAGGCATTAGGAGTGATTTAAAATGGAACGACCACATAAAATCAATCGTCAGTGAAGCAGATGCTAGACTTAGATTCACTGGAAGAATCCCAAGGAAATGCAGTCCGAAAACAAAGGAAGTAGGTTACAGTACACTTGTGCGCCCACTGCTCACCGGTGTAGGATCCGTAGCAGTGGGGTTGATAGAGGGAGAGCAGCGCACTGCGTTACAGGATCATTTGGTAATCGTGAAAGCGTTATGGAAATGTAAGATAAACTCCACTGGAAGACTATGCAGGAGAACGCTCTGTCAATCAGTACGGGCTTTTGTCGAAATTTCGAGAACATACCTTTATCAAGGAGTCTCGCAGTATATTGCTTCCTCCTAAGTATATCTCGCGAAGAGATCGTGAGGATAAAATCAGAGAGATTAGAGCCCACACAGAGGCATACTTACAATCTTACTCTCCGCAAACAATACGTGACTGTAATAGGAGGAGAACCGATAGTGGTACTCAAGGTACCCTCAGCCACACACCATGGGGTGGCTTGCGGAGTATGGATGTAGATGTAGACAGGCTGTTCACAGATTCAGCTGAGCTGGACAACACTCCCTCCTCCGCTCGCTGTGAACAATTAAATGTCGTAGTGGAGTGCCGAGCTGTCTTACGGCGCCTTGCTGCGGAGCGAGCGGCTGCTCGCCGCCAGAGGTTAAAGTCCTCTTTCGGTCATGTGTGTGTGTGTGTGTGTGTGTGTGTGTGTGTGTGTGTGTGTCATCCTTGGTTTACTTTAGGTAGTTTGTAAGTCTAGAGACTAATAACCACAGAAATTAAGTCCCTCAGATTTACAAACATTTGAACAATGAAATGGGATGGCAAAGCACAGGCTTTTTTTCGCCCGTCTGCTGTGGTTGATATGAGCACCAAACTTACTCGGACAGGTGTGACAACAACTTTTTCTGCAATTGGTTGTGCCACTTTTAATCATTTAGTGAACCGTGTTAAGTTTATAAGAATGTATTACCTTAGAAAAAGATCTTTGTCCAATATTCTGTGACAAATAATCTTTGACATGGTGAAAAGGGAACATTGCACTATCCAATTTTCTTCGACAAAGAATCTATCAAAGAGCATCGAAAATGGCAGATGAATATTTGTTATTAACCTCAGCTGTTGGTTATATAGATTATAAATATCTATAAATATTCTGTGATTGCACGAAGTACTACAATAATTGGAACGGCTACACATTTGGAAGACTGACAACATTGGTGACGTTTGCATCTGCAGCCTCTGCCCTATTTCCCCTTTTGCTAGTACTCTGTCATGTCTGCAGCAAACAAAACATTTAAAATATTTATATTTTGTGCAAAGATATTTCGTGAAATTAGCATTTGTCTCAAAAAAATATTTTAAGGGAATTAGTGCCATTATATACTTTCGCTTTCTCCACTGCAAAACTGGCGCGAAGGCCATTAGTTTTTTTTTTTTTTTTTCCGTCGTCTGCCTTGCAAGCAGCCCTCATTTGACCGCTAATAAACTCCGCAATTGTTTTCTAGCTTTCGGCTCGATGCATAATTATATAAGTGCAGAAATTTTGTTGTTGCGGCGAATTTCGCGCTCACGTTTTCAAACAGTACGTCAAGAACTGCTACTGAGATGCTAGCTAGCGCTTTACGCGGCAGTGTAGAGATCAGTGTCACGCAGTCACATTTCTCAACGCAGTTAACAATTATCATAGGACGAACGCTTTCTTCGACCAAATCTACGGTGAACTGCTACCAAAGAGGTTAGAATAAAGGGGGACGACACATTTGCGAACACTCGAATTTCGGCTGCCGAAATCTGGGAAATGACTAGTCGAATTCTGTCTTCCAACTCTTGGAGTGTATGGAGACTGCTTGCATACACCTTGTCTTTTAACATTCCCCAAAGATAAAAATCACAGGGATTTAGATCTGGAGAACGAGGAGGCTAGTCAACTATCCTATCATCAAAAATACTTCGTATTGCTGCCATAGAAGCATTGGCAATGTGTGGTCTTGCATTGTCCTGCATGAAATAACCGTACAGATTTTCGTTGGGTGAAAGTTCTTGAAAAAATGGATGCAGAATATTGTTCACGTACCTGTCAGAATTTATTGTTTCGTGAAAAAAGATTCGACTAGTCATTTCCCAGACTTCAGAAGCTGAAATTCGTCGAGTGTTCGCATGTGTGTTAATTAGATGTCAGGCCGCTCTTTCCATAGAGAGACATCATTTTGAAAATCTACTGTAAATAAAGGTAAGCTTAGGTTACTCAGACGGCAATGTTGTTTAGACTTTAACTCAGTGTATGCGACCGCGGCACAATAGTCTCCAAGAATCGGGCGCTGCCGTGGACGGCGGATGCGGTGGCGGCGGCCGGGAGCCGTACCGCGCGATCCGCAGATGCCCGGCAGGCGTCTTTCGTGAGACTCCCTATACTTGACTACACTGGATGCTGCACATTAACTGTGATGAATAATTAAATTATAATACCCACTTCGTCGAGATATCAATCTGTAAAATGAACAAAACTAAATTTTTAAGACTTGTAATTTTTTCTATCGCATGGTAAGTTTCAAGGCGATCTGGATCCTGACACTAAGCATAATACGCACTTTTTCTAGCGAAATGTCACAATTTTTTGTTTGTAACCTATAACAGAGGATTATTTTCGAAAGTTGAAAAATTCTGTTTCTAAATAACTGTCTACAAGATGTACTGTAAATATTTTAACAATGTTATGGTTATTTATTTAGATATTTTGCGACTCACGGTGCTAAAACAGTTGAAAATTGGAATTTCTGATTTTTGCAAAAGTACAATCTCGATAGCGAATAAAAATATCTAAATTTAAAAATTGAGAATATCATCTTAAGAATACATGTTAAGAATTTCGACTACGTATAATGAATAGAAAAAATATCAAAGTGTCCATCCTCACAGTTCGTGATTTTAGTATCCAACAATCACATTACCGGTATTTCTTGATTTTCTCAGGAACTGCACAGGAAAGAAATCTTGCTTTTGTAAGCCTTATGAAGCCCACCACAAACTCATGTTAAGTGCAAAAACCAACCGATTAGCACAGTTTGGATGGGCTCCTGGAAGACTGTAACATGTAAAATGCTGTACTGTAGGACATCTACAGTGTTGCCATTCTTCTAATATGTATACAAGTGATTACTCGGCTATGGGATATCAAGAACACACCCACACATATGGGACCTTGAAGAATCGCGAATGCGCACGCGCCATTTACGAGCATACCGAATTATTGATGTACAAGATGTGATTACCTATTGTTTTCCGCAAGTGTGCCCAAGTCTCCAGTCGTTCATAGTGGCGGTACTAGACGAAAACTAGGCGTCGGCGAACTCGTCTTTGCGAGGCCCCTTTCATTTTTTCTCATTACTGAACAAAATGTTAAATGAACTGAATTATACATCAACAATCATTATACTAAAGTTCTATTAGTATAATATACGAGTATTGTTGCAATGACAAGAATTACAATAAACAAACACAAATTAGAGAAACTTTTCAGCTTTTCGTCTCACTGAATTTTTTAAGATCACATCTTAATAGTAGCCACTATTTCGGCTTTAGTTGATAGTACTGACAAGGCAGATAGTTTTACTTGGCTAATTGTGATTTTCAAGTTTGTGAAGCTTCTCTTCGCCGAAGCTGTACTGACTGGAAATCACTACGATTCTGATTGTCATAGCCGCTATTTCGGCTTCAGTTGATAGTACTAACAGGGCAGATAGTTTTGCTTGGCTCATTGTGCTTTTCAAGTTAGTCTCAATCAATTATAACTTTGTGAAGCTTTTCTTGGCCGAAGCTGTACTGACTGGAAATCAGTATGATTCTGATTGTCATATAAACATTTGGATATACTTCTTCCAAATTGTTTTCTAAAATTTACTGAAGAAATTGGTTTGTAAGTATTTAACAAAAAATTGCATCATTGGTGCACTCGTACGGAAATAAATACGGACAACTAAATAGCTACCTGCCGGGAATGGCCGAGCGCACTAAGGCGTCATACCGCGGTGCGTGAGGTCGCTCTCGTCGGGAGTCGAGTCCCTCCCTTGGGTACGGATTCGTTAAGCTGGTGTAAGTTAGATGTAGGTCGTAGCTACATAACCTAGCAGTTGCAAAGCGCCGTTAAACATATAATATAATAATAATAAAAAAGAAACAAAAAAACTAAAATTTTGACAATGTTTTGCGAGGCCCCCACAGGCGCGAGGCCGTCGGCGGTGGCCGACGTCGCCGACGCCTAGCGCCGCCAGTGGTCGTTCAACTGTTGGAAAGCAAGTCGTATGCATGTTGGTACCTGTAGCGATGCAAGTAGACGTAAAAGTTGTGTGTATTTTTCTGCAGTAAGAGTTTTGTTAATAGTCACGATTGTTTTAAAGAAATTTACACTACTTATTTGGTAATCTGATATACCGTTTTTCCTTTCAACAATGATGGTGCTTTCTTTGGTATGACTTTAACTTGAAACCTTAGTTGAAAATAGATGACGTAACGGCAGCATGCCATCAACCTCTTGTCATATCATTATTTCAAGGTAAGCTAAGGGCAAGTGCAGTTTTCATTCTAAATGATGTTCATTTATTACAAAGCGTAGGCCTACTATATCTTTACATTTGAGCATTAACGACATAGGGACCGATGACCGTTGTAGTTTTGTCCCCCTTAAACATCCAGCCATTAACGACATAGTAGCACGTCACCAAGCTCGCTGTCTTTCAGCTGCGACTTACGACCTGTAGCTCACTCACCGGTACTCAAAATTTGCACTAAACTATCATAAGCCTATATATATTGCATACTACTTTATCGAATGGAAGGCAAGAATCAGTTAATGCCTATTTGTTTTAATTATTATTGGTACTTTTATTCTCGTAATCATTGTAACCTAACTTATTTATAATCACGATAAAATTTTACTTTCAAACATATCGTTAACTTCAAAAGTTAAAATATAATATACGTACTGGGGGCGGTGCCCTGTAAAAACACCGAAATATCGCCAGAGCCTCGTCTCCAAATAACGCCTCCTGCGCTAAAATAATACAGCTATACATCAGTAATAAGGATATTCTACCAGTGCGCCCATATATTTACTTATCTTAACATTAGTGAAGGGATAAAAATACGTTTTCATCCTCTATTCTTTTTACAAACGTACCCATAATTAGGAAGTATCGCTACAGAAGAAAAACAATAAACGGCGGCACTTTGATGAATATCGGCTGCAAGTAAAATCGAACTTATTAATGAAGCAACAATTGAACTCAAGCAAGACTAACAATATACGATAGTTGGTCTTCGCTAAAATAATGGAAGTGTTCTCGACGGTACTATGTGTATCGGTAGTTCAAATCCGTACACAATGCTTATCCTTTATTCCATATGTGATTGAAAATAAAAATGACACTCAATTTCATTACATGGTAGAGTTGGGCAACACGATTGTTTGAGGACTCTATTCCTGCGATTCAATCCAGCATTTTGAATCGATTCCTACGATTCGTTCACGATTCTTTCTGGTGTTCGACGGCAAGATTTTTACAGAATGCCAAAAAAGACATGGGCGTGCGATTTTTTTTAATATTTATGGACTGGTACGTAAAGCTCAGGCATTCGATTCAACTTTCAACAATTTTCGAGAAAATAGTCGACATTTTTCAAGCGCATATAAATACGAACTATGTTGCCAAGTATTTCATCTGTCGGTGTAGCTCATTTGATAGCGTTGTAGATTATTAAAGTAGTGAACGTAGGTCACGTTCGAATCCTGTTGTATCTTTATCTCTTAGTTCTATTCGGTTACTTCAGGATTTTAAATATAAATGAAAATACTTATGTAAAATCACGTAGTTTCAAGAAAACTCGTCTACATAAATAAACTTCCAAAATCAAACTCCATCTTTAAATGCTAAATTATATTGGAGATACAAAAAATCCGCGTTTTAATATAAAAATGATTTTGTGTTAAATCACGTCTTTCAAAAAAGATAAATATAAAAAACTAAATAATAAAAATGATTTTCTAGATGGCGTTAAAAACATTTAAAATCACGTTTTTAAATAAAAATAATATTTCTGTAAAATTTACAAAAAATACAACTATGTTGATGAACTCAAAATACAGGCGGTCTCACGAAAGACGCCTGCCAGGCGTCCGCAGATCGCCCAGTACGGCTCCCGGCCACCGCCAGCGCATCCACCAGCCACAGCAACTCCCGATTCTCGGACTGTATTGTGCCGTGTACGCATACACTGAGTTAAAGTCTAATAAACATTGCCATCTGAGTAACCTAAGTTTACCTTTATTTACAGTAGATGTTCAAAATGATGTCTCTCTACAGAAAGAGCAGCCTGACATCTCTTGAACACATTTGCGAACACTCGACGAATTTCGGCTGCTGAAATCCGGGAAATGACTAGTCGAAACTTGTTTCATTGACTATAAATTCTGACAGGTATGTGAACAATATCCTGCATCCATTTGTTTTCAAGAACTTTCACCCAACGAAAAGCTGTAGTTATTTCATGCAGGACAATGCAAGACCACTTATTGCCAATGCTTCTATCCAGCAATGCGAAGTGTTTTTGATGATACGTTAGGTGACTGGCCTCCTCATTCTCCAGATCTAAATCCCTGTGACTTATCTTTGAAGAATGTTATAAGACAAGGTGTATGCAAGCAATCCCCATACACTCGAAGAGTTGGAAGACAGGATTTTACTAGTCATTTCCCATATATCAGCAGCCGAAATTCGTCGAGTGTTCACAAATGTGTTCAAGAGATGTCAGGCCACTCTTCCCATTGAGGGACATCATTTTGAACATCTGCTGTAAATAAAGGTAGGCTTAGGGTACTCAGATGTAAATGTTTTTCAGACTTTAACTCAGTGTATGCGGCCGCAGCACATTAGAATCCGAGAATCGGGCGCTGCCGTGGCCGGGAGGCGTACTGCGCGATCCGCAGACGCCTGGCAGGCGTCTTTCGTGAGACACCCTGTATAATCCAAATCGCTAGAGCCGTGCAAGACTCGTTTATATATATTACATGTAAACTGTATAAAGGACGTGTGTTGCACCGCACCTGGGACGCATAAGAGGTACTTTTTTATGATTCTGTAATTTCTTTACGTTAATCGTCTACATACATACTCCGCAATTCACCGTAAGGTGCGTGGCGGAGGGTATACTGTACCGCTACTAGGCATTTTCTTGCCTATTCCACTCCCAAATTAAACGAGGAAAAAAAGAATGCCTATATGCCTCCGTACGAGCCCTAATTTCTCTTATCTGGTCTTTGTGATCTTTACGCGAAATGTAAGTAGGCGGCAGCAAGATCGTACTACAATCAGCTTCAAATTCCGGCCCTCTAAATTTACTTAACAGAAATTCACGAAAAGAACGTCGTCTTTCCTCCACGATCCACAATTGAGTTGCCGTAGCATCTCCGTGACACTCGCGCATTGGTCGAACCTACCGGTAACAAATCTACGTGCTCGCCTCTGAACCGCCTCTATGTCTTCCTTTAAACTGATCTGCTGCGGGTCCCAAACACTTGAGCAATACTCAAGACGTGGTCGTACAAGCGTTTTATACGCGGTCTCCTTTACAGGTGAAGTACATCTTCCCAAAATTCTCCCAATAAACCGAAGTCGGCTGTCCGCCCTACTCACAACTGTCCTTACATGCTCGTTCCATTTCATAACGCTCTGCAATGTTACGCCTAGATATTTGAACGAAGCGACAGCATCAAGAAGCTCACTACTAATGCTGTATTCGAACATTATGGGATTGCTTTTTCTACTCATGCGCATCACCTTACATTTTTCTACATTGAGAGCTAGCTGCCATTCTTCGCACCAACTAGAAATGTTGTCATCCTGTATGCTATTACAGTCAGTTACAGACGACACCCTCCAATACACCACAGCATCATCAGCAAACAGCCGCAAATTAGAACTTACTCTGTCCATCAGATCATTTATATAGATAGAAAATAATATCGGTCCTATCACACTCCCCTGGGGCACGCCTGACGATACACTCGTCTCTGATGTACACTCGCCGTCGAGATCAACGTACTGCGTTCTATTACTTAGGAAGTCTTCCAGCCAGTCACAAATATGTGAATCGTATGTATTGGCAGCTGTGTATTTCGCTGCGTTTCGTTTCCGGCCTGTGTAATTCGTGAATAAGAAATAGTTAACAACTCACGATCTTCGTCCTGTGCCACCTTTGTTCACACGCGTCCTCCTCCTTGACTGCTTTCGTAATCATTAGGCACAAATCGGCAGTTGCCTTCGAATCAAGAGTAGTTGAAATGTTGGAATCGTCACGAGACAGACGATTATTTTAAACGAAGATTCGTGCGGAAGACAATTCGATTCATACGATTATTTATTTGTATTCGTTCAAATGAACGACTCATTCACAATCGCCACATCTCCACTACATGGGAACTAGGTCACATGTAATTTTGTTTAGTTATAGCAGGACGGGGGGGGGGGGGGGAGTTAATTTGGCTGCAGAGGTGCGTCCCTGTAGAGGTGCGTCATTTCTTGTTTACTTTTCGATGACTGAGCTCTTCCTGAATTTTGTAAATCTTCTCTTTCATAATTTTGTTGGGCGTGTCAGCGAAAAAAAGCTTTGCAATATTTTTAAATTATGTTAAAAGTCTTTTGCAAGTCACTAAATGCTCTCGTTCTCAAATAGTAGCAAACAAAGACAGCGATTGTTTGCCGATATTTAAGAATATTTCTACGATGTTTCGTTGAAATCAGAACAATCAATTTGACTTCAAAATTTGGTTTGAACTTAAATAAGTAGTCATTCGTTCGATACTGATGTCTACACGTTTTTGGCGGATACAAAGTGCAATGATTTATTTAGTCAAATCATGAGCAACTGACATCTAAAGGAAACAAAACTAATTATTACAGAGATTATTTTCGTAGATATGTGTAAAGGAATGAGGTATTTACCGATGGTGTGAAGACGTTTAGGTACAGGCAGTCTTCTGAACCAGTTGGGTGTTGTTTCCGCAGGAAGACGTTTTTCTGAGTGCACATAGGTCCTGGCGTGGTAGCATCTCTGATGTGTTCCCATGGCTGCGGTGGTTCTGGACCCTGAAATACAGGTAAGATTGTTAACTGAGAGAACTGGCACTGTAAATAAAAAAAAATAAAAAAAAATCACTTTCGAGTACGGTACATGAGAAATTCGCATATCTCAACATGCTTGCATCAACTCTTGAAAGTATTCTGTCTCAGCTGAATTAGAACAGGATATGTCCTGCAACGCCTACATGCCTGTGGACACAGACAAATATATACAGACGGTAAATCTCGGTAAGGGCCCAGTCCCACGCTCAGGGGTGCGGGGAGGGAGGGTTACCAGCAGTTCCGTAAGATGTTCCATGATGGCACTGTAGTCAGAAGCAGCCCTTTAAACTGGCCAGAGCAGGCGGCAGATAGCGGCTGTCCCCACCACCACTTCCCCTCAAACGCCGGCACACCGGACACAGCCGTGGCCTCGTGGCAGGCGGCACGAGCTCTCCCCTCAGCCTCCCCTCCACGCTACCCTCAGAAGCGCCTCTAGTGTGGTCTACCGGTACTAAGTCGGGGGACCGCCTGACACCTGCTAGCATCTTACGCAACTACGAGGGGAGCGTGGACTGTGGTTTAGAGGGGGCTGCTTCTCTGTATATGTTACTCTGTGCTGTGGGGTTGGAACAGTTGCCCAGACTGACATTTGACCGGAGACCGGGGCTTCTGTCAGGTACAGGCGCACTAACAAGTCCAGCGCTCACACCGCTCCAGTTGAGCAACTGTATGTCGCTGCGAGGTGGCTCACTAACGCGTTTCGTGAGAAATTTATTTTCAAGACTGTTGTAGTAATTTTGATCATGCACAGACAGGAGAGCAGCCAAGTACGTAACATCGTTTTCTTACTACTGTTACAGTCTTAGCAAAATTGCTGCTTTAGTACGAAATTTAAATTGACAAATTTATATTTCATTGTAATTTTATTTAAATATTAAACTTAAAAACACACTGAATAACGGTTCACATTGTTGTCCTTTACACTAAAGGATCAATGTCTGATACCACTATTCCAGAAATGCTCATTCGAAGACAAGTTCTTAAGTTGAAATCTGCCAGTACTTTCAGTAAATAAAAGCAGCATGTAGATGCAAATCAATACATCGACATTATCATAGCTGCAAATTTACATAGTAATACTTAAGTCTAAGAAATTCATTTTGCAATGAAACTAATTGCGCCAACTTCACACTGTAGGTGTATAACTTCTAGTTGTAGATAAGTTTCTACACTGTGAACATAACGCAAAAATCAGCGAAAAGACAACCTTATGCAAGCTGAATAGCAATATAGTAACTTGATCTTACTACAGAATAGTTCGATGAACGTTCCTCCTGAAAACAAAAATTATTTTAAGAGCTATCATATAATGATGATTTTTCTTCCGTCATACCTCTTAAAAGCATTTTATTTATAACACTAAGCATATCAAGACTCTTTTGTACAGAATAAACATATTAGACATACGGAACAGAAATGTTAATGTGTTTGACCACTTTGTAGTTACACAACCATCATGCTACTTTCAACTCTTTAAAACAGCTACTTTTAACAGGAGAGTCCACCCTAAAGCTTTAATTAAAAAAGTAGACAGTGTCACATATTTTGAAATTAAAAAAGTAGACAGTGTCACATATTTTGAGTGTTTAATCTTAGAGCCCAAAACGATTTGTCTGCGCTCGAATCTTCTTCTTCTTTATATATAAAGCAGCGTGTCTGTGTTTGTGTGTACGTACTGCATACAAATCTACAGTTTTGTTCAAATCTAAATGAATCTTTTCACACATGACCTTCAGACCCAGAGGATGGTCGCCGTAAGTGTAAGAATCACGTACAACATATAGTTCAGCAGATATGACGTCATAAACAATGACATTCACGAGAAACTGCTGCATCACCCGACAAAGTTGCACATTTCCTCCTAAATCACTGGACTGATTTCAACCAAATTTGGTACAAATATTCCTTACCGTGAGGTAACAGCTACTGTATGGATACGAACCACACACGACACAAGATTGAGACGATATAACGTCATAAACAATAGAAGTACCAAGAAACATAATGCGACAAGACTTCCAAATTACACTATATGAGAATGAGCAACAAACTTTAAACATAATTTCAAATCTTTAATAAACTTCTTCTCCCTTACAACTTTTCCACTATTCGTGGAGTAAAACTACGGTATTCGGTATAACGTTACATTTTATAATTTCTACAATACATATCGTACTTCGAGCAAATTTTACAGACTATACACACATGCAACTGATTGTATCACAGTACGACAAGAATGACCTTGGTACGACATATATTTCATGAGATACGGAGACAAACAGTGAAGTTCATGGAAAACCACCGTATCTCGCGTCAACATATTACTTCTTAACTACCAGCCATGCTCGCAACAGATTTTACAGACGTACAGCGCGTTTACAAATGAATAATATCAACCTGGTCAATTATAGAGTTGTACAACACATAATTCAATAAATATGTCTCATCATGCATCACGTTTTAATCCATTTCTTATTCAGTACTAAGACACTCCTGTATTCCTGTCAAACTAAGAAAATGTCAAAGTGACTATGCTCTTGACGAGCGCACGTGGCTACAGGCGAAAGCAATGGACTTCTATAGAGCTACAAGCAAAGGAAGAGACTGAAATAGTGTACGTCCTACGAGTAGCCAATATTTCCTGCAAATCTACCTTTTAACTTCAAGAGACTGCAGTTTCCAGCGAGACTTGCACTTTCTATTATGATTAATAATTACAGGGCACTCTTAAATACTACGGAGTGGATTTGATATCTCCTCACACGGACAATTTTATGTCGCTTGCCCAGGGGTGAGATTACCATAGAATTTATTCATACTAGATCCTGGACAAGTAACAAGAAATATTGTTTATAGTCAAATTATGAATTACTTTTTTTTTTAAATTAAAGTCTATGGGACTTAACTACGGGGTCATCAGTCTCTAAACTTACAAACTAGCTAATACTAAGGACGGCACAAATATCCATGCCCGAGGGGGGATTCGAATCCCCGACCGTAGTGGCCGTGCAGACCGTGACTGGAGCGCCTCAGTCCCCTCGGCTAGCGTGGCCGGCTATGAATTACTTGAATGTATGAATGTTACATATCATTGTATTTTGATTACTACTTTTCTTTGCTTATAATTTTGTACATTATGCAGGACAGCCATATTTCTTATGTATTCTATCATAAATATAACACGTTTCCAGAAAAAAAAATGGGGGATGGACAAAGAGAGAAGGGATAAGAAAAGTTCTAACTCATGGCTCGAGCAACACAACTAAAGGCAACACAAAGATCCATGCCCAACGAAGGATTCGAACCTTCGACAGGGAACGGCCGCGCACATCGGAGCATAGCGCCGCAATGCGTTCGGCCACTCTGCCGCGGCTGCGTGTTGCCCTTAGCATAAGTTAGTTCAAGTAGTTTGTCAGTCTATGGAATGGTGACTACTGCAGTTTGGTCAACCAGCTTTACAAACATTTGATTTTTAAAAATCAATCAATCAGATTAACTTATTTAAAAAAAAAAAAAAAAAAAAAAAAAAAAAAAAAAAAAAAAAAAAAAAATTAGGGTAACTCCGGGTTTACAGCTAGCTACAAACCTGTCGAGAAATATTTGAAATACTGACTACGTAAGGTACTGTGGTACACCGAAAGACGCCAAAGATATTTGCTGATTTCCATCACCATCAAACAGAACCGTTTTTACTCCGAACGAGGCATAAACTCAAACAGGGAGAAAAAGTAGCATGATTTCTAGCAAAACTGAGGAAACAATTGGTATCCAATCGTTGGATATCAATTACTTTGTCTGTCTACTGTGTAAATATATATTATGGAATACATTGAACTCTTGTTCAGTACAATGAAAGAACTCCAAAGAAATAAGCAGCGGCTCATATCTGTACAACTGCTGCTCCTCTAGAAGAGTGTGATTGGATTTTTGTTAAAAAAAAAAAAAAAAAGGCTACACTGGTTGAAATTACAAGAAGCCTCATACAAGCTAGTAGGGAAAACCTTATTGCGTAGGTAAATTTTAATGGGTGTATGTATTTGCAATAATTCAGGGCCAACTTTTTATCATCAATATTAACCGATCTGAATGAAATTTTTCCATACCTCTACGGATAAAAACTAACGAACTTGTAATTTGTTTATTGTATCGTCGCATTCAAGTACCAATAATTAAAGAAAAATTAAGGTTGAAATTTGAAATAAACACAAAAATCAAATGATTAATATTTCCCATAAGATGGAAGCACAGAACCGTTGAACTGCCTTGTGAATATGCGTTCAAAATCTTCAGTGTGCCAACTATGGCGTGAGAACCAAAAGTTAGTTTACTGGAATACCTTTAACAGCATATTAAAAATTCAGACCTCAGAAAACAGTGAAGTTATGTTCTTAAAACCTTGGTTATCGCTACATATTTACATAGTAGACACCATTTCAAAATTTCGTTGCGATTGGCAAAGTAGAAGAATTAAATTTTTGGGTGGAGTCTACCTTTAAACTCTTATAAGTATATACTGAATATGAGTCTACGACGAACCTAATTATGATCAATCGCCTAAGTACGTCACATTGTTTGCACTTCTCCTGCGCTCCCACAGTGCTACCCAACAATGTCGGACAGTTCCATTTTACCGTGAGCTCTCCAGTGCAAACGGTGAGCGACCCCAAAGCTACCTGCGGTGGACAGGCCGGTGTACCCTACTTGTGGAACACACTGTCCACTACCTGCAGTGTCCGGGGCTCCGGGCAAGTGTCAACAAAATCCCTCTCCAGTCAAGTGTCACTCCGGGTAACTGCCACAAACTGCATGCCTGTAGTTGGCTGCTCCTACTCTGCTAGGCTTGAAACTACTTTGGCAGACTCTGTACTGTGTTGTTTGTTGTACTGGACCTAATGACAGCGTAATGCTGCAAGAACAATATTCCTTCTAAAGTTTTTTTATTTTTTCATTACAAAGCTTTAAGAACTGGAGTTTAAACCATCGTTTAAGGATGTGAAATTCCATTATTCAGGGATGAAGAGGATAGAGTAGCGTGGACAGCTGCATCAAGGCTGCCTTCGTACTTAGACCAAACAGCCATCATATACTATGATGTAATGTAATATTAATTCAGCGATATTCCTGAAGAGCTTTGCCGTGTGCAGTATGAAATGAGAAACGTATATCGGGGAACTTCCTAGTGAAATAGATTCTGATGGTATATAATCTTTATGCGATCAATGAATGGATGACAAAGCATCTTGTTCGATAAAACAAAAAAAAAAATTAAGCAAATCCACAAACTTTATAGTATCCATAGTAAATTTACGGACGTTATTTTGAAAATAGTTTTTGTACAACACTTAAGGAAAGAAGCAGAAAACAAAACATAAAACTGCATTTAAGAGAAACAATCAGTACTATTATTTCTGTAGATGTTCATTATTATTTTAGGAATATATTTTAACTGTCGCCGTCCGCGGTGGCCGAGAGGACTAAGGCGCTCCAGTCACGGTCTGCACGGCCACTACGGTCGGGGGTTCGAATCCCCCCTCGGGCATGGATATTTGTGCCGTCCTTAGTATTAATTAGTTCATAAGTAGTTTGTAAGTTTAGGGACTGATGACACCGTACTTAAGTCCCTTAAGCTATACAAACATTTGAACATTTTTAACTGTCACGAAATAATTAAACATGTCTTGTGTTTTATTATTGCATTCGCTGCTGAAAAATAAAGGATACTCTTCTTCTTGAGTGAATTCACAAGTTAGACGAAGAATAAAGTATTTCATAACCACAACTGTAGTTCATCGCCATCATCATTAACATCAGAATCATCACACAAGTCTGTTCCATTTGATAGTTCATGATAATCTTCTTCGCTCACATTACAGCATTTTTGTGGATCTCCAGAACAGGAACAAATGTCTGTGCAAGGAAGTTTATTTAGTGCACATTTGCACGGCGGAGCACATTTTGATGGACCAAATGAGCATTTGACGACTGAGAGAAGTTCTTGATATTCACAAGGAATATCAGACATTACTGGCTCGTATTTCCCTTTCTCATCAACAGTAAAACCCCAAACAGCAACTGCAGGTAGTTCATGATTGGCAATATCTGCTTTACGCCATATTAGCGCTTGAAGATGTGCTCTTTTTATGGCCGGACGCAGAGTATCTTGTGTTGAAGGCATGCGTGATCTATCGACTTGCTTTTTGGTATAAAACCACCATCCCAGTTCTTTCAGGGATATCATATTTGGGTTTCTTAAATATACTGACCATATTAAAGCTTCCAGAACTCTGATCGTTTCTTCGTTAAAATAGTCTTTTCTCAGTGATGGCAAAGCATCAAGAACTGTCTCATCAGCTTCTATAAATGTATTAAAGAAACTTGTTTTCGTTTTACCATAAAATGATCCGGTGGTATATTTCCCTGAGAGAGAATGCAACCCAATCAAAGCATCAGCTCGCTTGCGACCTAACGCTTGAAATGCCACACGAACAGAAATCTTACGTGACCTAGATCCTGAGACAACAAACCATGTTTCCTGTGGGAGTTGAGGGTAGAAATTCGTCGCTAGCACTAGGACATTAGTATCAGGAGAAAATATTAGTTTCTGGTCCATTCACACTTGCGAAAAGAGAATGTAGTATTATTTTCGTATCGGCGTCTTATCGTGTTGTTACTAGAGCTTAGACAAATCGGTTGGTAGCAAGAGCCTGATTACGATAGGATACTGCAATGTTTTTCACAGTACCCATGCTGCTTTCCACTAGAGCAGTCCTGAAAATCTCTTAGTCTATCCTTGTTTTTATCATTAGAAAGAAGTTTATTCGAAGGAATATTTTTAATACTTGTGTTGGATTCTATCTTGTACACGACAGGAACACTAACTTGTTGCCTTTGATATCTTACTGCATATTTCAGAGAATTATTTACATATGTGTCAAAGACAACATGAATTTCAGAAAATTCGCTTACATTGAAAAATTAATTTTGCAGAACTGATTTGCTAAATCAAAAATTGTTTTCGTCTCCTTTCCTACTTTCAGTTTGTGGACCTCTGCCATTCCATCATCAACTGCGACTGAATATTTCTTTTCTTCAAATTGTGTTGAAGTAGCCATAGTTGTTAATTTCTTCTGGTTCTGATTCAGAATCTGTCTTAGATGCAAGGTTTTCTAAATGGGTCATTAGCTTACTTTTAACTTGTATGTAGTACATTGTTCCATAAGCTGCGTACATAGAACGTGGAACAGCAGATAATACATTCCAGTGCGTTCCTTCAGGTTGATTTCCGGACGTGATTGACAAAACTATGAGGCGGATGAAGTTCCACTACCCCAAGTATCGTTTTCAGTTTTGTTTTCTTGCCCACTGTTCCGAAAAGCTTCAATATGTTTTGTGGAAGAGATTCACAGATCTCAATAGTACCATTATTAATAATTCTATCACGCACGAAGTTTCTCCAGACCTAATTCTGGCATTATACAAACGTCACGTTGTACTTCAGAGGGAGCAATAGTCATTGTCACAATATTAAGAAAATCATTACTCGTGCATTCACATGGATTGATGAAATTTTTTAAACACTTGAAGACAGCCAGGACATTCTTTTTATAACGATTTGCTGATTGTGATTCATCGTGATTGACTTAAACTGTAACTGGTTCTTTACTACGAGAACAAATCTTCGATAGCTCAGGATCTGTCAAGAAGAATTTAATTAGAGATTGTCCATTTTGTGTGATCCCTACGATACCCCAGCAAAGTTTCATGTATCTGTATCCAGCTCAAGTGCTTCATCTCCTCCTAAGGAACAGAATGAAACATCACTTTTGTTTGGAGCCCAGCAATGTTTGATTTGCAACCACATTTCATTATGTTTCCCCGCAATCTTTCCATTTTGGCTACGTGCCATGCACACAGTGCACTGTAGTTGCGAAGGTCCATTACGAAAAAAAAAAAAAATAATAATAATAATAAATTAATAAATAAATAAAAATAGTGAACTCATTCAGTGCACGTAGCCTTAGTTCTGAGGTGTTTTGGTAGGTGTTTTCTCCATGATTTTCAACCACCTTCTCTCTTCCTACCGTATTACAAATAACGCATGTTTCACTGATCCTTCTTCGTTTTCCTCCGGCTGGAGAATTTGCATTTGCAATTGACCTTAAGCTTTCACTCATATTCTCGCTTTTCTGCTATCTACAACGAAACTACCGACATATGAGAAGACTATAATGTAAAACTAGGATTTATAATCAAATATGGGTTATAATTTTTAAACCTACACTGTATTGACAGAGAGAAACAGACTAAATGTTCAAATGTTTGTAATTCTATCGGTCAAAACTGCGTGGTCATCAGTCCGTAGCTTACAAACTACTTAAACTAAGGTAAAATAACCTAAGGACAATACACACCCATGTGCCCCAGGAAGGACCTACACGGCGAGCAACCGCGCGCTCCGCAGCGAGACGCTTTAGACCGGTCGGCTACTCCACCGCGGCAGAGAAACAGACTAACAGACGTTTCTAGAAATGTTAACCAAAACGGCTACATTTACTTAAAAGTTTCTAATAACATAATGTGTAATACGCATTTAGACCTTTCTTTTTAAAAAAAAAGAAAATTAAAATCGAATGATTAGGGGCGAAGTTACAGGGGTTTAAGCGCACGATGACTCTCGATCTTTCCCGACCCCTCTCCCTCCCCGTCTCTCCCAGTACGGGTCTGAGATCTCCACCATCACTTTTCTCAATTCTTACCTTATAAGGAACAAAATGACCTCACCCACAATATTGTACCATTAAATTGCACACGGGATGAAGAAAGGGACCATAAGAAAGCCATTTTCTTAACGTTTTGCTGTTTCTTCAGGTTAAAACCGATGGGATCAGTGTCCAGATCCGCTCTCGTAAATTTTATACATTTTAAAATCTGGTTACGAAATATCTGTATCTTTATATACCGACAATTTATAGTTCTAGTTTTCCGCCGCACATAAATCAATTTTCAGTGAATATTAAATTGAGCTCTGTGTAAAATTCTAGCAGACATCTTAATGTTTAGTTCCTTCCGCCCAGCCCATAGTCTCCTATTTTTCCTTCTCGTGGCTTTCCTATACTGGAATTGACATCCACCATCAGAAATTCTTCTCTCCCTTATGTATCCAAATAATTTATCTCATCACAAATTTTTCAATCGCTTCATCATCTCACTTAACATGTAAATTTGTATAACTGTGGAGGGTGTTGGCTTCGTGTTTATCTTGGCTACTATTATGCGTTACTTGTGTTGTTATTAATAGCTTACCTGCACCCCTATTTTCTGGATGATTACTAGATTATTCCACCATTACACCTATTTGATTTTATATTGATAAGCCTGCGCTCACCGGAGTGGATATCTTGTTCGTCCTGCAACCGAACTTCACTAATTCCTATCCATTACTGTTTATTTTTTTTACCTGCTAATCGGATTAAATAATCAAATACTCCAAGCTGCGAGCACCAGAAAACTATTTTCCCTCATGACGACGACCTCTTGAGCATTCCGCACTGGAAATCTGGGTGGAGGAATGTTTTACTCCCGGAATATTTAACGCAAGTCAATGTCATCTTCATTTAAACATACAGTAATGCTGCATACCCTTCATAAAAATTACCACTGAAGTTTACTCCTTGCTTTCAGCCTTTCACAGCACCAGCACAGAAGCGCCAATTTGGGTGCATTTACAAGATTACGCGTATCACCTCAGTCATCAGCACTATTGTCCTTTGCAACTACGGTAAAGGGTGCTGCCTGTCTACACTAATGCCGTGTTCGTCTGGCCAGTTAAATTTCTATATATAAATGTGGCGTCTGTTCCGAAACAATAGACGTCACTTCTGATCCTGCAGTTGTCATTCTTTCATTTTTACTGAATATATGACAGCAACTGCGAATGGGCAAAGCTGAAAATGTGCACCCAGCCGGCATTCGAACCCGGGTCTCGTGCTTTCCAGGCAGTTGCGCTGACCACAACGCCACTGAGGACACAGTGATCACCGCACCTGCAAGGTCTACCTAAGCACACAACACGTCACATACAAATTCTCAGCTTTGTTTGGAGTCCTTACTCTTACGGGAATTAGTTTCAAAACTACGAGTTTGAGTACTGTGGGCAGGAAAGCGGAGAATTTGTATGTGACGGGAGGCGTGCTTAGGTAGACCTTGCAGGTGCGGTGATCACTGTGTCCTCAGTGGCGTTGTGGTCAGCGCAACTGCCTGGAAAGCACGAGACCCGGGTTCGAATGCCGGCTGGGTGCACATTTTCAGCTTTGCCCATTTGCAGTTGCTCTCATATATTCTGTAAATATGAACGATAACATTTCGTTACGGCTGTCTGCATCGTTAAGGTAAGGTCCATGGTTCGTAGCCTGACGGTGGGGGATGTTCATGGGATGTTTATAGACGGCGAAACGTGAGAGGGAGCAAATTGCAAATCTGAACAACAACAAAAAAAGTCCCGTTTGTACAACAAAATCAATAAGGATAAATTTATGCATGTAGAAGCTGTAGCGAAAACCAAATTGACGGGATTGAATAGTGCAATTATTTTATGATATATATACTAAGCGGTATTAAGATTAGAAGGAAGCAGAAAGTACAGGAACGTGAAACATAGCTGTATAGTAAGTCAGCATTTATTGTTGCTTTCTTGTAATACAGGAATCAGAATCATCTCAAAAGCCTAACCGGGATACATGTGACAGTCCAATTAATAGAAAAACATTTTAAGTTTAGCGTATGGCAGTTGTTAGTTACTACCACTTTTATAGTTTAGTCACAGATTTGAGAGGATACATAAGGGAAAACAACGCTGTTTTGCTCTGTATGGTATGGTAAAAGTAAGCACTATTCCGTGTTATTCTACTCCATTTTACGCCATGTAATTGTACCTAATTACCATACAACTAAAAACTTTGAATACAAGAACGCACGAAAACGTGTGAGGAAACAACCACGTTTTTGTTTGCTACTTATTTCTATAAAATATCCCAGCAAAATGAAATAATAATCCGAAAAAAACTTATAGCATTAATTATTGTACTAGTGACTCATTAACTGCCAACCCTAACACAAGAATAAAAGTGCATATAATAATGTTTCGGAATTTACTGTATTATATGATTACGCAGAATTAATGAAGTCTTGCCATATAATTTTTAAGTATTTCATCAATCTTAGCTATCAGATCTAGTGCATAACGACTACCTATTGTGTAGTAACAGTTTCAATTACCCCTTATGCTTCGAATCATCAAAATTATCACAAACGTCGCAGGCTTCAATTGCAGAGTAGCTGTATTAATGTCTTAGGATAACTCATTGGTTTGGCTGAAACTGGAGAAACAGCAGGCACATGAACGTTTTAAATTCCTAAAATATCTTGATTCAAAAAAATCAAATGTTTGTAGAGCTTATGGGACTTAACTACGGGGTCATCAGTCCCTAAACTTACAAACTACTTACGAACTAGCTAATACTAAGGACGGCACAAATATTCATGCCCGAGAGGGGATTCGAACCCCCGACCGTAGAGGCCATACAGAACGTGACGGGTGCGCCGCAGTCCGCTCGGCCACCGCGGCCGGCATATCTTGACTGACTGAACCATAGGAAATGCGAATACATCCGTGATGGATTTCCGATTACAGTGTACGCGATGTATAAGCTAGATTTAGCAGCGATATTCACTAAGTTTACGTCCGACACATCTTCCGAAAGACGAAAACCGAATTTCGTAAACAGTTGTTTGCTGACGTGATTACATGTTGAGGCCAGAAGCGGATTTTCTAGCCCAGTCAAATATGACGTCTAGAAAACACCTGCGTCAATACCTGATGTAGGCTGGATTCACGCGGTGGGCAACGTCAATGTTGTCACACACCGTGAAAAATCCAAGTGCATTCTCACTGAATCGAACGACAAGAGACGTCAAAAGTAAAGCACCATTTGTGCGTAGTAGTTCGAAACATGTAACAACGGTGATATTTGTTTACAAACGGGAACGGCAAACATTAAATGCATTCATTAATTAAAACTTTCGGGCTAAGTTGCCGTGGTCCATCCATCAAACTTCTAACTCCCGACGTTTCGTTGCCTACTGCGGGCAACATCTTCAAGGGTGAGTCGACGACTGCTTACTAGGCGCTGGAGGTCCTGCTTATACAGATGGCATAGATGGCGCCACCACTTGTCACGTGCTGCCGACGTCATATCTCTCGATTATAGGTAATTACTATTTTTAATACTGCACACCATAAAAAACTATACACTATCTAAAACTGATCTATAAACATCGGCGATTAGTCAGTTGTAAGTTTAAGGCCCCAACTACGATCAGTTTTAGAAATAGCAGTGATTACGTAGATTTAGAAATAGCTATTTATATTGTTTAACGTGCGTTTTCTGTTTTCCTACGGCGAACTCATGGCAGGAAGTGTTTGGCTGTTGTGGGCGAGCGTTGTCGTGCGTCGTGAACATCCACCATACTCGCTAAATGTTCAAATGTTTGTTAAGCTTAAGGGACTTAACTGCGGTGTCATCAGTCCCTAAACTTACAAACTACTTATGAACTACCTTATACTAAAGACGACACAAGCATCCATGCCCGAGGGGGGGATTAGAACCCCCGACCGTAGCGGCCGTGCAGACTGCGATTGGCGCGCCGCAGACCGCTCGGCCACTGCGGCCGGCCCCTACTCGCCAGATCTCAATCCTACTGTCTACCTCTTATTCCGTCGACTCATGCTCGCTTTGAAAGGAAAGAGATTTGACGATATTCCTGACATCCAACGAAACGTGACGAGGCTTTTGAACACCATCCCTAAGAAATGCTTCGTGCAAAATTTCCAGGATATATTGCAGAGCTCAGTGGTGCTTACTTATGGGAGGTGTCTATTTCTAAGGACACTATGGTAACTTTAGTTCATAGTCCATTTTTTAATGTTGCAGGACTATTCACCTGACTTCATTGTCAGAACTTTTACATCCATTTTTATAATAGTTGTAGATGTCGAGGTCACTAACGACGTAACTGATAAATGCATTGCCGGCCGCGGTGACCGAGGGGTCTGAGGCGCTTCAGTCACGGTCTGCACGGCCACTACGGTCGGGGGTTCGAATCCCCCCTCGGGCATGGATATTTGTGCCGTCCTAGTTCGTAAGTAGTTCATAAGTAGTTTGTAACTTTAGGGACTGATGACCCCGCAGTTAAGTCCCATAAGCTGTACAAACATTTGAACATTTTTGATAAATGCATTGTCAAACGCGACTTTGACATTGAAGTGGTATACGACCTTACGCTGTATCATTATCTGTGTAATTAAATATCATTTTTCAACGACTAATGAATTACTTTGTTGACACATAATTAATGGATTTACGAGCAGGGATGCAGATATTAGAGTCTGCCTGCATGTTATCACTGTTTATGAGGACAAACGGGGATCACTTTTCAGGGCAATGGAAGCGTACGCATCGTATCTAGAGGTGGAAGGTGACTCGAGTCCCTGACTCAGTGAGAAACTGGTTTAACCCGACACATTTTCCTCGTCTACTGGTATATAAAATTACATTAATACTTGCATGCGATAACACGACTACATTAGTCGGTAAAATTAATTCAAGTGAGCAGAGGAAACGAAAGACGTAATGATGCAGAAGGATTCCAAGGCATTTTAATGACGACTAAATGTGTACAATGAAACACATGGTATTCCGTCCAACATATGATCTTCCGTTACTTACTTGTTTGTTTACCAGTAGGCAGTTTGTCTCTGAGGATTCGTATGGGATTTCCAGTATTAAACGATTTCTACATTGGTCAACTAAATTATATGGTCACTACTCTGTAATTGTCACCCATTGTCTTGCAAAAGATTGAAATTTGACTGAAACGTTCGTTTCATCTTCCTCTGTCACGGTGCAAAAACATGGCTGCCTGTGACGTCACTCAATGACCCGGAAATGCTTCAAACAGCACGGTGTAGATCCTTGAGAAAAAAAGGCCAGATATCAAAATTTCACTGGAGGCTTCAGATGGGTTAATGGCGTCACGATGACAAGAAATTTTACCTAAATTCTGTCCGTCTCTACAGTGAACATGTCACAAATGGAGAAGGTCGTCAAACCCTCTCTTACCCAAATTTCAGCCCTTCGTTTGACACCTCTGCGATGGAGGATATAACCGCGACACTCAGAGTAGAAATCGGTTTTCATGGGTGGCCAAGGAAGGCATTTCAGACGCACTGTCGCTGAAAATCGTCACGAAACCTCTCAGGAGATGGTAGAACCAGTGGTGTAGCAAAGGGGTTGGGTCCGCACCCGGTATCAGCTTCACGGGGGTAAGAAAACTTATGTTCTGCGACGTGAGTTGCCAAAAACTCCTGCCACTTATGGACAATTACGAAGCTTACGGACAGCTCGTGACCACCTTCCATTCACACGTTTAACCGATAAATATTTTTCAAACAAGGACTCTATTTTCTTTTTTACATACTTGTCTCAAATTCAAATATTCAAATGTCTGTAAATCTATCGGACCAAACTGCGTGGTCATCAGTCCGTAGCTTACAAACTACTTAAACCTAGGCAAACTAACCTATGGACAAACACACACACCCATGCCCCAGGGAGGACTCGAACCTCCACGGCGAGCAACCGCGCGCTCCGCAGCGAGGTGCTTTAGAGCGCTCGGCTACTCCACCGCGGCATACTTGTCTTAAATAGTACAATCGGAGTCTTTGTTGGTTTTATTATTTCACATTAAACTGATGTTACTTTGCGTCTGACCTGACATTAAAATTTATTTAGGATATTATTCATTTCTTCTCTACGTCCTGAGGAAGGTAATGAGGAATATCTTTCTTCATGCAAAATACCGGAAACTTCTTGCTTTACTTTTCGACTATGATGATTAATCTGTCAAATGTTGTTCTCATCTCAAAAGTGATAAGTTTTTAAATAGTGAGCAGGATACATATTAAAATATTACAGCCGTGGTTTTTACTTGTATGTTGAATAAGTCTTTTTCCTTCTTTTGTTAGTGAGAGGTAAAACCAAACATTTTGCCAAATGAACGATGCCGGGGCAGAGTGGCCGAGCGCATTGAGGCGCTATGCTCCGATGCGCGAGGACACTCCCCGTCGGAGATTAGAATCCTCCCTCGGGCATGGATGTTTGTGTCGTCTTTAGTATAAGTTAGTTTATAAGTAGTTTTTAAGTTCAGGGAGTGATGGCCCCGCAGTTAAGTCCCATAAGCTTAACAAACATTTGAACATTTTATTGTTAGGTTGGAAGTTATTTACACGCATTGTGAATACTGGTTCCAAGTCATTTGCACGCATTGTGGATATTAACAGTATTAATGAATACGTCTGTGCATGGAGGACGGCGTTTTAGTTCTATCTGCTATGATATTTTGATGTAGTCATGCATCGTGTGTGCAGTTTCGAAATCCCAGCTTTTGTTGTTTACTGAAAGATAATGTGGAACAGAGTGTTGCTTTTGTTTGCTGACAGATAACGTGGAACTCATCTAGAGGTTATGCGGAAGACAAGAAACACTGAATGACTATCAACTCCGTTATCTACATTGCTCTGAAGTTAAGGATGAAATGCGCAAGCAGAATCTTATAGGACGAACATTAGATTCTTCGAAAAAAGAAGATGCATAGTACTTAAAAGCTAGATGGCGCGAGGGGCTATGATTCAAATATCCATAAACCCATTCTAATTTAGGTTTCCCGTAGTTTTCCGGACATATTCCAGCATATACCAGGACACTTGATACTTCCCTTCCCATAGCTATTGAGGTGCAGTCCATATCTGGTGACACCCGGGACTAAAAGCTGTATTGTGATGAGTTAGATCATGACGTTGAAACAGTTCCACGAAATGACATCGAATGAGTGCGACGGACACTTGCGGATGATCGGCGGCTGTCTTTCTGTTTCCCCACCTTAAATTAGCCCTGATAGGCTTGACGAACTTTTCAGACAAACCTTGTATAACAGAAAGGGGGTGGGGGGCAATCGGGCCTTCCCCTTTCCGAAGTAATGAGTACGGTACGTGAATTAGTTTAGTGAATGATGCGTGGAGGCATCGCCGTGGTGGACAGACATATTTCCCTGTACTGGTGACAAGAGTGGGTGAAGTTTGTGTCACTTTCCTTTTAAATAGCTATATTTTTATGGTTTAATGTAAAAAATAAAACAGCTGGATCGCAGCAATGTACAAGGGGCTTCAGCGCAAATTATAGTCTGCATATGAGTATCAAAGCTGATACAAAATATAATGGGGCACCTACTTAAAATTTCTTGTCTTTTTATCTTTACATCTTTACGCAATTTTTGTCACTGATGTTAAAAATGGTCAAATTTTTGAAAATCTATCGGACTCAACTGTTGGGTTATTAGTCCGCAGCTTACAAACTACTTAAACTAAGGTAAACTAACCTAAGGACAACACAAACATCCATGCCCGAGAGGGACTCAAACCACCCCCCTCCCCCCGCACTGATGTTACTTACACCTAAAACGCAAGAGACACCTCTCCACTTAACACTGACTCCAACAGAGTTCGCGCTTTTTGGATCTAGTTTATCAACTGAACTAAGTGAACTAACGGAACTATTTCCGTCTTTCGATTTGATGCATTTCACGCAGTTGTAACGTATTTCTGAAACAAATACTTTAGGTCCCGGGGGTTGGGATACTCAGTATCAAGGGAGGGTTTATTTGAACATGCGCATTCTATTTTCCAGTAGATCGGGAAAATAAGGAGCTAAAGATCTGCATTTCTCCAAAGTGAACTAAAATGAACTTCAGTTAATTTCACGAAAGAATTCATTTGAACGAAGTTCGTAGAGAATTCAGGCCTCCAAACCTTATTTATGGTATGCTTCGACACTTTTATACACATATTATGACGAAGAACTAACTAAATTCATTTCGGCCTATCGAAATAGGATAATTTTCTTAAGTTGCAATGTCAAATACTTCTTAATGCACGCCAAGACAGAGGTTGATACACCACGCGAGTTCGACCGTCGAACAGGGAACTAATATCTTCAGGACACAGTCAGTTATTATCATGCACCAAATTTTAAACAAAATTTCGATAAACAAAATTTTGATATTTCCCCTGAATTCCATAAGCCCGAACGTATGACCTAAAATCAACCACATCAAAAAGCCATACAATGAGTTTTTGCCACTGAAAACTCTTTAAAATAGTTTCAATACTTTGATTTGATGCTGAACCGTAACTGTGAGGAATACCGAAATACCGCAAAGAAAAGATAACCAATCCTTCAATGAGCTAAGAAATATAACTGTACAAAGTGCAAAGTTAAACTTTTCCGCCTAGCTGATTTTTTAAAAGAAATCTTCGAGTAGTTAAGCGATGTGAAAATTTAATTCTAATGGTGAAGTAGAGTTCTATAGTAGGATAAAGAGGAGAAGGAAAAATAGTACATGAACTGAGTGTCTCCCACAAGGCCAACCCTTCGTCCACGTCGTGGGAGACGGGCAACGGCGTGAAGTAAGGGATTGTCTTTAAGCATGAAGTACAGTGGAGGCTATGTAAGTTCCGCGACTTCTACGGCAGCTGTGAAGGCCTTACAGAAACGCTGAAAGGCGGCGGACTAAAACAAGCCTCGGATGAATAAAAGATATTATTGGACATGACACTTCCTCGGGAACCTCACGAAAGTATGACGGCCAGAAACCTGAAGCACATCGGAGATCCCTAAAGACACAAAAACCAACAAAGAAACAAAAACTCAGATTTGGAACTCTAAACATCCTCAGGCTTACTGGCAAATGTGAAGAGCTTGTTGATCTAATGGATAGGCGCAAGTTAAAGATATTAGGCCTAAGTGAGACCAAGTGGAAACGGTCTGGCAAGAAAACCCTCAGAAATGGATATATACTACAATGGTGTGTTAGTCAAACAGAGAGCAGAAATGGAGTCTCCCTGCTCCTGCACAGAGATGTAGCCATACATACAGACATCAGGTGTGTGAGTGATCATATCATTCAGATGAAACTACATGTAGACAACACCTACATAACCATCTTCCAAATCTATACCCCACAAACAGGTTGCACAGATTGATGAGAAAGAACAGTTCTTGGAAAACCTAGAGGATAAGAAAATATCATCATGGGTGATCTAAATGCCCAAGTGGGTAACGAGAGGCAACGGTGCGACAATATTATCGGACCTCATGGATATGGTAAGAGAAATCCTGAGGGAAAACACCTGCTAGACTTGTGTACGAAACAAGATCATCAAGAACACTTAGTATCGGAAAAGGAGTCATAAAATAACCCGATACAGCTGGGATGGACAACATAAAACTGTCAGACTACATCTACATGGGATACTCTGAAAATCACATTTAAGTGCCTGGCAGAGGGTTCATCGAACCACAATTATACTATTTATCTCCCATTCCATTCTAGAATAGCGCGCGGGAAGAAAGAACACCAGAATCTCTCTGTACAAGCTCTGATTTCTCGTATTTTATTCTGATGATCATTTCTACCTATGTAAGTGGGAGTCAATATATTTTCGCATTCGGAGGAGAATGTTGGCGATTGGAGTTTCGCAAGTAGCCCACGCCGCAGCGATAAGCGCCGTTGTTATAATGATTCCCATCCCAGATCCTGTATCATTTCCGTAACGCTGTCTTCCCTGTATCGTGACAATACGAAACAAGCTGCCCTTCTTTGGACTCTTTCGGTGTCCTCCGTCAAACCCACCTGATAAGGATCCCACACTGGGCTGCAATACTCCAAAAATGGACGGACAAGCGTAGTGTATGCAGTTTCTTTAGTAGTTCTGTTGCATCTTTTAAGGGTTCTGCCAATAAAACGCAGTCTCTGGTTCGCCTTTTCACGATATTATCTACGTGTTCTTTTCAATTTAAGTCTGATGTAATAGTAATTCCTAGATATTTTGTGGAGTTTACGGCCTTCACTTTTGATTGATTTATCTTGTAAACAAAGTTTAAATGAATTCTTTTCGTTCTCATATTGTCAACTCCACACTTCTCATTATTTATATTCAATTCTCAATTTTTACACCATAATGATATCTTATTTAGATCGTTCTGCAGTCCTTCAGATGATTTTACAAGACGGGAAATGACGTAATCTGCACACAACCTAAGACAGCTACTTAGATTTCCCCCTGAATCGTTTATGTAAATAAGGAACAGCAGAGGACCAATAACAATACCATGTGGAACGCCTGATATCACCTCTGTTTTAGTCGATTCCTTACTATCGATTACTACGAACTGTGTCCTCTGACAAGAAATCCCCTATCCAATCGCAAATTTGGGGCGATATACCATAACCACGCAATTTGATTAAAAGCCGTTTGTGAGGTACGGTGTCAAAAGCTTTCTGGAAATCAAGAAATAAGGAATCGATTTGCGATTGTCGATAGCACCCACCACTTCGTGTGAATAAACATTATAACATTATAACTGACCAAAAAGCTAGTCAGACTGTTACAGATGTTAAATTTATTCCAAGTGAATGTATGGACAGTGATCACCGACTGTTAACTGCGGATCTGAAGTACGTATGAGTACCATTAGTTAAGTACAAGAAAATGCCAAAGATTAAGACTTGGCTGTTGAGAGACACTGAAAAGAAACAAGAGTACCAGAAAAGGAAGGACAGAATACCCAAAACTGAAAAACGTTGGGGTAGAAGACGAATGGAAGCTCTTTAAAGACACTTGTTACAGAAGCTGTCCACATCTGTGGGAAAACAAGTGCAGCACAAAGAGAGAAGGAAACATCCTGGTGGAATGACAGTAAAGACATCAGTTAAAGAAAGAAATGTGTTAAAGAAGAAATTAGACCGAAAAAAATAGAGTAGATGTAAGAAATGACACTGAAATTGAACGTCTGTCTCAGGAATATCGAAACAAGAAGTTGGCTGTTAAAAGGCTGATCCAAAACGAGAAGGATAAATGTTGGGATGACTTCACCACCAAATTACAAGAAGACTGTCAAGGCAGTAAAAAACTGCTATATAAGGTAGTCAAGGATAGAAGATACGAGCGTACTAACATCGTTGCGCCGAAAAATGAGGAAGAGAAGCTGTTGAGAACAGAATCCGAAATTAGGAGTGAAATGAGAAACCATTTCAACTTGCTGTTGAATGGGAATGTTGACATCAGTGATGATAGTGATTGTCCAACTGAAGAAACACAAGAGATTCTACAACCATTAACTTGACTGGAAGTTGAATATGCTCTGAAAAATATGCGAAACGGAAAGTCTCCAGGGTTTGATGAGCTAAGCTTAGATATGATGAAGGCAGCCGGAACACCCGGCCTACAATGGATATACAGAGTCTTGTCAGTCATCTGGACAAACAACAGAATTACAGATGATTGGACAAAAGGAATCATCACTCCACTGTTTAAAAAAGGAGACAAAAAGAAGTGTGGAAACTATAGAGGTATCACCCTACTTTCACATTCACTAAAGCTGTTGGAAAAAATTATAGAAACCAGACTTAGGAAGATAGTAGAAACTTTATTAGAAGAAGAACAGCATGGTTTCAGGAAAGGGCGAAGTACTATAGATATCATCTTTGCGGTAAGGATTTTGGCAGAGAAATACTGGGAACATGGAAAGAACTTAGTGATGGTGTTCTTAGACCTTGAGAAGACGTGTGATAGTGTCCCTCGTAATAAAATATGGAAATGCCTGGAAGATCTAAAAGTGCCCAATTACCTGATCGACAGAGTAAAGATGCTGTATCAAACTTGCAATAGTAGTGTCCAAATAGGAAATGGATCGCTCTGAATGGTTTCAGACGAAGAGGGGAGTCCAGCAGGGAAGTGCTTTATCAACACTCTTGTTTATTATTGTAATGTACAAAATGCTAAAATCTATTAAGGAAACTGCAAATGAGTCGACATCACTGGTATTTGCAGATGTTGTAATATAAGGAGAAACAGAAAAAGATGTTCAGAAGAGCCCGACTTTCTGGAACAATAAATTTAAAGAATTTAACCTGAAAATCAGCAAGACCAACACGGTTGAGATGACCATACACAGAGAGGGAATAAGTTGAAATATCTACTTCGAGGGAACAAAAATTGAATCAGTATCCCACTTTCAATACCTTGGAAGTATTTTCTCCAAAGACAACACCATCCGGCAAGAAATCCTCAACGGAACACAAAAAGCATCAAATTTCTACATGCAAGTTCGGAATCTACTCTGGGACAAATAAGTACCCCTGGCAGCAAAGTTAACTTTGTGTAAACTTACAATACTCAATCCTTATATATGGCATGGAAACTTGTACGTTGTTAAAAAAAGGATTACAGCAGAAAGCAACAGAAATGAGGTTTATCAGGACTATGAATCAAAGTACCAGGAGAGACAAGATCAGAAATGAGGTACACAGGGAAACAGCTGATATCAGGGTCCCTATTGCCAACATCTTGGCGAAACGAAGACTGCAGTGGTATGACCATGTAATAAGAATGGATAGCACAAGAACAGCTAAAAATACTTCAGAATGGAAGTAGGAGAGAAAAGACCAAGAGGAAGGCCAAGGAGACGATGGACAGAGGCAGTAAAATCAGACGTAGAGAAGAACGGTTTTAACTGGGATGATGTCCAAGACCAAATGCTATTTCAAGATCGGATGAGATGGAGAGCGCTTGTTAGCCACACCAAGGAAAGTGGAGTTGGAAAATAATGATGACATGAACTGCGTGAAAGGGGTGAAAGATCAAGCTAGCTGGTACATTTATTTACAAACGAGCAAGACAAAACGTCATTCCAACTACACAAGACCAATGAAACCACGTTTGATGCAAAATAAAAACCAACCACAGCTCAAGAGAATCCATTTTCAGCTAGGACGGCATAGCTTATTAATCTAGTCCCGTGTACGATTACCAGTGGTTAACTACAGGACTCACAGTGTGTAAATTGCAATAAATACAGTCCTGACCATTAAAATTGCTACACCACGAAGATGTGCTACATATCCGAAATTTAACCGATAGGAAGAAGATGTTGTGGTATGCAAATGATTAGCTTTTCAGAGCAGTCACACAAGGTTGGCGCCGGAGGCGACACCTACAACTTGCTGAAATGAGGGAAGTTTCCAACCGATTACTCATATACAGACAGCAGTTGACCGGCATTGCCTGGTGAAACGTTGTTGTGATGCTTCGTGTAAGGAGGAGAAATGCGTACCATCACGTTTCTGACTTTGATGAAGGTCGGAGTGTAGCCTGTCGCGATTGCGGTTTATCGTATCGTGACATTGCTGATCGCGTTGGTCGCGATCCAATGACTGTTAGCAGAATACTGAATCGGTGGGTTCAGGATGGCAATACGGGACGTCGTGCTGGATCCCCTCGGCCTTTTATCACTAGCAGTCGAGATGACAGGCATCTTATCCGCATGGCTGTAACGGATCGTGCAGCCACGTCTCAATCCCTTAGTCAACAGATGAGGACGTTTGCAAGAATAACCATCTGCACGAACAGTTCAAATGTTCAAATGTTTGTTAAGCTTATGGGACTTAACTACGGGTTCATCAGTCCCTAAACTTATATACTACTTATGAACTACTTACGAACTAGGACGGCACAAATATCCATGTCCGAGGGGGGATTCGAACCCCCGACCGCAGTGGCCGTGCTGACCGTGACTGGAGCGCCTCAGTCACCTCGGCCACCGCGGCCGGCACGAACAGTTCGACGACGTTTGCAGCAGCATGGACTATCAGCTCGGAGACCATGGCTGCGGTTACCCTTGACGCTTCATCAGACAGGAGCGCCTGCGATGGTGTGCGCAACGACGAACCTGGGTGCACGAATGGCAAAACGTCATTTTTTCGGATGAATCAAGGTTCTGTTTACATCTTCATGATGGTCGCATCCGCGTTTGGCGACATCTCACATTGGTAGCGTGTATTCGTCACTTCCATACTGGCGTATCGCCCGGCCTGATGGTATGGGCTGCTATTGGTTACACGTCTGTCAATTTGAACAGTGGCAGTTACAATTCAGAAATGTTACGACCCGTGGCTCTACCCTTCATTCGATCCCTGCGAAACCCTACATTTCAGCAGGATAATGCACGACCGCATCTTGCAGGTCCTGTACCGGCCCTTCTGGATACGGAAAATGTTCGATTGCTGCCCTGGCCAGCACATTCTCCAGATCTCTCACCAATTGAAAACGTCTGGTCAATGATGGCCGAGTAACTGGCTCGTCACAATACGCCAGTCACTACTCTTTATGAATTGTGGTATCCTGTTGACGCTGCATGGGCATCTGCCATCCCAGCTGTGTGACTCAGTCCAGGTGTATCAAGGCCGTTATTACGGCCAGAATTGGTTGTTCTGGGTACTGATTACTCAGGATCTATGCACCCAAATTGCGTGAAAATGTAATCACATGTAAGTTATGGTATAATATATTTGTCCAATGAAGACCCACCTATCATCTGCGTTTCTTCTTAGTGTAGCAATTTTAATGCCCAGTAGTGTAAATAAATAACACCACAGAATGCCGCAGTTGCGATGTAATGTATCTAGCAGTAAAACAAAACAATTGTTTGCTTGCAAAAAGGCATATCCATCCTTACTTAATATTGAAGAAGAAAAGGATTGGAACTTCCAATTAACGTTCAACAAATAGAACTAATGAAATAACGAAAGTAAGTTAGAGGATATTGCTCACTTCTAACAATCGTTATTATATTCACTTTGGTCTCGGCAAGTTCACATTGTGAATAGTGTTCCAATTCAACTCAGTACCTTTTTTTATTGTCATTTCCAACACAAAATCATCAAGTGTTCGTATGAATCTCGAGGACCAGTTTCTATCGACTAAAACAAGATGAAAGAAGAATTCCAGTGGCTTTCCCAACGACCTCCGCAAAACTTCCTTAAAGCAGTCTTGATTTCAACTGTTCAAAAGTTTGTACAAATAACGGACTTAACTGTTGCGGTTATCAGTTCCTAGGCTTACAAATACTTAAACTGATTTAAATTAACGTATGCTAAGGACAACAAGCACACTGATGCCCGTTGAAGGACTAATCTCCGTCGGCGAGCAACCGAGCGCTCCGTAGCAAGGCGCCTTAAGACCGCTCGGCCACTACGATGCGGCTCTATTATTGGGTTTCATACGCTCTGTCCCACAGAACACTCTGCAGCTTTTCGTAACCTTTATCAACTATCATGGTAAAACCAAATTACAGAAAACCTTCGTATATTATTATTATTATTTATTATTATTATTATTATTACTATTTCAGAAGATGGAAAAATCTAAAGTGCGAACATTTTAGAAGAGGAAGCACCACCGTAACGCGTTTTTAGGAAGAAAGAGGGTCACGATATGTGGCATTAATAGTAAAAAATTAATGCAACGGATGTTGACGAGTTCCAGTTTACGTCTGTTTGAAACTGATTTGACTTAAATTTACAGTTTGTTATAAACGTATAGCATCACTATCATTGATGCACCTTCAGCAGCCAGAAGTGTGTAAGTATTTACACAGTGTTCCTACAATTTATTCAGCTGTACTTGGACGTAATCTCAGATTCATCAACATAGATATTGCTAGATTTTATTAATGTGTTTGTAGAGCTTATGGGACTTAACTACGGGGTCATCAGACCCTACAGTTTATTAATAGCTGCCAGAATTACTTTTGCTGTACTTAAACTTTCTAAGACCAACAATCACATTCTTGTCCGAGGGAGGACTCTAACCTCCGTCGGCGAACAGCTGCGCGCACCGCAGCGAGTCTCCTTAGCGCCCACGGCTATTCCGCTGCGGTAAACTCAAAGGAATTTGCCGTTGTTAAAAAGTTCATTTGAGATTTCAGTTGCGCAGTCTTTGTTATTCGTTGTTCATATACAACAGATGTCAAGTCTTTGAACGACATTCGACAAATAATTTCAAACTGATTTGCTTAGTCAAATTGTAATTCAATAAAAAGGCTACTCCCACCGTACATTCAAATGTTTGTAAACCTATTGACCAAAATGGGATGGTCATCAGTCCCTAGACTTACAAACTATTTAAACTACCTTACACTAAGGACAACACAGACACACCGTTGCCCGAGGGAGGACTAGAACCTCCGTAGCATGACGTCTTGGACCACATCGTACACTGTCCCACTTTTTAACAGTGGCGTTGACAACCAACAACAGCTGTATCTCAGATGAAGGTGGAATAAAATAAAATGCGACGCTACCATTCTTAACCCTTTAATGCATAGTGGAGCAGATTAGATACATATCTTATTTTTCCATTATCTCTCAAACTGATTAACATTTTATCACAAATTCATTTGTAGCTGCTTCTATACATAATGTTAGACATGCAGGTAGCTCGTTCTAGAAGTTATAAATTGTAGAGTGCTACTGGATCAGCTAGACAGTTAGCTGCATTGTGTTACTCCTAACATGTGCGTTTGTTTACTTTAGTATTCCTCCTTTGCCATGTAAAAGTAGTCAATCACATACTACTGTCGCATTATGAGTTACTTTCTGGGAAGATTAGGGGCATAATAGTGAAATTTACTGCATCGGGTACATCATGGAAGCACTATACAGGGTGTTACAAACAGGTACGGCCAGACTTTCAGGAAACATTCCTCACACACAAAGAAAGTAAATATGTTATGTGGATATGTGTCCGGAAACACTTAATTTCCATGTTAGAGCTCATTTTATTATTTCCCTTCAAATCACATTAATCACGGAATGGAAACACAGCAACAGAACGTACCAGCGTGACTTCAAACACTGTTACAGGAAATGATCAAAATGTCCTCCGTTAGCGAGGTTACATGCATCCGCCCTCCGTCTCATGGAATCCCTGATGCGCTGATGCAGCCCAGGAAAATGGCGTATTGTATCACAGCTGTCCACAATACGAGCACGAAGAGTCTCTACATTTCGTACCGGGGTTGCGTAGACAAGAGGTTTCAAATGCCCCCGTTGGGGTCAGGAGAGCGTGGAGGCCATGGAATTGGTTCGCCTCTACCAATCCATCGGTCACCGCATCTGTTGTTGAGAAGCGTACGAACACGTCGACTGAAATGTGCAGGAGCTCCATCGTGCACGAACCACATGTGTCGTACTTGTAAAGGCACATGTTCTAACAGCACAAGTAGAGTATCCCGTTGAAATCATGATAACGTGCTCCAGTGAGCGTAGGTGGAAGAACATGAGGCCCAATCAAGACATCACCAACAATTCCTGCCGAAACATTCACAGAAAAATCTCTGTTGATGACGTGAATCGAGGAAGAACAGCACATTCTAACGAAACAACTGGGTATTTTGAAAATTGTCTGCACAAATTATTTCAATTTACATTTAAAGAAAAATACAAAAATGAGCACTAACATGGAAATTAAGCGTTTCCGGACACATGTCCACATAGCATACTTTCTTTCTTTGTGTGTGAGGAATGTTTCCTGAAAGTTTGGCCGTACCTTTTCGTAACACCCTGTTTAGCTGACCAGCTATGAACTTTCTGTTGCTCGTATTGCACAATAATTTCAAGGCATTTTTTCAGTATATATGCGCTATACATTAATCGTGGTAGCTTTTATAGCTTCAAATAAAAAGTCATACATTACAGGGTTAACTTTTTCAGCTGCGAAACTGCGACGCCCACTTAGCTTAACTACGCGCGGCACGGCGCTGCTCCGTGCAAACTGAGTTGAGTGTGAACCATCAGATTCCTTTGACGACCGACAACATGCGGAACGAAAAATGTTCAAATGTTTGTATAGTCTATGGGACTTACCTACGGCGTCATCAGTCCCTAAGCTTACAAACTACTTATGAACTACTTACGAACTAGGACGGCACAAATATCCATGACCGAGGGGGGATTCGAACCCCCGACCGTAGTGGCCGTGCAGACCGTGACTGGAGCGCCTTAGTCCCCTCGGCCACCGCGGCCGGCCATGTGGAACGTATTCAACATGGAGCAATCAGTGTGGACACGCCATAGGCTATTCAGATTAATTTTTAGGACACTTTGAACTAGTACTTAAAAGCGATAAGTAAATCCACACTGACGAGAAAAACATATTGGTCTACTAAGAACATAAATTATTCCGATATGTTAGCTACATTTGTTTGAAGAAATATTTAACCTAAAATGCAACAACCAAGAAGTAGCCTTATAAACATACATGGGGAGAACATTCTTGACACCAAATACTGGAGGATGGAGACGACTATAAATTTTTTCGAAAGGCTTGTAGAGATATGGTTGAATACGCTTAAAAATAATAATCAAAAACAAAGACATTTCAATTTCTTCTCTTGGATGAGCAGTCGTACTTTGCACTTATATATCGTTACATATTCTTCGGACAACAGGAAGTGAGTTCAAATGTTTGTTTAGCTTATGGGACTTAACTACGGGGTCATCAGTCCCTAAACTTACAAACTACTTATCAACTACCTTATACAGGACAGCACAAATATCCAAGCCCGAGGGGGGATTCGAACCCCCGACCGTAGTGGCCATGCAGACCGTGACTGGAGCGCCTCAGTCCCCTCGGCCACTGCGGCCGGCTCGGGCTTTTGTCTCAGTATGATATTCCCCTGTGTGCTTTCAAAGAGAATTCATTATTCGATGTGTATGAAAATGTTAAGGGAATATTGGATAACCAAGAGAGAAGAAACGGGTGAACTGCAATACTTGTAATGATACTTTGAAAAATTGAGAGAATTTTGCGTTATGTCTTCCAGGTAGAAATGCAATAGAAATAATTTTCAGTTGATTAACATGTACTGGTCTGATGATTAAGGACGTTCTAGTTCTGATAAGATGAAAGCTATTGTTATCGTGTAAAACTCATTTATCTTGCACAGAATTTTATGAATATCTTCTTCCAACAAGGAACTGTTAGTTCAGTCTTCTGTTAAATACAGCACGGTAAATACTACGAAATAATGTAAAATATTACCTAAAAATTGAAAAAGAACAAGCTATTATAATAAAAAGTATACTTTTATCCATTTGAAAATGTTTTTTTTTTTTTTTTCTGAATGCCTGTGACTGAAATAAGTGGATTTGTTTATAAATAACGATACTGCTACCAGTCACGACTTTTTTATTTTTTTAGCACGACGCGTTCCGAGAAATCATTCCCATCTTCAAGTACGTTTTTGTGCTGTTTCACATTATGAATAAAGAACAGTCTAGAATGCAATAATTTATTTCATTCAACTAGTTTCAGGCTTATTTAGACCATCTTCAGGGATTTTGACTCCATCGATGTTGTGGAGCTGGCAGGTAGCTGGGAGCCTTCAAGTGACGCACTGGAAGGCTCCCAGCTACCTGCCAGCTCCACAACATCGATGGAGTCAAAATCCCTGAAGATGGTCTAAATAAGACTGAAACTATTGCATTCTAGACTGTTCTTAATTCATAAATTTAAATAAGAGTGCTGTTGACCCAAAAAAGTGAAACGAAAATGTTTCCAAAAATGCGTGTTTCATATTATTTATGAGGTTTGGTGTGTGAGTTCCTGCTTCATTTTGCTGTCATTGCTGTAATATACAAATACGCGCGTTTTTATTTGACGGTTATCTTTATACGGAATTGATGGCGGAATTTTTTGAAAAGATTTTTAATTACATTGTTCGTCTGGTCCATCTGTGGCAGCTCTCACACATGTCAAACATCACATAATATTTTAGCACATGAGTACATCAGTTGTGCAAAAATGTTATATGTGATGTTTGACATGTGTGAGAGCTGCCACAGATGTACCAGACGAAAACTAACTAAAAAGCTTTTCAAAGAATGCCGCCATTAACTCCATATAAAGATAACCATAAAGTAAAATCGCGCGTATTTATATATTACAGTAATGACAGCAGAATGAAGCAGGAACTCACACACCCAAAACACCATTAATAATATGAAACAGCACAAAAAAAGCACTTTAAGATGGGAATGATTTCTCGAAACACGTCGTGCTAAATAAATTAAAAAAATCGTGACTGGAAGCAGTATTGTTATTTATAAATAAATCCATAAAAGTAGCCCTATATATTAATATTTTTTTATTTCTAAAGAAATGAATTATTTTATGTTCGAGTAACTATATTTTCGTTTCCAATACACAAAATAAGGACACTTTCTGAAATATTCGGGTTTTTTTTGTAAACCTATGGGATTTAATTACTGTTAGCATCAGTCCCTATCATTACAAACTACTTTAACCTAAGGACAACATGTACGAGGGAGGACTCGATCCTCCGATGGGGAGCACCCGCGCGTTCCGCAGCAAGGCGCCTTAGAGCACAAGGCCATTCCACCGCCGCAATATCATGGTAAGAGACAAGTAAGCGAACGGTGTGGGAACTGTAACTTGGCACGCGGACATCCTAGATAGGTAATAGTCGGAGAACGCCGTCCTACTATTAGCCAGTGTGGACTGCATTATTGTCTACTTTGTGACCGAGACCAGGTGGCGTGTTTTGCTGCGAAATTTCCAATTCGGTTTGTTTTTTCATTATTTAACACGCAAACACAAATAGTAAGCTAAACGTCAATAACATATTTGAATGAGAATTACATACATCATTCACGTTGCTACTTTGATGGAAGCTCAAAACAGACATTTGAGTTGACTGCACTACCGCCCTCACCTCCCCTCCCCCCCAACCTGCACCCAAACATATTCTTTTTTTTTTTTTTTTTCCTCTTTGAAATCTGGTCAGCCTAGTTAAGGGTGACCAGAGAGTGAACATTTTCTATTAATGTATAATCTGATATAACTTTACCAGGAAGTTTGTCTTTTTATACTTTTCCCCAACCCCTTTCAAAATAAAGGGCTTGGCTCATGTTCGTGTCGGTAAAATTTTACGACGCTTCTCTCCGGGCTCCAGTGCTTACGTTGGCAGCAGATGAACAATGAAGTGTAGAATCGCGTTAATATTTTTCGTAAATGTTATTGCTGCTCGTTTCACTCGCAGCAAAATTAATACTGTATCTGCTCTATGGTTGACCGTGTGATGATACTGCCGGCCCCCTCATCTCAATGTTATCGTACGATACCGTCTGCGTCGGATCCGGAATCGTGTGGTTCGTTAGTGATGTATGTTGCGTGTGAAGTTACAAACGAAATAGCCAGCCTAGGAATCAGTGTAGGACAGTGTCTCGGTGATACTGTGATCAAAACAAGTGATAGATTTCATTAATTAAGAGATTTGTATAAGACGTTTCCAGACAGTTCTATAAACAATACTTTTGTTATCGTACATTATTTCAATAAATAGACAGACGAAGGGTACAAACTTTTGTAAGGCATAAAGACATTAAAATAAATAGCAATGTATATATGTTAGGCTCATAAACAAGTTGTATTGACCAGCTAATTATATTAATTAATTTAATAGTAGAAATTTGAATATTGTAATTCTTTATATATATTGTCTAACATGAGATTTTGAACTTATTTTGAGAATTGCCAAGTTAATTGATAGCTCAATATATGTTAGGAACATGCGTGATGTACTCGTTAACAAATTAATTGACATTTAAGATCGGAGATTTCGTCTTAAAAATATATGAGCCATGTAAAAATTGTTGTATGTATAGTTTTCATCTTATATTGTATTTATTTTTCTGTACATGAAATGTTTTCTTTGTGTGTTAATTGTAAATTAGTATATTCAATTGTTATGAACAATGGATAATGTAACGTCATAATTGTGAATGTTATATATTTGCCTCACCGCCTTGCGTGGAGGAGTTCGAGTTTCAGTCGTTTGTCAAGTGCTCTGGAAGCTATGTTAGTCTGTTGTTTTTTTAAATGGAAGTACTGTCGACTAAGTTCTCTTGCATTGTTTTGAATTTGTTATGTTTTGGTGGAGTAGTAGTTTAGTTCAAATTAAAGAAGAAGTGAAAAATTGTACATACGAGTATTTATTTCTACCACGACGCCCCAGGAGAATAATGTTGCATCGAGCAGAACCCCCATACACCTTAATCTTGAAAAGATGAGTATTCTGTTTGAAAGTGGTAGAATTTCTTGTATGTACCTTGTCCATTGAGAAAAAAATGATTTTGGTTTTTATTGAAGTTGTCACGAAAAAACCATTTATTGGTCATTTGAGTTGCCGTCATTACCATTGGTGCCAACATAACCACTGCAACCCCGGCGAGAAGCGTCGTACAATTTCACCGTTCGGGTCGGCTTTTATTCTATTCAAATGTTCAAATGTTTGTATAGCTTATGGGACTTAACTATGGGATCATCAGTCCCTAAACTTACCAACTACTTACGAACTAGCTAACACTAAGGACGGCACAAATATCCATGCCCGAGGGGGAATTCGAACCCCCGACCGTAGTGGCAGTGCAGACCGTGACTGGAGCGCCTCAGTCCCATCGGCCACCGCGGCCGGCTGTATTCTATTGATGTTATCGTTGCCGAAAAGTACGAAACGAATTCAGTTCGTGCTGTAGAAACTAATGCGCCGCAGCTGGATCTAGCAGCGAGAATGTGAATCGGAAGCTCGAGTCGAAGTGACCTACTTTGAATCGCAGCGGTCCGACGGGCGGCTTGGCGTACGGCAGGTTGTGGAAGGCCAACAAGGGGCGGCCGCTTCGGGTGGCCTGCAGACGGCCGCGGACCCTGCCGTAGCGCGTAGCGGCCACCACCGTTGCGCCATCTCCAGCCGCGGTCGCAGCCGCCGCCAGCCACAACAGGAGCAAAGTACAGCGACCTGCCGGCGCCAGCATCGCGGACACACTGAGCTGAGGCGGCTGCCACAGTTGTCTGGGCCGCTGGAGGAGGGGGAGGGCGGGGCCAAATGCCACGGTCGCGCCCGCTGGAGGACACAAACATCACTTTCTGTCCTTGGTGGCGAGGTCACTGTGTTACCTAAAGCACTAGATATACCGAGCTGAACAACCCGCTGCCTGCCGAGGGCACTGAGGCGCTCCAGTCACGGTCTGCACGGCCACTACGGTTACTTGCAAAATGCAGTATGTATGAAACTTCCTGGCAGATTAAAATTGTGTGCCGGAATCGGGGCTCGAACCTGGGACCTTTGCCTTTCGCGGGCAGGCGCACTACCGACTGTGCTATCCCGACACGACTCACGATGCCGCCTCACAACTTTGCTTCCGCCAGTACCTCGCCTCCTACTTTCCAAACTTCACAGAAGCTCTCCTGCGAACCATGCAAGACTAGCACTCCTGGAAGAAACGATATGGTGGAGACATGGCTTAGCCACAGCCTAAGGGATGTTTCCAAATGAAACTTTCACTCTGCAGCGGAGTGTGCGCTGATATGAAACTTCCTGGCAGATTAAAATTGTATGCCGGGATAGCATAGTCGGTAGTGCGCTTGCCCGCGAAAGGCAAAGGTCCCAGGTTCGAGTCCCGGTTCCGGCACACGATTTTAATCTGCCAGGAAGTTTCATATCAGCGTACACTCCGCTGCAGAGTGAAAGTTTCATTCTGGAAACATCCATCTGTGGCTAATCCATGTCTCCGCCATATCCTTTCTTCCAGGAGTGCTAGTCTTGCATGGTTCGCAGGAGAGCTTCTATGAAGTTTGGAAAGTAGGAGGCGAGCTACTGGCGGAAGTATAGTTGTGAGGCGGCATCGTGAGTCGTGTCGGGATAGTAAGTCGGTAGTGCCCGCGAAAGGCAAAGGTCCCAGGTTCGAGTCCCGGTTCCGGCACACAATTTTAACCTGCCAGGAAGTTTCATACCATCGCACACTCCGCTGCAGAATGAAAGTTTCAGTCTGCAGTATGTATAGTAAATTATTCCAAAGTAATAAGTTAACATTTATAACAAGTATCAAACTGTTGTTCAGCATCATGTAATCTAAACTGCTGCAATAAATGATACAGCAACAGCAATATATTGCCGCTTATCAATGTGCACATACACACAGCGCACCTGCTCCTGTAACGTTTAAAAGCACGCCTGCTCTAGGGTTAAACTTCGCTTACATGATAAATAGGTTAAAACTACAGGCCGAAAATTCAAGTAAATACCTAGGAGTAACAATTACAAACAACTTAAATTGGAAAGAAAATATTGTATGGAAGACCAACGAAAGACTCTTTTAATTGACAGAACACTTAGATGGAACAGTTCTGCTAAAGAAACTGCCTACATTACACTTGTTCCTCCTATTTTGGAGTATTGCTGCGCATTGTGGTATCCCCACCAAGTGGGACTGACAGACGATTTAGAGAAAGTTCGGAGAAGGACAGATTGTTTTTTACTATCGCGATATAGGGGAGACAGTATCACAGAAATGATGCACGGGTTGGGGTGGAAATCATTAAAAGAAAGGTGTTGTTTGTTGCAACAAGATGTATTTGCAAAATTTCTTTGTTTGTTCGTAAAGTCTATGGGACTTAACTACGAGGTTATCAGTCCGTAAACTTACAAACTACTTATGAACTAAGACTAAGGACGGCACAAATATCCATGCCCGAGGGGGGACTCGAACCCCCGACCGCAGTGGCCGTGCAGACCGTGACTGGAGCGCCTCAGTCACCTCGGCCGCATCCGAAAATTTTTCACCAGCTCTCTTTTCCGAATGCAAACATATTTTGTTAGCACCTGCCTACATAGAAAAATATGATCATGAAAATAAAATAAGAGAAATCAGATCGAAAATTGAGATTTAGGTGTTCGTTTTCTCCCTGCGAGCTGTTAGAGAATGGAACTGCAGAGAAACATCATAAAAGCGGTTCGATGAACCCTCTCTCATGCACTTCAATGTGGCTTGCAGAGTATTTATGTAGTATTTAATTTTAGTTTTACGTTCGGGGGTTCGAATCCTCCCTGGGGCAAGGATATTTGTGCCGTCCTTAGGATTAGTTAGATCATAAGTGGTTTGTAAGTTTAGGGACTGATGACCCCTTAGTCAAGTCCCATAAGCTTTACAAACATTTGAACATTTTGAACAATCCGCCATTTTGAATCCCAATCCGACTACAGTGTTGTATGCTTTCTCGATTGTAGCGAAGTGAAAGAGCGAATATTTTGTGATTTCATTATTTCACAGTATGAAATGGTTGGTTGAGCTGCTCCAATAATAGCAGACACGGGCGCTGTAAGTTTCATCGGTTTCCTTCAAACAAAGATGTGGCTTGTAAATTGCAGACGCCAAGTATGGACGCCAAAACCGAGCAAATATTTGTGTAATGTTAAGAACTAAACCTTTGTTTTATTTGTATTAGAAGTAGTTATGCTCACAGAGAGGTGTTAATGAAAATTCAGGCCTATACATGTAAGCAATGATTTAATTTTGCTACACATAGTTAACATAAGACGACATACAGTGGGTTTAAAATAAGTTACTTTTCTTGATTTTATTTAGACCAACTAAGGAGTTATTCTAAGGGCTGTTAAATATTTTAAGTGATGCAGGAGTGCAGCTGGCTTTCCCATCTAGTAGTTTTTAAATTATATTATTTCGCATTAGTTCAGTTTTTAAATATGACTCTCAACACGGAAATATATAGGCCTAAGATAAGCTGTAAAAAAGCTGAAAAGAGGTAATATATTGAACTTCGCAAAGAATGTGAACAGGACAGAAGTCATACATGAAAGGCATTAAATTCAAAACACGCAACATTCAATTTATTTCGAAGCGCATGCTGCCAGAGAGATTTTATTTATTCGTTAGCTAACGAAACCAGATATAAAATCTACTCTGAAATATGGCGTGTGTAAAATATGCGAGACATTAGAGGGGGGAATATGGCTAAGTAAAGTACCATATTACAATGTAACAGTTTTCAAAAGCAATTCTTAGTTACCGTAAATGTATGTGGACATTTAAACCAGAAATTACGATAGTTATGATGTATTTTAACTGTATGTGGTAAATATTTGGAACGGAAACATGTGCCTAAATTTGGAATGTAAGTGAATATACAATATTCATCTAACCACTAACATTAATTTGCTTGCCTCTTATAGTCAGATGTAAGCAAATAAATTTACTATGCTGTAACATTTTCTGCATTGGGAAACTATATGGTCTTCAGAGTATATGAAAAAGCGTAAGTATTCCGTAGTTTTTAAATGCGCACCTTCAACTCGGGATTCAAAATGGCGGATTGTTCTGCTTGTACAGTACTATACAGTGCTCTAGTGTTACCCGTTCACTTTAAAATTACCGCAGCGTCACCAACCATTCGGTGTTGCTGGATCACATAATGGCATTGAAATTATACGTCCGTTCGAAGAGTTAGGCCAGTATTACACTATCAAATTTTCTTTGACAAAGAATCCGTCACAGTGCATCGAAAACGGCGCATGAATATTTGTTATTAACCTTAGTTGTTGATTACACAGATTATAAATATGTATTTGTTTACTGATTGCATGTACGCCTACAACAATTGCAACGGCTAGACATTTGGAAACGTGCCTTTATTCACAGAACCGTTTTCGACTTGTACCGCGCTCTCGCCTCAGGTGTATCGTATAATATTTGTAGAAAAGGGCGAAGTACGAGGCGCGTCCGGAAAGTAAGTTCCGTTTGGTAATAAAATGAAACTGTGCACAGATACAGAAGAAATTTTTATTGCACAAAATTCTACAACTCTTAAACTACTTTTTCACATAACTGCAGAAATTTTGTAGGCACTTGTCATATTGTGCCACAAGTTTTTGCATGCATCCTTCACAGAAGATTGCCGCCTGTGTATTCAACCATGTGGGAACAGCTCTTTATCATCGTTGATGTGTTGACCACCACGGACAAATGTTCAAATGTTTGTATAGCTTATGGGACTTAACTACGTGGTCATCAGTCCCTAAACTTACAAACTACTTATGAACTAGCTAATCCTAAGGACGGCACAAATATCCATGCCCGAGGCGGGATTCGAACCCCCGACCGTAGTGGCCGTGCAGACCGTGACTGGAGCGCCTCAGTCCCCTCGGCCACCGCGACCGGCCACCACGGACAGATTTTAGGTGTAAGAAGAGATGAAAGTCGCTAGGAGAGAGGTCCGAGCTGTATGGAGGATGATCAAACAGGTACCATTGAAATTTCCGTAAGAATTGTTTGGTCGCATTCGAGGTGTGACGTCAGGCATTATCGTGAAAAAAATCTTTTGACAATAATCCTCTTCTTACACCTAAAATCTGTCCTTGGTGGACAACACTTCAACGATGATGACGAGCTGAAAGAACATGTTACCATATGGTTGAATACACTGGCGGCAACATTCAATGAAAAAGGCACACAAAACCTTGTGCCATGCTATGACAATTGCCTACAAAATTTCGGAAGCTATGTGGAAAAATAGTTTAACAGTTGTAGATTTTTGTACAATCAATATTTTTTCTGTATCTGTACCCGTTCGTTTTATATAACCAAACGGAACTTACTTTCTGGACGCGCCTCATACTTTGGACAAGCTACACTGTAGATGTCATCGCTGCTTGTTCACTCACAACAATTTAAGATGTACTCTTAGACATATTCGGAAAAAATAAGTACTTTTGTTAATCATAATAGACATCTACAGGGTAGCTTGTCAAAGTACTTCGTCGTTTTCTACAAATATGTGATATTAGACTGTATTACAAGATACACCTGAGGCGAGAGCCGTTGTACCACTCGAAAACGGTTCTTCTCGTCGTTTGGACGACCGAAAATATTGCAGACGCTTGCGCCTGCAGTGGTGTTCTGCTCTAAATATTGCAGTACATTTGCCGCTGGTAAGAAGCCTATGCCCTGTTTCCGGTTTTGCTAGTACTCGGTTGCGCTTACAGTAAAAAAAAAAAAAAAAAAAAAAAAAAAAAACTTTTGAAATATTTAAATTTTGTGTATATTGTATCGTATAAATAGTATTTGTCTGACTAAATATATATATATATATAGGTAATTAAACAGTGTCATTATGTACTTTTGCTTCCTCCACTGCAAAACTGGTACAGAGACAATTTTGTTTTACGTCGTCTGCCGTGCAAACAGTACTCACTTGATCGCTAATGAATTCCGCAATTATCTAGCTTTCGGCTCGATGCAGCCGGTTATTATAATCAACCTTATACAACTGCATAAATTTAGTTTTTGCGACGACACGCATTACGAATTACGCGGTCACGTTTTCAAACAGTACGTCAAAAACTGCTACAGCGATGCTAGCGCTTCAAGCGGTCTTATTTCTCACCGCGGGTAACATAAGACGAACGCTTTCTTTGATCAAATCTACGGGAGCTGCTAGATTTGATCAAAGAATTTTTGACGAAAGGCAACTTTGACCAAAGTTCCATATTACACTGACCAATTTTCTTTGACAAAAAAATCTTTGTCAAAGAAGATTTCATAGTGTAATATCGGCCTACGTGAAGAGGCAGCACACAGGCGCTACTGCGCATGCGCGGCAACGGTGACGTCAGGTGTCCGTGCTTGGTGTTTGAGCTCTTCGAACACCGATCTCGTTTTATTTAGCCTGTTTACCACCTTCGCTAGTGTAGCGTGAAAAGACAGTAGAATGAACAGCAACGGCGCGAATGTTATTTACATGACGTTCAATTTCATTTGTCTCTTCATCACTTATCATTTACAAAGTCACACGAGATGGGTTTCGTCAATACTTCAATGAAAGATACACACAATATATAGAAAAGCATATGCAATTAATCACAGTATAGTACTTACAAAATACACAGTTCCGTATTTCACTAAGGAAAGTTGGTACTTTTTTCACATTATATTTCATTTAAACAGGGTAATCTTTGGCCATATGATAACTTTTTGTTAGGAGAAATATTTTGACAGCTTTTTTTTTTTTAAAGCTGATCATACTAGTTATTTGTTTATATTGACAGTCAACTTATTGTACAATAATGTCCTGAGTTCTCACTTTGTGTTTTCTTGTCAGGTGCAGGTGCTTCCTAATCCGTGTAATATGGTTATGTATTGCGCTGTTTCTCCCGCACATGAACCACTCGTGTTCCGTAAAGAGCACACGTTGTGTCGTAGAAACTCTACATTAGCTTTTATTAAGTTCTGCAAGGACCACAGCGAAAGATTTAATCTGAACAGCAATTGCTGGACGGTAGGGCGGCTTATTCGAAAGAAAATTGTGGAAAACCATTCACTGCAGTGTAGTGCGAGAACAAAATATGGAGTTGACTGTTAAGGGCATACAAAAATATTTTCGCTAATAATAGGTCATATTTTTGATAGCACCATGTTGAATTTACTGTCTCGCCGTGATAAACGCCTAATACTTCGGTACCGTGTCAACAAATGCCTCAGGTCGGGATAAGCAGTTTCACCCAAAATATAATAATCTTGGAATTTTTCTTCCATGAAAAAAATTGTATCACTTGGTATGCAAGATGTATGTATGAGACAGGGGAAATACCCCCCGATTTCAAGAAGAATATTGTAATTCCAATTCCAAAGAAAGCAAGTGCAGACAAGTGTGAAAATCACAGAACCGTCAGTTTAGTAAGTCATGGGTGCAAAGTACTAACACGAATTATTTACAGTCGAATGGAAAAACTTGTGGAATCCAACCTCGGGGAAGATCAATTTGGATTTAGGAGAAATGTAGGAACACGAGAGGCAATACTCACATTACGAATTATATTAGAAGATAGGCTAAGGAAAGAGAAACCTACATTTTTAGCGTTTGTCGATTTGGAGAAAGCTTTTGACAATGCCGACTGGAATACACTCTTCCAAATTCTGAAGGTATCAGCGGTAAAATATAGGGAGCGAAGAGTTATATTCAACCTATACAAAAACCAGACGGTGGTTATTGGAGTCGAAGGGCAAGAAATGGACGCAGAGGTTGGGAAGGGAGTAAGACAGGGTTGTAGCCTTTCCCCAATGTTGTTCAATCTGTACATTAAGCAGCCAGTGAGTGAATGGAACGAGAAATTGGAAGAGGGTATAAGTTGTAGGGAGAAGAAATAAAAAGATTGCGGTTTGCCGATGGCATAGTATTTCTGTCAGAGACAGCAAAAGATCTGGAAGAGCAATTGAATGGGATGGACAGTGTCCTGAAGGGAAGATATCAGATGAACATTAACAAGAGTAAAACGAATGTAATGGAATGCAATGTCAGAAAATCAGGCGATGCTGAAGGAATTAGATTAGGTATTGAGACAATAAAAGTTGTAGATGAATTTTGTTATTTGGGTAGTAAGATAACTTCCGATGGCCGAAGTAAAGAAGATATAAAACACAGAATGGATATGGGAAGAAAAGTGTTTATAAAGAAGCGAAACTTGTTAACATATAATATTAATTTAAATGTTAGGAAGTCCTTTCTGAAAGCATTTGTCTGGAGTGTAGCATTGTATGGGAGTGAAACGTGGACAATGAGTTCAGATAAAAATATGATAGAAGCTTTTGAAATGTAGTGCTACAGACGAATGATGAAAATTAGATGGGTAAATCACTTAACTAATGAGGTGCTTAACCGAATAGGGGAGAAAAGGAGTTTCTGGCACATCCTGACTAAGATAAGGGATAGATTGCTATGACACATTCTGGGACATCAAGGAATTGTCAACTTAGCATTAGAAGGAAGCGTATGGGGAAAAAATCGTAGAGGGAAACCGAGGGACGAATATAGTAAGCAGATTCAAAACGATGTAGGTTGCCGAACGTATTCTCAGATGAAGAGACTTGCACAGGACAGGTTAGCGTGGAGAGCTGCATCAAACCAGTCTGCGTACTGAAGACCACAACTACTATGGAATAACAATACCGTTCATCTGATTGCGATAAAAGTTTGTACATTCGACGTTCAAAGAGAGAGGAAGGTTTGAGTTAAGTAAAAGTTTGGAATAGTTGTCCAAAAATATAGGAAAATTTGTGGAAAACTTAAAGACCTCTTTTATTTGGCATATCAATATAATTCGTACGATGGCAATAAAATTTGCTGTTCAGAACAAGAGTACATACATATTAGCAATTGCCAAGAATTGCAGAATCGACTAGATGACCCAGTGAACTTCGTATCACTTACCTCTTAACATAAATGGGGACATAGCAATAGGTATTTCCGGTGTAGAGAAGCAGCTGAGAGAGCTAAATACGAAAAAGTCTGCTGGTCCGGATGGAATACCAGTTCGGTTTTACAAAGACTATTCTGCGGCATTGGCCCCCTACTTAGCTTGCATTTATAGCGAATCTTTAATTCAGCGCAAAGTTCCTAGTGATTGGAAAAAAGCGCAGGTGACTCCAGTGTATAAGAAAGGAAAGAGAACTGACCCATACAATTACAGGCCAATATCGTTGACATCGGTTTCATGTAGAATTTTGGAGCATATTCTCAGTTCGAATATAGTAAATTTCCTTGAAAGGGAAAAGCTTCTTTCCATGAATCAGCACGGGTTTAGGAAACATCGTTCATGCGAAACTCAGCTTGCCCTTTTCTCACATGACATCTTGCGAGCCATGGACGAAGGGCAACAGGCGGATTGTGTTTTTCTCGACTTCAAAAAGGCGTTCGACACGGTGCCACACTGCAGACTGCTAACGAAGATACGAGCTTATGGAATAGGTTCACAGATTTGTGACTGGCTAGAAGACTTCCTAAGTAATAGAACGCAGTACGTTGTTCTCGACGGCGAGTGTTCATCAGAGACGAGTGTATCGTCAGGCGTGCCCCAGGGGAGTGTGATAGGACCGCTATTATTTTCTATCTATATAAATGATCTGATGGACAGAGTAAGTTGTAATTTGCGGCTGTTTGCTGATGATGCTGTGGTGTATGGGAGGGTGTCGTCTGTAACTGACTGTAATAGCATACAGGTTGACTTAGACAAAATTTCTAGTTGGTGCGAAGAATGGCAGCTAGCTCTCAATGTAGAAAAATGTAAGGTGATGCGCATGAGTAGAAAAAACAATCCTATAATGTTCGAATACAGCATCAGTAGTGAGCTTCTTGATGCGGTCGCGTCGTTCAAATATCTAGGCGTAACATTGCAGAGCGATATGAAATGGAACGAGCATGTAAGGACAGTTGTGAGTAAGGCAGACAGCCGACTTCGGTTTATTGGGAGAATTTTGGGAAGATGTACTTCACCTGTAAAGGAGACCGCGTATAAAACGCTTGTACGACCACGTCTTGAGTATTGCTCAAGTATTTGGGACCCGCAGCAGATCGGTTTGAAGGAAGACATAGAGGCGGTTCAGAGGCGAGCAGCTAGATTTGTTACCGGTAGGTTCGACCAATGCGCGAGTGTCTCGGAAATGCTCCGGCAACTCAATTGGGGATCGCTGGAAGAAAGACGACGTTCTTTTCGTGAATTTCTGTTAAGTAAATTTAGAGGGCCGGAATTTGAAGTTGAGTGTAGTACGATCTTGCTGCCGCCTACTTACATTTCGCGTAAAGATCACAAAGACAAGATAAGAGAAATTAGGGCTCGTACGGAGGCATATAGGCATTCTTTTTTTCCTCGTTCAATTTGGGAGTGGAATAGGAAAGGAAATGCCTAGTAGTGGTACGGTGTACCCTCCGCCACGCACCTTACGGTGAATTGCGGAGTATGTATGTAGATGTAGATAAACCATATTAATTTAAATCATATGTATTCTAGACCCATTAGCTTTATGAAGGCATAATCAGATAGTTTAAGTATCGACTCGATAGTGGGCGGAAAGAGTGGGCAGGACAATGTTGACGTCACATTCGTGGAAGTTCAGGGAAGGTTTAAACGGTGATAAATATGAAAAAATGGCGAGGAAAATTAGACAGGTACTTCTGTTGTTCTGCCGTTTTATCCACTTTTTACAAAAGGGACAATGTATTTTTAAAAGTTAATTATAATTTCTGAAAAATAGTTAAGAAGTCAAAGAGTAAATAGCTTTTCCAGAGAGTAATTATTGTTCGAAATTTCGTTTTATATAATTCAAATAAAAATATCTTGAATTACACACTTCCTAATTTTTCTTATCCGGTACTTCAGCACTCAAGCTATCTCCACACCAGATTTCATCGCAATAGATTCAGTGATTTATGTAATGATATATAGCCAAATCGGTTCAGCCGTTCTCGAGTTTTATTGAGACTAAAGAACAGCAATTCATTTTTATCTTTGACAGTTCATACACGGGTTTAGATCGTGTAAAGCGAACTTTAAAGTATATTTCTGTACGCACCCAACACAGCAACCAAGTCATTATTTTACATGTTTTAAATCTAAATTTTCCTCGCAATTTTTTTCCATATTTTATCACCATCTAAATCTTCCACTAAAGTTACATGAACATTATCCTGGACATATGTGCGTGATTTGTCACTCTTTCCTCCGATATTTAGACTATCCGATGATGCCTTTATAAAGCTACTCGGTCTAAAATACATATGATTTAAATTAATATGGTTTATTTAATGAGATAAGTGATACGAAGTACACCGGGTCATCTAGTAATGTATAAAATTTCCTTGCTTATAATAGGTCCTCTAGTACCTGAGATTTTGTGAGTTGATTCGTAGTTAGCAAGGTAACTAGACAACGTAGTTAGTGTATATGCGATTACTTAACTACGTATACTGTTGTCGGTAATATTATTTTATCTTATATGAAGTTATTAAATTACTGATCCAGAGACAAGAATTGAACAGTAAGACAGAAATGGGTAAAATATTACTTACGGCAGCAATGGCGTAGTGTTTTTATGTTAGCAAAGGCAGATGAATGCTCGTTGAAAACCCAGTCACAAAGATTGAAGGAAATAATATTGACAACGAATTAAGTAATTCTGTGTCTGGTTTATGGTAGACAGATTCTTGTCAGTTCTCATGTCCGATCATTAAATTAATTATTCTCCTAAAGCGAATATTACCGCAGCAGTAAGTAAAATTTAACGTTGAAATAACTTTTTTCATGTCTTGTTTTAGAAGTCAGAAGAAGGAATTTGCTGTGGAGTAAATTGTATGCTGATCTTTGAATTATTCAGTTGTAAACAATAGGGTGTTTTTTGTAATTGTTTGCAGTTCCGGCTTATTGAATTTCGGGGTATAATTTTGGTAATTTCATCAGCATTTCGTCAGCGTGGGTCATGGTGAGCAATGGGCATTTAGTAATCCAGGTATGTATTACATTTCAGTGTATAGAGAGCTGTCTGCAATGACAAACCATTACTGAACGTGCGAGACTTGTGTCACTGCCTTCGTGATTATTTTGTTTTCGGTTCTATTGTTTCGTTGAAATAAGATTAGTAAGAGGCCAACGCTGTAGGAACAGTATACATATTCCGCATCTGCACTTTGCGGGCCAATATAAGCATTATCAGGATTGTAAGTTGTTTGTTTTGCGCTTCTATCATTAATACTAACAGCAGATTAAAATTGTGTGCCGGAACCGGGACTCGAACCTGGGACCTTTGCCTTTCGCGGGCAAGCGCAATACCGACTGTGCTATCCCGACACGACTCACGATGCCGCTTCACAACTTTACTTCCGCCAGTACCTCGCCTCCTACTTTCCAAACTTCACAGAAGCTCTCCTGAAAAACACGCAAGACTAGCACTCCTGGAAGAAAGGATATGGTGGAGACATGGCCACAGAATAGGCAGCATACTCCTTATTCTGTGACATGGCTTAGCCACAGCGTTTGATTCTAGAATGAAACTTCACTCTGCAGCGGAGTGTGCGCTGATATGAAACTTCCTGGCAGATTAAAATGTAATGTCTCTACCATATCCTTTCTTCCAGGAGTGCTAGTCTTGCATGGTTCGCAGGAGAGATTCTGTGAAGTTTGGAAAGTAGGAGGCGAGGTACTGGCGGAAGTAAAGTTGTGAGGCAGCATCGTGAGTCGTGTCGGGATAGCACAGTCGCCGCGAAAGGCAAAGGTCCCAGGTTCGAGTCCCGGTTCCGGCACACAATTTTAATCTGCCAGGAAGTCTCATATCAGCGCGCACACTCCGCTGCAGAGTGAAGCTTCATTCTGGAATACTAACAGCGTTTTTTGATACTGTTGATATGTTGTTACGTACTTTGTTTTTCTCTAGTAATGTGTCCTTGTGGTAGAATGCAACGTTATACATGGAAATGACACCTACCACTGACTTTTTATGATCGAGTGTTATGATTTGGTGCGATTTCGAACGTTCAAGGTAGACGGTGTCCCTTGTGAGTATAGATTAGCCCTAATAATCGCGCAGCCGCTTGTCATAGTTCTTTCATTAAGCAGGCATATGGCAGACCGGTAACTGGTTGATTCTGTGCCGAGGCCATATAGCTGTTTTGTATCATGAATGGTATCTGCACTGACAAATTGTAGTAGTTGTTCTAGCCCTTGACCTCTTCAAGCTTCGAATAACATATGTGCGCCGAATGGAATTCTCTGTACTACGCAACTGGTGTCAATTGGAAACTTGCCATGACCTGAGATGTTTTCTAAATGAGAGGATCATTGACATCTGAAGCACTGATATAACATTTGATCACGCGTGCGTGCGTAATAAGGCGGTTAGTCTCCCAACCGTGTATCATTAATAATTTGTGCCCCTGTCACAGATAGCTTTGTTATCGTCTGTGGTTTACAGGAGATTAATTTCTTAATTATCTGTCTAATAAATATTATGTATTAGCCTGTCATCTCTCATTCTGAGCCTTAATTATAGCCGAGTTCCTTGACACACTGTCCTTGCTGCGGTCAGTGGCAGTGACAGAGCTAAATTAATTTTTTGCGTACCGGTTGCGCACATGGGGTCTCAATTCCTGGTGTGGGGTCAAGACCGCTGCGACCCGTCCTGGGGCTGGATGTGCGGTTGGACTCCTATCTCCAAACATAAGAATCCAATTTTACCGTTATTTTGAATACTGTCTGACATGTTTTAAGCGTCACGTAATTCTGTAAATATTGGAAAAAATACTAACTGGATTGAGATATAGAGTAAATAATGTCTTATTAAACAGAAAAGATATCTCCATAAATGAAATTTATGCTTTGGTTATACACATTGCACGAGATAGTACCGGCAGAAATCTAGCAAACTAATGGTTGTTTACGGTGCAGTTGAGAGTTCAATTTTCGGTTTGGTAAGTTATTGTGTCTACATGTCAGAGGCGTATATAAACGGGGATTGGAGGGGTGTGGAGGGGACCTGGGCCCTCCCCCGAAATAATGACTGTAAAGAAAAACCATACGTGCGGTGTCTGAAATATTTCAATTAATGATGTGCGATGGCATCGCCGAGGTATGGTGAGCTGAGTGGTGTGAAGTTCACGGCAGTTAAAAATAGCTATATTTTAATGATTTAATGTCAACAATAAAAATGTTTCCCAGTAAAGAAAAAGGGACTTCAGCGTAAATTATCCTCTTAATATGAACAGCAAAACTGATAAAAATATCATTGGGTGGTTACTTAAAATTACTTACGTTTAGGTAATTTGGTAGAACGCTTGGGAATTGAATTCGGAACACTATATATCGATCGAGCTGCCAGATCGATCTCACGGCTCTAGCGGTAGTCATGTTTCATCGTGAATTTTACCTGTGATGATTACAGATAATTTATTGAACGGACAAAGGTACGTCGAGAACCTATAGAGCAGAGACAGCATTATTTATTTAGTTCATGGCCGGCAAGAAAAATTAATCGCGTAAAATTTTACAATTCGTGTCGCGGCGTAGTGTCGAGTGTTCAGATGCTGCAAACAGAATCGTATACAGTGACAGGGTTAATTTTTCGTGCCGACCATGAAGTAAATAATTAATGCTGTTCCTGCTCTACGGTTGACAGGTTCTCGATTTAGCCTTGTCCCTTCAGCATATTAACTGTAATCGTCAGTGGAACATTTAATTAAAAAAAAAAAAAAAAAAAAAAGAATGGACAGACGCGCGATATGAAACACTTACACCGAGAAACGTGAAACACTACTTACTTCAGTGTAGAGATCATTTAGAAAGAATCCGCGGAATCAGTTCAAGTCCATGATAATCTACTCATTACCAAAGTGCACTATCTCCACACAGCGAATTGAAACATCAGGAGCCCACAAATGTTTTATACTTCGCGCGTCCGTCCATCCTTAGATATATCGATCTGGCAGCTCGATAGATATTTAGCGTTGCGAATTCGATTCCCAGACAGTGTTCAGAACCGTACGCTAATTATCGTACATGTACGATAATTTCGTGTCTGCGTACGATGTACGAAAGAATGTTACTATCGTACGCAGATGTACGATAATTTCGAACGTAATAAAACGTAACAATACATTCTCTTCAAAGATTTTTTTCTCGCAGCCCTACTGGTAAATTACTCTCGTAATTAAACTTGTCGCTTTAATCATCTCAGTAGCTATGAACGGCTACTTTCGTAATACAGCTAGTCGATTTAATAATCTGTGACTGCGAGCGTCTACCGATCGGTGAGCGACAAAATAATAAAAGGGATAAATAATTTGATTGTTGAAGTTCGCTCTTTATATATTCGCGTTACAATGCTCGTAGTTACGTTAAAGAGCTTGAAGTGTGCTTAGTGGTGCTGAAGTTTATGTTTTCTGTATGATTTAATATAAAATACATAGGCCTATTAACATAAGCATGTTAAAGTTGCGCTGGTTTAATTTGTCACTGTCCTTTCCTTTTCATTTCCTCATAAATTAAACATGTTGGCGCGCTAGGTACAGCTTTTTGAGAAGATTGATTTTTTTTTAAGCGACTTTCAAATGTTTCCATGTTCATAAAATTCGAAGTGGGGGACAATAATGTGTTTTTCTCTTTTATGTATATGCGTTTTCATGTCATGTTAGTGGTGAAGAGAAAATGGCTTCCACGATAGTTGACGTTTTCTTCGCCGATTGCAATGACGAAAAAATGGTAAGACTAACTTGCTCACTTTCTGTTTGGACCTCCGCCCATAATTCTTTGGTAAAAGACAGAAAGCTTCGTGCGGCTTAATTTCTTCTAACTATCGAGTGCAAAAGAGGCACAACAAATGTTTAATACTATCTGTGAATAGCAATAAATTTTCTAAGATTTGTTGAATTCATCTCCCTTCTATGTGCCATGCCTTCCATCAGCATTTTTTCCCTTTTATTTTCTCTCATTTCTTGTAGCAGATCATAGGGAAAGGGATCAGGTGTTATAACTTATTTTTCGGTACGTGCAAGGAAACATGTGAGCGGAAATGATGACAATCCACAGTGTGCGTGCGACTTGTCCGCCTAAGGTGTCGCGCACTGATCAGGTACTAAGGTTTATATTTATACCGAACTGATTCATGAACACGCGTTTCCCAGAGGGTCGTCTACAAATGCATAAGTACTTATTAGCAAGGAATACAACGACACTTAGTTCCGTTACCGAACTATTGTGTCCCAATTGTTAGATCGGTGGCATTGGTAGCAATCGGAGGAGGAGAAAGTAAACACAGTCTTTCCGATTAAGCCGATATCTAACGGAATTTAACCAGGAGCAGTCGCACAACTTTTCCTGGAACGGTTTTACACGTCATGCATAAAACAATTTTTAAAAACCGCTCTTCATTCGAAGTAATATATTTTGCAAGAGACAGACTACAGTCCGATATAAGGCATACAAAATCAGATTTGCTAGTAAATATTATGCATTATGGTCATTTTGAAGGTAAGTACGATAATTTTGGTTAAATCCGGTGCATTTACGATAATTTAACGGCCCGAATACGATAGCTGCCTCGTTTCAGGTTGTGAACACTGTTCCCAGGCATTCTACCAACTACCTATTTTTACATTAATTTTGCCCCTCCCCCTCCTTGAAAATATATGCTATATTCGACCCTGACACATGTATTGTCTACCCACTATTAATACGGTATGTAGGATGCAGTAATGTTCTGTAATAATCCGGATCCTGTAAACATTCGAGGACATTATGCAAATTGTCGACATTCCACAATTTTTTTAAAAGCAGAGCCGCCGAAAAAACCGTACACTATTAGACACTTAATACTAATTTTATTTAGAGGCAATAGTGAATACATCATACCGTATATATTTGGCGGAGCGGGGGTGGGGCAAAATGAATGTAAACACAAGTGGGTAAGTTCAGACGTTCAGTTTTACTGCTCATATTCAGAGGATAATTTGTGCTAGAGCCCCTTGTACTTTACGAGATCAAGCTTTTTAAATGTGTACATTATATTTTAAAAAATTACAGCTACTTTCTTCATATATTCATTATTTTGGGGAAAAAGAGGCTGGTGTATTAGAATAACTTGTCCTGGAGACACAAATATAAGCATTACTTATCAGTACTGTACTGTAACTTCAAGTGCTTGATTTTCTATACAAATGCAGTTTTAATTACAAAAACTTGTTTCAATTTTTCTCTTACCATAGAAACAATGAACTGCCAATAGTAGGTTGTTATTATGATTCACAGAACTCTCCTGTAAAATTTGTTTCAGGTGTTAAAATACATTACATTAATTTTCTGGAAAAGTGTGGAAAGATAGACTTACTACATGGCAAGTTAAATTTTCTGTTTGTAGTAGGGGGCCTATGCAATTTTTTAGCGAGCATATTTTCAGCATTCACAATCTGACTTCCACACACATTTGTATGTAGAATTACAATCTAGACAGCATTAGCTACAAATTAAAATATCATTTGTAGGTATGTTTGCAATATCCAGGGTATCGGTATTTAGGTATAATTATATCATAGAAATAAAACTGTTTTGGCATACTTGTGTGATGTACCATGCTAAGATCATACTCTAAATTTCATACTTGTTTTACAAAGCTTTTTTTATGGACGTTCCTTGAATAGGAAAATGTGTACTATCATACTCTCTATTATATCAGACAACTAGGAATAGCTTTTGATGTACACCTGCTGCAATATTTTATTACAACTGAAATGATCTAGAATGCAGTGAAACAATAAAATAGTCTTTAAACTATGTCTCCTATTTCCCACTGTGGCATTGAAAGAACTAACAAAGAAATCAGATGATTAAATGAGAAAAACAATAGTAATAATAAGAAAGATTACCATCACTATAACTTCTATTTTATGAAGTCAGGACTCAGAGTAATAAGTATTGCTTTGGAAAGTATTATGGAAAACAGTTATCATGTATCTAGAAAGTAAACTGTATTATATCTCGACTATGATCAACATGGCAAGAGACAAAACTGTCATGACTTTCATTTTACAAGTATGATTTCAGATGCTACTCAATAATGGATTATTTACACCCTGGTGAGGAAAGTGACAACTCAAAATATACCACTCCTTTTTATTAATTTATTAACACCTTCCAGGAGCAATGTTGAAGTGCTACTGTTTTTATCTGCATTAAAACTGGTACAACTTCCTTCAAATGGACACATGGTGAGATGAAGAAACAAAAATTTTACAGTATATTGGGGCATTTCATAAGTACTGTCTTGATGATCCTCAAAATTACTATATTTTGGTGGTCTATTGGTTTGGAAAAGAAAAGACCAAAGATCAAGGTTCATCAGTCTTTTAGATTTTTTTTATTATGTCACTATTTTACTGTGATGCTATGTGTAAACTCCGGATTTAATTTTATTTAATAAATTTGTTTAATTTACTTTCATATCACTTAATTACTTGTGCATTGATTAAAGTCTGTCATTATGCTTCAATATGGAATACACTGCTCTCGCTTGTTCCCTGGTGTGATCACACTTTTAGAACGTACTCTTGGAAAAACAGGTTCTATATTAACTGCAGAGGCAACAACTTTACATTCAGTGAGAAAGTTGTCTCCATTTTTGCGAAGATGTTTAAAATCATTTAACAAGCTCTCAATGTTTCTAAACATCAGTAGTCATATGTAAGCTTGCAGTAAATTGTTTCTGTATTCAGTTGGTACCAACATCTTTAGCCAAACTGATGCCATGATTGAACAATTGAAGTATCTCACATTATTCAAAACACCCTGTACCATATAACTTGTTTCAGCTGACAATTTTAATTTACTGAGTGTTTCAGCAACAATGGGAATCTTATCTAAGTTTGCTGCAATTGGTCTTACAGCATCAATCTAGAAACTCCAGCGGGTGTCAGAAATGAAATACAAAGAACTTCCAACAAACTGTTTCAAAATTTCCTATCTCTGTGGGTTGCAACTGAATAGGTTACAAAGTTGTTGAATCACATTTTCATGACAACTCCAAGCTTCATGAACTCCACATAAGTTAAGATATGACAAGAGAAAATTTTGCAAGAGAATTCCTCCAAAGAAATTGTCTCTGAGCTACCTTATAAGCCCCCCAGATGTTACTTCCATTAGACTGGTAGCATGAAAAAGTAAGTAGTCTTGCTTATGTGGTTGACTTAGTTGTGATGGCAGATTCGATTGAAAAGTTGCAATCTAATATTTCAGACCTACATCAGAGATGTAACAGTTATGGTATGAAGATGAGCATCTCCAAAACGAAAGTAAGGTCTCTCAGACAAAGAGTAAGCAGTTTGAGTGCCAAATAGGTACAACAAAGTTAGAACAGGGGAACAGTTACAAGTTCTTAGAATATATTTTCTCACAGCATGTGAGTGAAAGAACTGGAATCAAGGTGTAGCAAAGCTAGTGCAGAGAGTGCTCAGACACAGTCTACCCTCCACTACAAGAAGGAAGTCAGTACCAAGATTAAGGCAGTAACAGATGTGAACAATGTCAGGAGGATATCCATAATAAGAAAATAAAAGAAAACCTGGGAATGAACACTGTAGATGAGTGAACAGGCTGAGGTGGGGAAGTCATGTTACAGACATGGGAGCAGCAAGGTCATCTAAGAGATTCATGAGCTCAGGACTTGATGTAGACCATGGAGAAAGTTCTTTGATTCAGTCAAGAATGTCTTTGAAGTAACAGGCTTAACATCAGGTGAGGCATCAATGTTAGCACTGAATAGGTTATCATAGAGGAATTGTATTAGGTCTATGCTCTAGACAGAAGGCTAAAAGGCATAATCATCTCTAATGATGGTGGTGGTGATGATGAAGATGATGATGACATTAATAGCTTGCGAAATATTTCAACAAACAACAAGTGGAAGTAGGACTCAACAACTTACATATTTCTTATTCCAATTTACAAGAGTTTATGAACTACATCTTAGAATAGTTATATCTTTTACAATTACTCAAATTATAATATTCCTTCTTATGGGGTTATAAGGGTGTCTCACGAAAGATGCCTGGGAAAGGTCCGCGAATGGTGCGGCGCATTTGCCGGCTGCTGCCATTCTGCCTGCAGGTCACCGCTATGCGTGTTCTGGGACACTTGGCAACAGTGCTGAGCCCGGCCCTATTGTTGTCAGGCAGAAACACCATGCTCTCGTGTTCTGTACTGCGTTACCGAGTGTTTGGGTGTTTTGCTTTGACTTTGCTGTCAACTTTCCTTTCAGGACCAGCAAGTGTTTCTTGAGCTGAACTATGCAAAAACAGAATTGTATGTGGAATGTTGGCTAGAATTCACACGGAAATTTCTTGGTGCGCATGTTCCCAATGAATCCACGATACACAGAGTAGTGAAGAAATTTTAAAGACTGGATCTGTGTTAGACAAACGAAGGCTTAGAGGAGATAGTGTTCTAACTGAAAATGAATTAGACGAGATGGGGAGGCCTTGGAAATAAGATCGAGAAAAGCTCTTCACTGTTTCCCACTTCAGATGAGTGTGTCAAGAACATCTGCTCACAGAGCAGTACACAAACTGAATTTGAAGCCGTACAAAATAACGGTAGTGCATCAACTCACAAACTCAGATTCTGTTGCTCGACGTCGTTACTGTAACAGGCTGTTACAGTCTGTGCACAATGGGGAAGTTGATCCTGAGATGCTTTATTTTTCTGATGAAGCATGGCTATATTTGTCAGGCTACATAAATTCGCAGAACCATCGAGTTTAGAGCTCAGAAGAACCACATGAGTTACATAAACAACCTCTTCATGATGTGAAAACTGGAGAGTGGTGTGCAATTAGTGCGAGGCCAAGTATTGGGCCAATATTTTTTCATGAAAAGATAAATTCTGACAGGTATGTGAACAATATCCTGCATCCATTTTTTCAAGAACTTTCACCCAATGAAAAGCTGTACAGTTATTTCATGCAGGACAATGCAAGACCACACATTGCCAATGCTTCTATGGCGGCAATAAGAAGTGTTTTTGATGATAGAATAGTTGACAGGCCTCCTTGTTCTCCAGATCTAAATCCCTGTGACTTTTATCTTTTGAGAATGTTAAAAGACAAGGTGTATGCAAGCAATCCTCATACACTCGAAGAGTTGGAAGACAGGATTCGACTAGTCATTTCCCAGATTTCGGCAGCCGAAATTCGTCGAGTGTACGCAAATGTGTTCAAGACATGTCAGGCCGCTCTTTCCATAGAGGGACATCTTTTTTGAACATCTACTGTAAATAAAGGTAAGCTTAGGTTACTCGGATGGCAATAATTTTTAGACTTTAACTCAGTATATCCGCCCGTGGCACAATAGAGTCAGAGAATCAGGCGCTGTCATGGCCAGCGGATGCGGTGGTGGTGGCCAAGAGCCATATCGCACAATCTGCGGATGCCTGGCAGGCGTCTTTCGTGAGACACCCTGAACAATTCAGAACACACATACACATATGCTGCAATTAAAAAACATTCACAAGTCCCACAAGCTTATACAGAATAAAGTTATGAAACATAATTTAAACCCAACCAGATAATTACAATTTGGAAATGAATTTATTATTAAGGACTTACTAAGTGAATTAAAACTTCCTTAATTAACAATTCAATAAGTTAAGAAAAAACATAAACGAGTCATAAATGACAGCCTATGAGGCTTTATTACAGGCCAAGGTAAGGGTGTTAAGTAGTCCAATTTAATCACCCCTGACCACAGCATGGAAAACAGAGAGAAAGCTACTAAAAATTTGCAAATGAGAATACACAACAAGATGGGGGCGGCAATATCATCCTCGACCTTAGGCACAGATCAGATGACACTGAAGGAAGAAGTGAACACATCCCTCCACAAACCTAGCCAGACAGGAACATGGGGGCCTCCATCAAGTCCCCAAGCTGTAAACATTACACAACTGACAGACCAATACACAGTGATATAACAAGGGTTGGAACTGTTAGGATAAATCTTACCTGAAGTATATAGCTAGAGCACTATGAGGTATACCACTAAGATAAAATATGAATCTACTAAAACCCTATATACTATACCGCCCAATGATAAAAAAAAGTTTCTATCTCCCCCCCTAAATGGGGCACAACAATTACTAACTACATTATTAGGAAAAAAGATGAAAAACAAAAACAATGTAACACTAGGAAAACTCCACTCAATGGAGCTTAATACTCGGTAAAATTTAATAACAGTAGATAAATTGAATTAAAAGGCCTGAAAGGCACACAAAAGGTTAGAGTACAGTCAATATAATATTTAAAAGTAGTGGAACTTGATAATTTGTTGGGTTTTCACTTCCTTATTGGAGCAACAGGTAACAAACAGAGGGATAGTGGAACTATAAGCATATCAGCAGTGCATTCCAACAGATACAGAAAAACAAATGCTCTCACCAAATTCTAGACTACTTACATAATACTGGAAACAAATAGCAGGATCAGCAGTTCCTTTTAATCACCACAAGAAACATTAACCAACATGATTCTTCAGATGGGTACAAGGCATCAAATCCACACACTAATGGTCATTGATATGGCAGGTCCTGATAGTTACTCGTATGACAACATCAGGTTTCACATGACATTTCCACTTGTCTCATACCCAAACACAAGAGGAGACAATAACCCCTCACTGATGCCTTGAGGTTGGCTTTTACTTTCCCATGTAGGTTCCACAATTGACTTGCGGTACTTGACCTCATGCAATACCACACAACTTCGTGATAACTTCACACCACTGGTTTACTGCTTCCAGTACATTTTCATACCAACTCCCAGCAACTGGGTGAAATTGACCAACAAACATCACACCCTGCCCTTGACAAGCTGGTTTGATCACAAGCCTGAGAACCCCACTTCCCCCCCCCTCCCCCCCCCACCAGGGGTCTCACCGCTTTGTGGTGAGTACGTGCGTGACTAGCACGGGGCCCCAGCCTTTGTAGTACTCTTTCCTTTCCATGCTACACGACGCTTCTCCTACTGTCCTTTTCCCCCTCTCTTGGGGACCGTGTCTGTGCATCCTTCGGGGAACCGAAGTTAAGCTCTTCTTTCACCTCTTTATTTGCCTCCGCGTCTGCGTTTGAGTCTTCTCCTCCTCCTATTTCTCTCTTCCTCCTCCCTGTACGCACTTGAAGGCCACCCATATGGGTGACTGGGTAATGCGTAAGTCCCAGCCCCGGGCTGGCGTGTCGGGTGCGTGCGTACCCCCTGGTTAAGTCCAGGACAGGGGAGGAGCGATTGCCTGCGCTGATACCTTCCCGATTCACCGATTGGTCCCTCCGTCTGTAGATCTGTGGGGGATACATCCGCGATGGTTATAAAAAAAAGAAAATGTAAAGAGTCTCTAGAAATTGACGTGCTGGACAATAGTGTCTCTGAACAGAAGAATTTACAGACATCAAAGTTCCTTGTGGTTAACCGTACTGAGGAAGGACAATCCTTTTTGTCGGTGAACCCATATATTATTCAGTAAGGGGTTGATGCCATTGCTGGCCCAGTTAAGACCTGCAACCGCCTGTGTAATGGAACACTACTGTTGGAAACAGAAAGTGGCTCCCAGCCACAGCGGCTGCTTAAGGCTACTCTGCTCCATAGCTACCCTACTCAGTGTTATGAGTGCCATCGCTTCAAACACACAAGCCAGTCATGCAAGAACCCAGTCACCTGCGTCACCTGTGGTAAAGAGGCACATGAGGCGATTTGTCCACCACCGTTCCCCCATTGCATCAATTGTAACGGGAATCATGCTGCCTCCTCCCGGGAATGTCCTGTGTTTGCCGATGAACGGGCCATACAGGAAATCCGTGTCAAGGAAAAGGTTCCAATACAAGTTGCACGTAAGATGTACGCCAGTTGTAAGCCTAAGACCCCACCGCATGGTAACTACAGTACTGTATTTGCAGCGCCTCCACCAACACGGGATATGGGCACACAGACATGTGACCTACAGTTTACTACAGTAGTTGTCAAATAGTCTACATCGACATCAGCATCAATTTCGACGAAAAGTGTGAGTACCTCTTCCAAATCTTCTTCATCTTCAGCTGTGAAACCACAGATAGAGACCCATAAGTCTAAGAAGAAGCATTCGCGCGAGGATTTCCTCCGCACCCCTTCCTAAACATCTGAGCCAACCAAGGAGCTTCACCAGGGCTCCAAGAAGTCAAATAGGGGGAAAACTCTCCCCTCCCCCCCTTCTACCTCACAATGCGACGATGGCATCCCGTGGAAGCCTCTAGTCCCTCCAGGTGCATCAGCCACAGATGGGGCTGCAGACCACCCTCACGCAGCTGCTGTGGTCACCTCTGAGAATATGGAGAAAGACCCTCCCGTCTCAGACACCACCAGTTGCAAACATTCGCATTGTGGCCCGCTGCCTTCATCGGGCTGATGTCCACCCTCATCTCATTTTATCCTATTATGGATATTCTTCAATGGAACATTCGTGGTATCTGGTTGAATTGGACAGAATTTCAGCTTCTAACGTGAACATATCACCCAATTATCTTCTCTCTACAGGAGAAAAAATTGCTCCCTGGTACTCGAATTACTTTCCCACGCTACACTACCATTTGCTTTGACCTTCCTCCAGTGGCAGGAATTCCAGCCTATGGGGGCGTAATGTTGCTTATTCGGGATGACATACACAGTACACCAGTCCCTTTGTGTACTCCCGCTCATTCACGGGCTCTTTTAATAGGTCTACCCCTGCCTCCATCATTTGGGGTAACCTCAGAATAATTTCAGGCACTATGGCTCATTCCCCGATTCCCGGTCTCTATGTCGCAACTGACACCGTCGTCGATCCTCCACAAATAGCCAACGCACTGGGTTGACATTTCCAGAGGTCTTTAGCTCTTCACACTACACTGACACATTCCTTGCTAGGAAACGGACGGTGGAGGCGACTCCATTGCCCTTTACCTCTCAGAACCGTGAATGCTACAATACCAAGTTTACTGTACGAGAGCTCCACCACGCACTCTCGACTTCGCAGTCCTCCGCTCCAGGACCGGATGGCATTCACGTGGCGATGCTGCAACACCTTTCACCAACGAGTTTGCATTTCCTACTGGCCACCTACAACCACATATGGATAGAAGGCACCTTTCTGCGACGCTGGCGTGAAGCCATAGTCATTCCCATATCAAAGCCTGGGAATGACAAATGCCTCCCTTCCAGCTACCGCCCCATTTCCCTCACCAGTAGCGTATGCAAGGTGATGGAACGCATGATTCAAGGGCGCCTCGTATGGTGGCTTGAAATGTGACATCTCCTTTTTAATGTCCAATGTGGGTTTTGCCAGCACCGTTCTGTGGTGGATCATCTTGTTGCCCTATCTACTTCGGTAATGAATAACTTTTTACGGAAGCGCCAGACAGTAGTGGAGTTCTTTGATCTGGAAAAGGCATATGACACCTACTGGAGGATGGGCATCCTCCGCACTCTGCATACATGGGCTTTTCGGGGTCGCCTGCCAATTATTATCCACAAATTTTTAACAGACCGTGTTTTTAAAGTGCGTGTTGGTTCGGTTTTATCGAGCACTTTAATTCAGGAGAACAGGGTACCCCATGGCTCGGTCCTGAGCGTTGTTTTATTTGCAGTGGCAATCAATTCTATAGCCGATTACCTTCCACCGGGAGTGTCGGCATCCCTCTTTGTCGACGACTTCGAGATCTACAGCAGCTCTGAGCAAACGGGTCTCCTGGAGCGGCGCCTTCAGCGGTGCGTAGACACTCTCCACACGTGGAGTATGGACACTGGCTTTCAATTCTCAGCTGACAAGACAGTCTGCATGAACTTCTGGTGGCAGAAGGAATTCCTTCCCCCATCCCTTCGTCTGGGCCACATAGTACTTCCATTTGTGGATACCACGACGTTCTTGGGACTTGTTTTTGACAGGAAGCTAAGTTGGTCTCCCCACATATCCCGTTTGGCAGCTCGCTGTACACGCTCTCTCAATGTGCTGCAGGTGTTAAGTGGCACCTCGTGGGGAACTGATCGGTCTACTCTCCTCCATCTGTATCGTATCATAGTTCTGTCCAAACTGGACTATGGAAGCATCATTTATTTTTCGGCTCGACCGTCCATACTGCGCCGCCTTCTTAACACAATCCACCACCAAGGTATCCATATGGTGACGGGAGCTTTTTACACTAGCCCCGTTGAGAGCCTCTATGCCGAGGACGCCGAACTACCCCTTTCTTACCATCGGGAACTCCTAATTAGCCGTTACGCTAGTTGTTTGTCGTCCATGCTAGGCTACCCAACATACGCAGTTTTCTTTAATGACTCACTTGACAGTCTCTTCGCCATGCGCCCGTCTGCTCTGCAACCACTGGGAGTACGCTTGCGTTCGTTACTCAGCCAGCTTGGCGTTACAATGTCTGCTATCTTCTCGACTGGAGAGAGCACCTCTCCACCGTGGCGAAGCCCCGAAGTCTGTGTTAACTTTGACCTTCATTCTCTTCCAAAGGACTCCACACCTAGTTTTGTTTACCAGAGAGAATTTCTCGCACTTCGGTTCAAATTTGATGACAATTTGTTCATCTACACTGATGGCTCAGACAGACCAGGGAGTTGGAGGGGCCTTTGTACTTGGCAACGTCTCTTTTAAATATCGTCTTCCTGAATGGAGTTCCATTTTTACAGCTGAGCTGTATGGATTATATCAAGCCACCCAATACATCCGGCAAAACTTGCTCAATAAGACTGTCATTTGCGCAGACTCTCTGAGTGCTCTGTTAAGCCTTCGCATGCTATATCCGGCCTATCCCCTGGTACAAAGCATCCACAATTGCCTTACTTCTCTTTCAACAAGCGGAACTGCTGTGACATTTCTGTGGGTCCCTGGCCACGTGGAAGTGTTGGGGAATAAGTCTGCGGATACGGCTGCCAAGGAGGCAGTTTTCCTTCCTCGGCTATCTACCTTTTCTACTAGCTCTGATGACCTTCGCACTGGTGTCTCCCAGCGTATTATCTCCCGTTGGTATTTACATTGGTCATCCCTGTCAGGGAACAAATTGCGAGCCATTAAACATGTGCCTAATCTGTGGTCAACGTCATCTTGACCCTCCCGCCGAGAGGAGATTGTTCTGGCCCGGCTTCGTATTGGCCACTGCCGTTATAGCCACCAGTATTTACTATTTTGTGATCCTGCTCCCTTATGTGAGCACTGTAATGAACCTTTTACTGTGAAGCATCTTTTAGTACAATGTCCATATTTTAATCATCTCCGTAATGATCTATGTTTACCATTTGAAAGGTCTGATATTTTAGCTGATGATCCACATTTAACAGAGTTTTACTTTTTATACATTGTGCAAATATGGTGAAAGCCATTTAAGTTCTAAACCCGGTTCGATTTTACTATGGGCAGTGCTGGGCGCTAATGACCTCAGCAGTTGTGCACCCTAAAACCACAAAAAAAAAAAAAAAAAAGAACACTGCCCTACTGCTGCAGTTATTACCTCAGACCACTGCTTAGCCTCCTGGTACCCATTGAATGGAATATGGCCACACTCTCCAAACCAGAGGAATTCCGTATGGTAGAAGAAACATAGACGGGGAGTCAGGAAATTGGAATATTTCCACTGAGCCACCATGGCTCAATTTAAGTTTTAAGTGTACGATATGTGCTGTTCAAATGAATCATTGATGTTCATTTCATCTGAGTGAAATTTCTCATGAAGCAATATTTTCTTCAGTTCACTTTTCCTGCCTTAAGTAATTTACCTTGGCTGACCAACAGTTTTCAGTAATCATAGTTTGAGATAATTCTAACGCAGATGTCAAGATGTTTGCCCAGTCAACCAATGTCCCCTTTCCACTTGTTAACAATATTGCACACAACTCTTGCACACAGAGTACACTTTATTTGGAATTTCCACTATCTATAATTGTTGTCATTGAATCAACACACTTTGACTTTGAACGCTACTGAAAAAACACATCAAATACACAAATAACCACAAAAGTAGACTTGAAAATTGAGTTCACAAATTGATCATAGTCACAACCTGGTGTCTAAAATATGCATTTGTAATTTATTATTTCAGCAGAGACCAGCAATATGATATGAAACTTAATGTATCTGTGTTCATTCAAAATCAGTTTGAGTTGTCAGTGTGCATAAAAACAGTTTACTCTTTGAACATACAGTGAAGGCTTTCTTGGCAGGAGTTGTCATTAGTTGACACTTTATTCATTTATTTATTTAGTCCTTTGATCATATGCTGTATAGTGTACATGATGATATAATAATAACAAAGATTCATTCAGGGTTTACAGATAGTATGACATGTTATATATTACAAAAGTTACTGATCTATATCATTATTATAGTTTGTTTTGTTTACTGAATAGAAGCAGTGGTTCTGCAGATATTCTGTGATAGATCTTTCAAATGAATTAATATTCTTGTAGTAAATAATAAATTTGTATTGCCCACTACGACAGTTGGTGCTGTCGGAGATCAGGTGATCTCGCCAGCAGCGCCTGCCGTGGTGCTGCCGCAGTGCGATGCAGCACGCTGGCTGCTTAGAGTTTGTTTGTTTTTCATAAGGTGCGCCTCAGCGCTTCAATTGCATTATACTGATGGTGTCTTTTGTTACTGGTGACTTATGTCAAGTGTGTGTACCGTACTGTGTAAATGTTCATTTATGAAATACAAGATTCTTTAAGCATATTCCATGAGTGTTCATAAAAATTCTATACACGTTTTATATCATTAGGCTACTTATTGTAAAGTTTTATTGTTGTGTGACCATGTTCCTTTCCGACAAGATCTTGTGATTGGTAGGAAGAACATGCAAGGTGTCTTTTGTTCTAATGTTGTGATTAAATAGGACTAAGTTACTATTTTTCTAATGTCTTTACCATTCCCTATGATATTTGTTTTAATATGCATTCTAATATTAAAGATAAATGGATGGTAGTGGTAGTACCTGAAGTAACTAGATTCCATTTTGTGTGCCAGCCCACCACAGAATTATAATGAAATAACAGGTTTTCGCTTGGTAGGCGATGTGAGATGTTTCTTTTATTTAGCTTTAAAACTAAAGCTAAATAAAAGAAACATCTCACATCGCCTACCAAGCGAAAACCTGTTATTTCAGTACCTGAAGTGTTTTAAACATTGGTTTGCCTGATTGTCTAGAACTGCTCCCCATGATAATTCTAATGGCTCTGCAGTGCTGCTGGGAAATTTTGTCAGAATATGATAACATATTTCAAATGAACATTAAATATGCTAAAAAGACCCTGATTAGTGGCTATGCATTTATGCATCCTCTTAGAGCCCTTAAAAATAGCAGCCAATAGTCAACTTTGTATTTACACGTTCAACATGTTTGTTCCAATTTAGGTCATTTTGAATCCAAATACCTAGAAATTTGTCTCTTACTTCATTCACAACAGATTGTTGGTTTATAGTGATATCTGTATATTGCGGTGAGTTGTTATATTTATTATTGAAGTTTACTACTACTGTTTTACTATTGTTTATTATGAGTTGGTTTGATCTTGCCCATTCACCTACTTGGTTTGCAATGGAGGTTACTTTTTGATGAATTTATTTATTTTTCTTTTTGGCACTTGTAATAATATTGTTGTGTTATCTGCAAACAAAATTATTTTGTGTGCTTTAATATGCATATCTTTATCATTGATATATGTATATCTAAGGAAATGGAGAGATCCCAATACTGACCGTTTGGGTACCCCATAGTTGATTGGGGTGGACTGTATTACCTACATGTCTAATGCAGAATTTTTGCTTCTGGCCACTGAGAAAGGAGCAAATACATTGATTTGGCAAACCTCTAGTACCATAGCTTTCAACTTTCCTAATGGGGTTTTGTGATTTACCATATAAAATGCTTGTGTTAAGTTTACAATATGCATGTTGAACTTGCTCTTTTTAATTTATGTATCGGTACTTAAAAACAGTGGTTATACATTCTGGTGATGCGAGTGATCTATGTATAAGACTTTACCCTGACGTTTCACCAGAACTGTGGAAAACAACCTCAGAGGAGAAGCAGCAAACTGCAAGTAGTTCTCGAGTGAGCACTGTGTCTATAAGGCATCCGCAGGTGACCACTGTCATTCAGGTGTTGTCACCTGTGCTGTGGTCTCTGATATTGCCAACATTCTCAATTGAAAGTAATCGATTGTCATTTTGTTGCTGCAATGCTGGCATCCAAATTTTATCCAGTTTAACACCTTCCTTATTTTGGTGTTTGAAAATCTCTATGACCTCTCTATAGATAAAGGACATATTAATGTGATGTCTTATGATGCTCATCTTGCTAAACTTTATTTAATGTTCACCTTCTTGATAAACATGTTCTATGTCTAATATTGGTTTTTTTGTGGGGAAGACATTTTTCTTAGTACTATTGTGCCTTTATTCAGACACTGCCTCACCATAACTTATTTTAATATAATAATGACTGTTATGAACAAACACTACTTCACCACAACTCACTTTCAATATAATAATGATTTTTATGAACATATTGATGGTGTGGCTATGGGAAGCCCTCCCAGTCAGACTGTGGCTAACTTGTTTATGGAGACTAAGACCTGAAATTTGGATCCAAAAATAATATAAATAATAATAATAATGTCATGTGCCTCATTGGCCTGGTGCAGACAAAGTGGAATAATCACCAGGTGAAGCCCACATTTAATTGCTTAAGAATTTGAACAATAGCTTGTATCAAAATGAAAAATAAAATAATGATAATTTAGGAGACTTTCAGTGGATGAAGCCCATTTTTATCACTTCAAAATTTACACAATATTTCTAGTTTGAATATCAAAGATTAAAATCACTAGAAACAAGAAACATTTCAGCAGGTGAAGCCCACACTACAGAATTTACATAATTTGGTACAAGGAAGCTTTCAGCAGGTGAATCTCATGCTTTGAAATTTAACCAACTTTAAACAAAATTAAAAATGTTGAACAAGTAAGAAATGGCACATTTTGAGCATACAGACATGTGAATTCAATTTCGTGTGATATTTTGGCTGTGTATCATCTGGCTATCTTCAGAGTTAGTTGCAAGGTGCCAGGTACAGACTAATATGCCCCACTGTGTAGCACTGCGCATGCGTGTCATAAGCATTGCGTGGTCAGCAGCATTGAGGAACAATTGTATAAGCTTTCAGGCATTTGATTCACGTATCAGTGTAAGCCCACATTTGGTGGCAACTATACATTGATGCCTTCTCTTCAGTTTCATTACACTTAGTGCTAGATTTCAGCTCTTGCCCAAATGAAAACTATTGTATCAGTTTATTAAGTTGTCTGCTAACCTAATTTCTATTGTTTCTTTGGGGGAAAATGCAAGAAGGAAGTAGTGGGTGATGTTGAATGACACATCCAATACGATTTTCTGCCACAGCTGACTTGACTGGTTGTAATGTACCTTCTGTACTCAATATATCTATCTTGAGTGGTGAATGTTGTCTGACCTATTTATGAATTTTCAAAATTTCTGCAAGAATTCTAATACATCCCCACCTCGTAAAACAAAAAATCATCCTACACCAAACTGAATAAGCTTGCAATCTTCATAGGTAGCCAGAAGATCATTTTAACATGATATTTTTCAAGAATGTAACTAATCTTTGAGGAAAAAGCACCCACGTAAGGCAAAAATGCTCTTGTTCTGATTCTTATTACTTTCTTCTTCTTGCAGATGATGTAATCTAGGATTCACATTGAAAGCTCTGAAATTTGTTGCTATGTGTATACATTCACTGTGAAAATGGTCTTGAGGTGTGTGAGCTCTTCCTGCAAGTTCTCACTACTGGATATATAGTCTGACTTGTGCACTGAAGTTTTAAGGACACCTAGGGTTTGTGAAAGGTGATGACAGTTACTGGCATGTAAATATAGATTTATATGCATTTGTTTGCAATGTACTCCATGCCCTAATGTGCCATAAATTTTACATAGATCATACATTTGTAGTATGGCCTCATAGGAAAGATGAGTTGTGTTGATTTCTAGACTATCTATGCAAGTATTATTTTTATTGTAGAAACAGAAAAGGATGTGGCCTGTTATTTTTGGACACCATTGTTTGTACAATTCATGTTACATTAGTTCATAGAGTATATCACAAACAGGAATCAGCTCAAAATTGTTTAACCTTTCCAGTAGCTTTCAGGAGGACAGTCGTTCAAATCCACCTCCAGGCATCTAGATTTAGGTTTTCTGTGATTTCTTAAAATCTCTCCAGGCAAATATTGGGAAGGTTATTTTTGAAAGGGCACAGCTGACCTACTTTCTCATCCTTACCGAAACAATCTGAGTGTAATGTGTCACAGTTGACAGGATGTTTTTTTCGCTTTGTTTTCACTATGTCATCAACAGGATTTGCTTATTGTAAAGGGATACAGCAGAATATTGCACACCTTTCCTCAGAAGAGTCGAGGATTGATTTCTGCCTAGTATTAACTGAGTCTACACAGCTAACTCTTGGGAATAAGCTAATATTGTTAACAACAAGCAATATTAAAGAAAATGTGTATTAAGAAGCAATTGTCAGAATTCTCAGACTACTGAACAGGACTGAACAATAGGCTTGTGAGTTTACACCACATGAGACTTGAGCTACCCATTTCTGAGTCATTTTGTTTAATCAAACATTCTGTTCCAAAAAATAACATCATTAGCCATTAGAAAATGAAAGCTAAGTATTCTTCTTTTCTTGTAGAACTAACACTTATTTAATATACTGTTACAATTATAATTAAAGCAGGATTTAGTTTTTGAACAACATCTTCAGTATGAGCTTTTCACATCAGCTTTGTATCAATACAAATGCCTGGCAATTTAAATCATCCAGTGTCATTATCATATGCCCATTCGGTGTAATTTAAATGTCACTTTTTGTTGGATTGTGCATTAAAAACTGTAAAAGCTGAGTCTTGTGAATGAGCGTAAATTTAGTTTCTGCAAGCCATAATCTTATGTCTTGATACTGCGCCAGTATTACATACAATGTCCTCCACTTACCAGTTGTTGTCATCAAGAAACAAAAATATTTTGTAACCTCTGCTACTCTATAAGGTATATCATTTATATAAAAAAGAGACAATGCAGTGACCCCAGAACTGCCCCCCCCCCCCCCACTTACCTGTAGCATTGTCATTAGAGATGGAGCACACTCTCTGAAATTAGCCATGTTCTTTGAAACAAACTAGCCCAGAATTTTCCTGGAGAAAAACTAAATCAGGATTGTTGGAAGAAGGTTTGAAATGCGGTCCTCCCACCTGTGAGTCCAGTATGTTAGCAGTGTGCCACCTTGCTCCGTGCTTAGTAAGACACAGCTGATTGTAACCACGCTCAAAACTGCAGGGAATTAACTACTGTTGTTTGTTCTTGAAGAAAGAGGTAAATCAGTTGTGCTGCTCCCTTTATTCCACAATGCTTCAACTTATGCAGTAATATTTAGTTATCAACACAATCAACCACCTTTGTTGAATCAAAAAAGGTGTGTAACATGCACAGTTTTTATTTAATCCATCCAGTGCTCCACAGAGAAAAAAGAATACAGCATTTTCTGTTGTTAAATAATTTCTAAAGCCAAACTTTAATGTGAACTAAAATGATCAGTTACCCTTGAAAATATCGCTTTTTCAATTACTTTAGCTAACAGTGATGGGATAGAAATGGGTATAAAGCCGTCTACATTGTTCATTCCTACTTTATTAGAAAGTACCTTCACTACCAGTAATGAGTACCAGGAAACAGACCATTCTGAAAGGAAAAATAGAAATATGGCTAAATACTGGGCTAAAAAATGCAGTACCTAATTATTCTGCTAGATTCCCCTGTATATCCATGAGAGTCATTAGTCTTTAGTGATTTAGTTATTGACTCAAATTCCCCCTTGTCAACAAGATGGATTAGTGTTTCAAATAACTGTCTTGGAAAGCTGTTTGCTAAGAGAGTTACATTATTCTCTGTAGGAACTAAGGCTCTGGTTAGTTAAACTACTGTACTCATAAAATTATTCTTAAGTACTGTAAATATATTTGAAAAGGATAGATTGCTTCTCACCACAAACTTTTTGATGAGTTACTGAAAGGCGTATGTAACAGATTACAAGTTTACTGAGCTTCTGGCCAATATAGCATTCATAAGAAAGAGAAACTAACTCTCTCTCTCTCTCTCTCTCTCTCTCTCTCTCTCTCTCTCTCTCTCTCTCTCTCTCTCTCTCTCTCTCTCACGCACACACAGCCACTGACTGAAACAAGAGGGGAGGCTTGGGATGCAAGGCAGGGGTGAGGGAATACCCCAGTGCTGTCTGACAATGTGTGCTCTGACTGGCTGTTGGTGGCAGTGGAAAAGGGAGGAAGGGAAGCAAGAGAGACTGACTTCAATATAAAAAAGATTTAGATCTAACACCAACTACTGCAATAATTTTTCTGCTACTAGAGAAAACCCTATTTCCAGAGATAGCATCAAGAACTCTTCCTATAGTATGGACCTTACTCCCTAAGATTTTCACGTTTTTTCATAATTTGGTGGAGCATCTAAAAGGGTAACAGTTTGTTTCATGAGAGAAAGTGAAACTCCTTTTGATAGCAAGAACAAGATATTTACCAGTAAGGTATGTTCAGAGTCATCCTATAATGCAACAGGTATGGGAACCAATGTGGATACTATGCCAAAAAATAAACTTATGTATCTATTTCCTTATTATTTGATAATGAAAACATCCATTATGGAGATACGAGACAGTTCAGGTTTGGCACAGTTAGTAAATGTTGAAAGTTTTTAAAAGTTGTTACACACTTCAAAATTTCATCTTCAAACAACAGATAAAAATTCACAATACTGTAATGTTTTTACCACTGCTCTTATAGAATTCCACCCCCATGAACCACAGACATTGCCGAGGTGGGGTGGCTTGCGTGCCTCAACGATACAGATAGCCGCACCGTAGGTGCAACCACAGCGGAGGGGTATCTGTGGAGAGGCCAGACAAACGTGTGGTTCCTGAAGAGGGGCAGCAGCCTTTTCAGTAGTTACAGGGGCAACAGTCTGGATGATTGACTGAGCTGGCCTTGTAACATCAGCTAATGTGGCTTTGCCACACAGCTACTGCGAACGGCTGAAAGCAAGGGGAAACTACAGCCGTTACTTTTCCCGAGGACATGCAGCTCTACTGTATGGACATATGATGATGGCATCCTCTCGGGTAAAATATTCCGGAGGTAAAATAGTCCCCCATTCGGATCTCCGGGCGGGGACTACCCAGGAGGGTGTGATCATCAGGAAAGACAATACTGGCATTCTACGGGTCGGAGCGTGGAATGTTAGATCCCTTAATCGAGTAGGAAAATTAGAAAATTTAAAAAGGGAAATGGATAGGTTGAAGTTAGATATAGTGGGGATTAGTGAAGTTCGGTGGCAGGATGAACAGGATTTCTGGTCAGGTGAGTACAGGATTATAAATACAAAATCAGTTGGGGGTATCACAGGAGTAGGACTGATAATGAATAAGAAAATAGGAATGCGGGTAAACTACTATGAGCAGCACAGTGATCGCATTATCATTGTCAAGATAGATACGAAGCCAACACCGACAACAGTAGTACAGGTTTATATGCCAACTAGCTCTGTCGATGAGGAGATCGAAGAAATATATGAGGAGCTAAAGGAAATTATTCAGACAGTTAAGGGAGAGGAAAACTTAATTGTGATGGGAGACTGGAATTCAGTAGTAGGAAAAGGAAGAGAAGGAAAAATAGTAGGTGAATATGGACTGGGCAGGAGGAATGAAAGAGGAAGTCGCCTGGTAGAATTTTGCACGGAACATGATTTAATCGTAACCAACACGTGGTTTAAGAATCACAAAAGAAGGTTGTATATGTGGAAGAGACCAGGAGACACCGGAAGGTATCAGATAGATTTTATAATGGTACGACATAGGTACCGGAACCAGGTTATAAACTGCAGGACATACTCTGACCATAACTTGTTAGTCATGAGCTGTAGGCTGAAGCTGAAAAAACTGCAGAAAGGTAGGAAAATAAGGAGATGGGACTTAGATAGATTGAAGGAAAGTGAAGTTCTGGAGAATTTCAGAGGGAGATTTAGGCAACAATTGACAGAAACAGGGGGAAATAAAACAGTAGAAGAGGAATGGGTAGCATTGAGAGATGAAATAATGAAGGCAGCGGAGGACAAAATAGGTAGAAAGGCAAGACCTACAAAAAATCCATGGATATCACAGGAAATACTACAGTTAATTGATGAAAGGAGAAAATATAAAAATGCAGTAAATGAAACAGGCAAAAAGGAGTACAGACGACTAAAAAATGAGATTGACAGGAAGTGCAAAACGGCTAAGCAGGAGTGGCTAGAAGCCAAATGTAAATCTGTAGAAGAATGTATAGCAAGGGGAAAAGTAGATACCGCCTACAGGAAAATAAAAGAAACATTTGGAGATAAGAAAAACAGCTCTACGAATATCAAGAACTCAGATGGGAAACCAGTTCTCAGCAAAGAAGGGAAAGCTGAAAGGTGGAAAGAGTGCATAGAGCAGCTCTACAAAGGAAATGAACTTAGAGATGATGATGTAGGAACGGAAGAGGAAGTCGATCAAGATGAAATAGGAGATACTATACTGAGAGATGAATTTGACAGAGCCTTGAAAGACCTAGGTCGAAACAAGGCCCCAGGAGTAGATGACATACCCTCAGAGCTACTAAAGTATCTGGGAGAGCCAGCCATGACAAGACTATTTGACCTGGTGTGTAGGATGTATGAGACAGGCGAAATGCCCTCAGACTTTAAGAAAAATGTAATAATCCCCATCCCAAAGAAATCAGGCACAGACAGGTGTGAAAACTACAGAACCATCAGTTTAATAAGTCATGGTTGCAAAATATTAACACGAATTATATACAGAAGGATGGAAAAACTGGTAGAAGCTGGCCTCGGGGAAGATCAGTTTGGGTTCAGGAGAAATGTAGGAACTCGGGAGGCAATACTCACTTTACGTCTTATCTTAGAAGATAGATTAAGAAAAGGCAAACCTACATTTTTAGCTTTTGTAGATTTGGAGAAAGCATTTGACAATGTTGACTGGAATACACTCTTTCAAATTCTGAAGTCAGCAGGGATAAAATACAGGGAAAGGAGAGTTATTTACAACTTGTACAAAAGCCAGACCGCAGTTATTAGACTCGAAGGACATGAAAGGGAAGCATCAGTTGGGAAGGGAGTAAGACAGGGTTGTAGCCTTTCTCCAATGTTATTCAATTTGTACATCGAGCAAGCGGTGAAGGAAAGCAAGGAAAAATTTGGAATAGGGATTAAAGTTCAGGGGGAAGAAATAAAAACATTGCGTTTTGCTGATGACATTGTAATTCTGTCAGAGACAGCAAAGGACCTGGAAGAGCAGTTGAACGGAATGGACAGCGTGTTGAAGAGAGCGTATAAAATGAACATTAACAAGAGCAAAACAAAAATAATGGAATGCGGTCTTAGAAAATCAGGCGATGCTGAAGGAATTAGATTAGGTAACGAAACAATGAAGGTGGTAGATGAGTTTTGTTACTTGGGTAGTAAAATAACATGCGATGGTCGCAGTACAGAGGATATAAAATGCAGAATGGCAATGGGAAGAAAAGCATTTTTGAAAAAGAGAAATTTGCTAACATCGAATATTAATTTAAGGGTAAGGAAGTCTTTTCTGAAGGCATTTGTGTGGAGTGTTGCCTTGTACGGGAGTGAAACATGGACGATAAGCAGTGCGGACAGGAAGAGAGTAGAGGCTTTTGAAATGTGGTGCTACAGAAGAATGCTGAAGATTAGGTGGGTAGATCGCATAACTAATGAAGAGGTACTGAACAGAATTGGTGAGAAAAGGAATTTTTGGCATACCCTGACTAAAAGAAGGGATCGCTTGGTAGGACACATTCTTAGACATCGGGGAATCGTAAATTTAGCATTGGAGGGAAGTGTGTGGGGTAAAAATTGCAGAGGGAGACCAAGAGACGCGTATAGTAAGCAGATTCAAGTGGATGTGGGTTGCCGTTCTTATGAGGAAATGAAAAGGCTTGCTCAGGATAGAGTAGGGTGGAGAGCTGCATCAAACCAGTCTCCGGACTGAAGACCATAACAACAACTTATAGAATTAATAGAGCCTACTTGTTGTGTATATGAAATGGTAACTGTGTTACCATACATAATATTTGTCTTCACTGTGAGCATTATGATAATTTTTTGTGTTTCACTGATGGATTTGTAACCTTAGTTTTCCATTACCCCCTATTTTATAGACGGTATTTTATCTCTTCTTGTTTTCAGAATATTGGCCTGTTGGATGGTAATCTGAGAACAGACAATATCCTCATACAAATTATCAGATTTATAATGACTGCAAATAAAACAGATCATCTCTTAAAAATATATCCAAAGAGGATGGAACAACTCCTTTCCCACATCCATGTCTTCTATGGGAAAGCCAAAGTTACTACATTTTAGTTTTTCCAATAATGTTTTAGAATATGCAAGCTCTTTCAATATCCACAATTTCTTTCTGCTAGAAAATAAAAAATAACACTATCCTGAATGGCAGTCTCAGTTGCAAAATTTTCTATATTTCAATGACGTGTTTCACCCTGTTTTCTGGCAGGCACAGTTACTGAGCAGATAATCACTATTCTCCCTTAAGTCAATCTCATTGCATGATGGGCAAGAGAGTATGGCTATTATATTAACAAATTGTTGTAGTCACGAGAACAACTCTCTCACTGCTACACAGAACACTGGCGTGCACTGGCTGTACGAGTAACCCGCAAAGTGAGCTCGTACCTCGTAAACAACACACTGAGCGCAGAGCACAACACCGCGCTGCTTGGGTCATTGACCCGCCCGTGGCGTGCTCTGGCGTTTGCCGCATTTTCCCGCGGCGCACTCTCGCGGCCGACTTCCGACGTATGTTATCGGCTGTGTGTGTGCGCCTTACAGCATTCCTTTCCCCTTGGGGAGGCTCGGATGCGAGCAATGTCCATGACGTCGTCATCTGTTGGGCTCTGACTGAGGTTGCGGGCAGGCACCGTTGCGTAGGGTCGGAAGTACTTGGAGCGCGGGCAGCGTCGGCGCCCCTCCCCCGACAACCCATATGGCAGGACCGGTGATGGTGGCTCGGTCTCCATCTCCACCTCAGTCCCCGGACCTGGTGATGGTGGACCCGAAGGGAGCAATGCATCAGGAGGAGATGAATCCAGCATGGGTGTTGGCTGTACCTGCAAAGGTGTAGGTCCCTGAGAGGAGGGACCTGGGTCAGTCCCTGGCGGAGGCAGACAACTTGCAGGGAACGGCAGGAACCTCTCTTCGGCCTGTGGGCTGGTTAGTGGAGCAGACTGGTGCGAGAGCATCGGCTGGGGTATGGGGGGCTCCCGCTCTTCCACACGCAGGCGCAGCTGGTCGTGGTGACGTGCAGTGATGCCGTCTTCTGTGCGTATGTCGCAGAGACGGCGGCCGCGGCATCTGGTGATGATGGCAGGAATCCATTTCGGTCGACGTCCAAACCCACGTGCCCAGACAGCCATCCCTGGTCGGAAGCGAGAAGATGGAGACACAGATGAATGTCCCGGGCTCGGATGCAGGAGATGAAGCAGAGTCCGGGGCTGCCGGCCATGGAGAAGTTCCGCAGGACTCTTGTCGCCAAACGGGGTGAACCGAAAGGATGAGAGAAATTGATCGAGGGCAACATCAGAAGGGTACCGAGCCACATATTTTTTTAACTGGGTCTTAAAGGTGCGAACAAATCTTTCAGCCTCCCCATTTGACTGCGGATGGAAGGGTGGGGCCAGGACATGGCGGATACCTCGGGCGTTGCAGAAGGAGGCAAACTCGCGGGAAACAAACTGAGGACCGTTGTCAGACACCACGGTAGTGGGAAGGCCTTCAATCGAGAAAATGCGTGACAAGGCGGCAACCGTGGCCGTGGCTGAGGTTGAAAGGCAACGGACCACGTAAGGGAACTTAGAGAAGGCATCAATAACCAGCAACCAATAGGCATTAAGGAAGGGGCCCGCAAAATCAATGTGTAGGCGATCCCAGGCCTGCGAAGGTTGAGGCCATGGGGCGAATGTTGCCCGAGGGGAGGCTTGATGTTGCGCACATAGTCAGCACGAGGTAACCATACGAGACACGTCGCTGGCCAGGCCCGGCCAAAACACATGGCGGCGGGCCAATGCCTTAGTACGAGATACCCCCCCAATGATCGGCGTGTAGCAGCTTGAGGACCTCTGAGCGGAGGGCCGATGGAATGACGACCCTAGGAGAGGAATCCTCAGAAACAAGGAGAAGCACGCCATCTACAACAGAAAAACGGTGTCGAAATGCGTAGTAGTTTCTGAGGGGGTCCGATGCCCGTTTCGGCGGAGTCTCAGGCCAGCCCTGCTGGATCAGACGGATCACCTTGCGGAGGACCGGGTCTGCGGCACTAGCCCGAGCCACCTTGGCACCCGTGATGGGAAAACCATCCACTGCTTGCTGAGCGGCTAAGTCGACATGAAAGCACAGCAATTCTTCCTGGTCAAAGTCTGGGTCTGGTCCAGCCGGAAGCCGGGAGAGCGCATCCGCATTGGCATGTTTGGATGTAGGGCGGAAGTGTATCGCATAGTTATACCGAGATAGGAACAGCGCCCAACGCTGAAGACGGTGAGCGGCCTTGTCCGGTAGTGACGCCGAAGGGTGAAAGAGAGAAACCAGCGGCTTGTGATCAGTTACAAGATGAAATTTTACGCCATACAGAAAGACGTGAAACTTCTTCAGAGCGTAGACAATAGCAAGGGCCTCCTTCTCAATTTGCGAATATCTGGTTTGGGCCGGAGTGAGCGTTTTAGAGGCGAAAGCGATCGGTCGCTCAGAACCGTCTGGATATTTATGAGCGAGCACTGCCCCAATCCCATGTTGAGAGGCGTCCGTTGCCAAGACAAGAGGGAGGCCGGGTTGATAGGTGACGAGGCAGGGAGCCGATTGCAGCAGCTCCTTTAATGTGCAAAATGCTGTTTCACAGGCCGATGACCAATGGAAGGAAGTCCCTTTGCGCAGCAGGTCATGCAGGGGTTTCGCAATAGATGAAGCCCCCGGCAAGAATTTATGATAATAAGCGACCTTTCCTAAAAACACTTGCAGGTCCTTGACTGAAGTCGGCCGAGGGAGAGCCAACACGGGAGAGACATTCTGACTGAGGGGCTTGCTGCCCTCACTAGAAACCTCAAACCCCAAAAACGTGATAGAAGGCTGAAAAAAGTGGCATTTCTCCAGGTTGCACGTCAACCCCGCCTCCTGTAATACCGTGAACAGTGCCCGTAAGTTGCGTAAGTGTTCATCGGCTGAGGACCCGGACACTACTATATCATCGAGATAATTGACACAACCGGGCACAGACAGTGTGAGTTGTTCAAGGAAACGCTGAAAAATTGCTGGAGCGCTGGCCACCCCGAAGGGCAACCTCAAGTATTGGTACAAACCAAAGGGCGTGTTCAGGACCAAGAGACGTTGAGAGTCAGCGTCGAGAGGAACTTGTAAATACGCCTCAGAGAGATCTATCTTTGAAAAATATTGTCCACCCGCCAATTTCGCAAGAAGCTCGTCTGGGCGCGGCAATGGATAAGTGTCGATGATAGATTGGGCGTTCACGGAACGTTTGAAATCGCCACAAAGGCGCAACCGCCCCGACGGTTTTTTTACAATGACCATGGGAGTCGCCCATTCACTAGACGGGATGCGTTTTACCACCCCAGCGTCCTCCAGGCGGTCCAGCTCCGCTTTGACGTGGTCACGGAGTGCAATCGGAACCGGCCGAGCGCGGAAAAAGCGGGGCCTGGCGGAGGGCTTCAAGGTGATGTGGGCTTGGAAATTATTAGCACAGCCCAACCCCGCCGAAAACAGCGCCGAAAATTCGGTGCGTAAAGAGTCTAGTTGCGGGAAGGGCACCTGGTCAGAGACAATGTTGACGTCGTCGGAAATAGTGAACCCAAACCCCTGAAAGGCGTCAAGACCAAACAAGTTGTCCGTGTGAGCATTGTTTACAACAAGGAAAGTGAGCCTACGAGTGACAGATTTGTATGTAACAGGCGCTGAGAACTGTCCCAGGATCGGAATATTTTGTTTATTGTAACTGACCAATCTCCGCGACACCGGGAAGAGAGAGGGAGAACCCAGATCCAAATAAGTCTTTGAGTTCAATAAGGTGACGGCCGCGCCTGTGTCCACTTGCATACGCAACTGTTTGTGGAAAACAGTGACGTCAATAAAGAGCTTGTTGGGTGCAACCGAAATCGCTGAGACGCAATTTACGTCCATCTCTGCGTCGGAATCGTGGATTTTGGAGGCACAAACAGAAGCCATGTGACCTTTCTTGTGGCACTGATGACACGTGGACCACCGCTTGGGGCAGTCAGGTCTATCATGATCGACAAAACAGGAGGGACACGAAGGAAGCATTTTACGGTCGCGTGACCGCACGCCGCCTGGCCCGAGTTTCCGCGGCCGTGCACTTGGCCGATCGCTCCGGCGCCGCGGCTGCGCGCGAACTGCCGCGACCACGTCATCCCTTTGCGACCCTGCCGGTAACGGGGAAGAAGAGGGTTGGATTTCCGCCACCTCACACCAAGCCTCAATTTGGTTGCCCGCCGCCCGCGAAACCTCGAAAGACTGCGCAATGTTAAGAACATCGGAAAGTGAAGGATTTTCGCACAGGAGGGCGCGTTCGCGAACCTCGCGATCGGGAGCGAGCCGAATAATAGCGTCCCGGACCATATGATCGGCATACGATTCTTTATGCACATCCGTAACAAAATGACAACGACGGCTTAAACCGTGGAGGTCCGCGGCCCTCGCCCGATAAGACTGTTGTGGCTGCTTCCTGCAGCGGTAACTCAACACGGGCCGCTATCACATGAGTCCGTTTGCGGTAATATTGTGAAAAAAGGCCGCACATTTGATCGAAAGACAGCGACGCAGGATCCTGCAAGGGGGCGAGTTGGCAAAGCAGCTGATACAGACGAGGCGACAGCCACGACAGGAATAACGCACGACATAAGGTGCCATCAGACCAGCCAAAAGCTTGAAAGTGTTGTCTTAACCGTTTTTCATAAGCGTCCCACTCTTCGACGGACTCGTCGTACGCCGGAAAAGGTGGCGGATAAGACAGAGGGGGCGCGGGGGGCGAAACAACCTGTGGGGTGGACGGGGGTTGGGACCCACTAGACAAGGCTGTAGCAAGAGATTGTAATACCTGGTTCTGAGCGTGAATCGCCGATGCAAAAACCTCTTGTTCGACGAGGCGACGCAGAATCTCATCGGAAGAACTAGTAGACATTGTGTAAGACGAACAACCACATCAGACGGAAAACACGCGGAGGAAAACAAAAAAATACCGCACTCGTCGCCAATGTTGTAGTCACGAGAACAACTCTCTCACTGCTACACAGAACACTGGCGTGCACTGGCTGTACGAGTAACCCGCGAAGTGAGCTCGTACCTCGTAAACAACACACTGAGCGCAGAGCACAACACCGCGCTGCTTGGGTCATTGACCCGCCCGTGGCGTGCTCTGGCGTTTGCCGCATTTTCCCGCGGCGCACTCTCGCGGCCGACTTCCGACGTATGTTATCGGCTGTGTGTGTGCCTTACAGCACAAATAAATAAGACATGTTAAGCATCCCTTTTTAATTATACAATGAGTTCAGTGATATATTTTCACCATCTTCAGGCCCCTGAGCAGACATAATAAATGGCTAATGAATACAGTAATGTTTTTAACATCAAGATGGAGCAGCATTCAAATGCTATTGGCCATAAATATGTCTGATGAATGGCGCTATCCTTCCAAACTTGAGAACTGGTGATTTTAGTAATATCATAGTGTTGTATGCACCCATTATGCTCTTCCTGTTGTGGAAGTAGGTGACAACAATTTATGTACACCAGTGTTTGAGTGTTAAACACATTTTCAATGACAATTTGTTTATGTATATGTCAAATACTAATTAAATACTGATAGCTGAAGGTGTTTCTATTATTCATTGAACTGCTATTTTGTTTATTACAAATGAGAATAGCCTTAGCAGCATTTCACACATTAGTATATAATAATGGAAAGTCCAGGTTGGAATTAATAATATAGTCAGGACAGTTTACAACTCACCGCAAAGACGTGGCAATGAGCTGCGACAGGCACATACAAAAGACACAAACATACAACACATTCAGCTATCGGCCATGGCCTTCTTCAGAAAATAGAACACTCACGCAATCACACAGGCCTGTGCCTGTGTTGTGTGCCTGTGTGATCACACAGGCACACAACACAGTCATACAACCATGATGGTTGTATGACTGTGTTGTGTGCCTGTATGATTGCGTGAGTGTTCTATTTTCTGAAGAAGGCCATGGCCGATAGCTGAATGTGTTGTAAGTGTGTGTCTTTTGTATGTGCCTGTCGTAGCTCGTCGCCACGTCTTTGTGGTGAGTTGTAAACTGTCCTCACTATATTATTATTTCACACATTAGATTATTCTGTTGCAAATTGAAAAATAGGAAATTTCTAAAAAGAAAGGAAAGTACATTTTTCACATGTTGCACATTTGTCCAAAGGAACAAACACTGTTTTTGTTCCTGCAGACTTGAGTTCAAATTCTGGCCTGGCACAAATTTTTAACTTTCCTCATATAGTGCCCACTAGCAGCTAATGTCATGAATTCTTTTGTGTACTGTTAATATATTATTCCAGAAAAAGATTAGTATATGCATATGTCCTTGTAGTTGTATGGACTAAAGTGACTTGACAAGTGTCAGAATTCATGTCTCCTATAGTCTGCTCTGAAATATCTGTAGGGAAATTCATTTACTTGTGGATACAGATCCTTGTAATGTACTAAAGTGTAGCAGTCTATCTGTTGTGTGGTGTGATTGCTTGTGTAAAATTTGTATCCTTCCTCCTGGTCATTTTATGACTCTTTTGCTTGAGTGAATAGTCTCATTCATTTATAATTAATATCACTTACTAGTTTCGAGCAAGAGTTTATGAGCCATCTTTAAATGCCTTAGTAATTTTGCGCCATTTCCTTCTGAGTTTTCTCCCTTTTATATCGATACAAACAGTAGAGTATCCTCCTTGGTTATGTCTTAATGGTGGTTCACACTTCAGGATAATTGACCACAGTGATTTGGGGGCAAGGTCCCTTCATTAATTACCATAATTTGGACCTACACTAAAGAGATCAGTTCAGAGAGGTTAATTACAAATGCAGTACGTGTGTGTGACAGTATGAAAACTCATTCTAGCCACATACTGCTCAAACATGCAAGTGGGGAAAAACACTTATTAGTATGAAAGTGAATTTTGGATTGTAGGGAACAAAAAGGAGGTACTGAATGAACATGGCTTATAATATACACCAGTAAATGCCTGAAACTTTTTGAAATAAACTGATGCCTATAAAGCAGCTTCAAAAAACTGATTACTCACAAATTACTTAACCATTTAAATATTTGACTTTAAACACGTCATTGAGAAAAAGCTTAGGGAAGGTTTAAAATTATGCTTTCATTGGGCCCCATGGATAATACATGCTGGGTAATTTGTGTTCCCATTTTAGCAAATGTTAGTTTTTATAGCAATGGAAAGGCCAGGTTGAAATTAATAATATAGTAATAAGGACAGTTTACAGCTCTCCGCAAAGACATGGCAACCAGCAGTGACAGGCACATACAAAAGAAACACACATACAACACTTTCAGCTATCGACCATGGCCTTCTTCAGAAAATAGAACACTCACGCAATCACACAGGCACACAACAGTCATACAACAATCACCTCTGGCTGCCGCAATTCGAAGTGCGGCAGTCGTAGGTGATGGTTGTATGACTGTGTTGTGTGCCTGTGTGATTGCGTGAGTGTTCTATTTTCTGAAGAAGGCCATGGTCGTTAGCTGAAAGTGTTGTATGTGTGTGTCTTTAGTATGTGCCTGTTGCAGCTTGTCGCCATGTCTTTGTGGTGAGTTGTAAACTGTCCTTACTATATTATTAATTCCAACCTGGACTTTCCATTATTATATTTTACCTATGTTATCTACTATGGTATGAATATCAATAATGTAAGATAGGGAACATCTCACTGTAAAGAGGCTCGCTGAGCTGGTGACAGACACGAAAATAGATAATCACAGTAACACAACTAAAATTTCTGGCCATGGCCTTTGTCTGAAAAAGAAACACATACGTTCGTGCAATCACTCAGACAACTACACACACACATATCATGTCCGGCCATTTCAGCAATACAAGCTAGACTGTGAGCGAGGTGGGGACTGGAACGGGGAAGGATGGTAGTAAAGGTGGGGATGGAAAGTTCCGCATTGTTAGCTTATAAATGTACAGACGTTCAAAAATAGCTTTTTCATTTGTGTCAACTCTACATGTATGATAGTCATTTGCTTTCAAACACTACTAGAACACTTACCACTACTAGGCATTATTGTTTTATGCTTTTAGTTATTGGAGACGTTTTGACTGTTTGTCTTTTGGCAACACAGGAGCACTCTGGGCTGTGTTATGTTGATGGAAACAGTTGGTTCAAATATGAACATAAAAGCAGATGCCTTTACTTCTAAAGAGTCAAGCTGCCAGTTGCATTTTGTAGCTCTTGGTAGTGTGTTTACCATTAATACACAAGCTCTGTTTAGAAGCTGTATCTATAAAACTTAATGGCGTATTGTAATACCTTATGAGCACTATAATTGTCTTAATCAAAATTAGAAAATGCAATCTCTTTCTGCTTTTGTAGCCATTTTTGAGTCAGTTACCTGCCCTGGCAGTGGATGTAGTTTAATGGCAGAATACTTTTCCGCCCCTCTCTCGACTACTGCCTCGGGAGTGGATGCATTTGGCAGTTTTTATTTGTTTTTCATTTTATGAGAAACATTTTTTTTATACTTAACCTCAGAAAAAAGGGATTTATATGTATGAAATGTGGCTACTACCATTTATGGTTTTCCATTGAGTGTGATATGATGGTACTTAACCATTGCCACTGCTAACTACTCGCAGGTTTTTTTGAGTTTTCATTTATGCATATTTCTTAACACTAAGCAAGAAATTTGTGTAATATTATGTTTTAGTTGGTTTCTTTACTTTACTCTTGCTCACACTCACAGTCTCTCAAACTGAATATTATGAGAAGAGATAAATATTCAAAACACACAGTACTTGAAATTAAAAAAAAAACAATGATTGCATTGTTTGTCTTTATAACCATCTTAACTATGCCATTACCATTAGACTTGGATGATATTTATGGTGCTCATTGAGAGCTTATTCCATCCCCCATTTTAGTATTTAATTATGCTAGTCATTTGACTTGGTTTGTTTGAATATGAATTTGAAATTATTCCAGGTACTCAACACTCTTTGTACCAAGTGAGGTGGCGCAGTGGTAATGCACTGGACTCGCATTCGGAAGGATGATGGTTCAAATCCATCTCCGGCCATCCAAATTTAGGTTTTCTGTGATTTCCCTAAATTACTCCAGGCAAATGCCGAGATGGTCACTTTCAAAGGGCACGGCTGATTTCCTTCCTCATCCTTACCCAAAACTCCGACCATTAGCTCCGTCTCTCATGACCAAGCTGTCAATGGGTCGTAAAACCCTAAGCTTCCTTCCTTCAACACTCTTTTCATGAGAAATTAGAAGACTAGTTCTCACATACTGGCATTTCCACGTGTATACATTTAAGAATATTCTGAGAAAATAGTTTCAAAAGAATTTGAATTATTCACAATTGTTCTTATACTGATATAACTATTATACTTCACTGGATGTAAAGATTGTTACTGACACATGAATTCTTTTGATGGTTTTCACAATGACTTGCAAATTACAATAGTTGATTAGAGCCCAACTGTTTTTCACTAAACTTTGTTGCTCAAATAGAAAGAATAATTTCATTTAACTCATGTTCATAATATGTTCTTTTATGTGTTTATATGGTTAGGGCAAAGTAGTTCTGGATTCTGAAAAAAGATAACACTTGTTGTAGGGTTAATTCAAAGTTCCTGAGTCGTCAAGTGAATATCCATGCGGTTTGGCTGATCCCCTGCGCTGTCGGCTGATCCCCTGCGCTGTCGGCTGATCCCCTGCACTGTCGGCTGATCCCCTGCGCTGTCGGCTGATCCCCTGCGCTGTCGGCTGATCCCCTGCGCTGTCGGCTGATCCCCTACGCTGTCGGCTGATCCCCTACGCTGTCGGCTGATCCCCTACGCTGACGGCTGATCCCCTACGCTGACGGCTGATCCCCTATGCTGGTGATGGACCTGTGTTAAAAAGGGGGGTAAGGTAAATTGACTAGCAATTTGGGAAACACCTGGTGGTTATAATAAAATGTAAAACTATTTTCAGGTTACAAAATTGTAATACCTTTACATTTCTTCTTACCATCAGGTGTTATCCATTTATAATGCTTTTATGTGTCCCTCTTTTTAATACTGTTCTACTTAGTGTGTGACTGTGTGTGATCAGATTTGGTTTAGTTCCACATATGACAATGTTTATTTTAAAAGATGACTGCACCACAGGTATAATTTTGTAACCTGAAAATAGTTTTACATTTTATTATGACAACCAGGTGTTTACCCAGGTGATAGTCAATTTACCTTACCCCCCCTTTTTAACACAGGTCAATTTTTCTATGTCATATGGTTGATCTATTTTAGATTATATCCATGTATGATTATTCTTTTGAAATTGTGCTCAATATTATTGTCCTCTTCTTCAAATACTAGCCCCCGCATAGTATCCCCCTGTTTTAACACTGATCAGTTTTATAAATTTACACATATGGATGATGTGATTGAGGCCAGATCCATGTAAGACTACAATAGTCTTTAGAATTGTACCTTATTATTACATTCAAATGTATGCCTGAACACAGCTGTCCACTTGATATGTCACATGTATCCTATTGTTCATTGTATTTATACAACATATATTATGTTTAATTTAACATGTATTTTTGTAAATAATTAACTAAAAAAAAGGGGGGGGGGTGAAACCCACACCTCATCCACCCACCTCTTGTACGAGAATTTATTATGATTGAATGGCACTTGTATACTACCTATTTTGTCATTGGTTTTGATTTTCAAACCTTAATTATATTGATATTGTCAGATTCTGTCTGTTGTCTCGTCATCATAGCACAAAGTGTTAAATGACATATTGTCCTTTCACATAATTTATCTACCTAGGACTGTTGATAGATTTTTCTACAATAGTAACTGGTAACATATGGTGAGCAGCTATGTACTGTAACGTCACAATGGTCTAGCCTGCATACTTATCAACATTTATCATGTGGTTTGTGCTGTATTTAGCAACGCCCAATCCCATCCTATGGCCCTCCCACACCTTCCTTGTCGTACGCCCCATCCCATTAATAATTTTAATGTACTTACAATTGGTGTCTTATATATTTTTATAAGACTTAACACATTTTATAGCCATAATATTCACTGTTTCTATGACTGCACATAGTATAGGTTGCTCAAGATAAAGTATGTGTAGTCTTATTCAGGTAACTTTTAATGTTAACCCTGCGCCATCTGGCGATTGGGGCCTAGTTTACCTGTTATGGTGTTTCCCCCTCTCATCACAGTTGGGCATGTGAGTCTAGTTCAACACTGTCACTAGACGTCCATGATGGTGTTTTAAGGTTTAATCAAGCATCTATACTAAGATGGTTGTGTGTCCCATCGCTTTTTTTTCTTTTTTTTTTTTTTTCTTTTTTGTAAGTATATATGTATTAATATGGTTTGGACTCCTTATAGATATTATAATTACGTGCTTTAAACATCTAAAATGTAATTTTCTTCTTTTATACCACAGATCTGATGATGATGTTCTCGAAACATGTCATGTGAAATAAAGCTAATTGTGACTGAGACTTTTCAAAAAATATTTCTTTTCATGCATGAAAGTTTGAATGTTTGTGTGTGTTTTTATTTGTGTTTTTTGTATCTATCAACGAGCCTGTGCTTTGGGTAAGTCAAATGATCTTTATTTTTTATACAAACTATTGACTTATCTACTTAAAAATCATAAATAGAAGCAATAATTTGATTATGTCGGACATCGAAATTTATAAAGTCAAATGAAGACTTGTAAGAATGCAACTAATTGAAGTGAAATTACTGAACTATATGCATCCATGTTCTCACAAATAAGAACTAAATAACAGTATTTATAACCTATTCTGCATGTTAGTTTGGTATGTGTATAAAAATGAATAATGCAATTAATTTATGACCGCTGGCCATGGTGGCCAAGGGGACTGTGGCGTGCCAGTCACGGTCTGCATGGCCACTATGGTTGGGGGTTCGAATTTTCCCTTGGGCATGGATATTTGTACCATCCTTAGTATAAGCTAGTTCATCAGTAGTTTGTAAGTTTAGGGACTGATGACCCTGTAGTTAAGTCCTATAAGCTCTACAAACATTTCAACATTTGAATTTGTGACCATTGTGGTATAGATAGAAATGTTTGGAGAGAAGCCATATTGTGGCAGAATTGTTTGTGCTGTGTTTGAAGCAGATGTTTTTGTCTGTTGTCCATTAATTTTTGTTGTGCAACGAGTACAGAAATGTTTTTATATAAATAAACGCTTAAGAAAGTAAAGAACAACTACAAGAGTCCATCATTTAACCTCAATCACTTTTCATTTTCATGTATAAGGTGAAATGTACTGTTGCAATATCCTGGATCAATGTATTTTTTCAATGCAATGGCCATCTAATTAGGGATGGAAAAAACCGACCGGTTAAAACCGATACCGGTATTTTAGTTTTGAGTAACCGGTTTTTTTGGTATTTATTTGGTGTCAGTTGTAACCGGCTTTTTTAGTTATTGCCAAGAACCAGGTAAAATAAACGGTATGACTACTTCCTGTAGTAGTGGTTCAAAATGTGTTTTTTGTAAATAACTTTAAAAAATTAAAACCAGTAGACCCTAATATTTAGGGCTATTCCTAAAATTTCCACTGCTGTGAAATATTAGGTCATCACAGTAACTAAGAAAAGCGATCAGTGATAATTTAAGAACAATCCCGGTAGTCAGAAACGTGAAACAAACGCATGACATAAGAACTTAAGAGCTGGTGCAGCTATTGGGGCATCGATGCACCTGTTGCCGTGTGGCGTGGCCTATTAGACGACGCGCGTACACCGGCAGTGTACAAGACCAGCCTCCGTCTGGTCATGCGGAAATTCCTTGCTGTCGTCGCCACTCATCGGTTGTGTCTTAAATGGCACCGTCCCAAGTGTCAAAGTACTTCAGGAAGTACGGTAGCAGTGAGGTACAATGCTCCATTTGCTTTAAAATGCTGGAAATGGGTGGAGGTACTACAAATATGCTGTGTCATTTAAGGAGAAAGCTTCCAAAATGTTCCTTGGTAGACAAGGTAAATTCGATTCATATACCTATTATGTAAGCTTGGAATAATAACTTTTAATGTATTATCATATTGTTATGCTAACACATTTTTTAATGTGATTCCTTGAAAGCGAGGGGCTTTTTTAATAACCAATATGGGTGTAGGTAACATTGATCATGTGGTGCTTCGCGAGGTAGCCGTGCAGTCTGAGGCTCCATGTTACGGGCTGCACGGCTGCTCCAGTCGGAGGTTCGAGTCCTCCCTCCTCCCTCGGTTGTAGGTGTTGTGTTGTCCTTAGTGTAAGTTAGTTTAAGTTAGATTAAGTAGTTTGTAAGTTTAGGGACCGATGACCTAGGCATTTAGGTCTCATAAGAACTCTTATTTGAACATTATATAATAATGGAAAGTCCAGGTTGGAATAAATAATATAGTGAGGACAGTTTACAACTCACCGCAAAGACGTGGCGACGAGCTGCGACAGGCACATACAAAAGACACACACATACAACACATTCAGCTATCGGCCATGGCCTTCTTCAGAAAATAGAGCACTCACGCAATCACACAGGCACACAACACAGTCATACAACCATCACCTCCGACTGCCACACTTCGAATCACGCTCTGCAGCGAATCGGAAACGGGAGGGGAGGGGGAGGGGATAGAAAGGTTACGTCACGGTGGTGGGGATGGGTTAGATGGGAATAATGAGATGCAGCTTAGAAATGGAGTGAGGAGGCGGGTGAGCGGAGAAAATAAAATAAAATAAAATAAATATAGAAAATGCATGCACACTGCAAGTACACAAGACCGCATACACACACACATACATACACACACACACACACACACACACACACACACACACACACACACATACACGATCACACATTCACACACCACTCAAAATAGACGAGGTTTGGGATGTAGAGGTAGGAACTGTAAGGTATGGGAATATATATATAGGGAAGTTATCGTAGGTTGAGGCCTGGTTGATTTCGGGATCGGAGAATGTATTGTAGGGATAACTCCCATCTGTGCAGATCAGAAAAGCTGGTGGTGGATGGGAGGATCCAGATGGCCCGGGTTGTGATGCAGCCATTGAAATCAAGCATGTGCTCCACTGCATGCTGTGCCACAGGGTGGTCCACCTTGTTTTTGGCCACAGTTTGGCGGTGGCCATTCATCCTAATGGACGGCTGGTTGGTGGTCATGCCAATATAGAAAGCTGTACAGTGCTTGCAGCACAGTTGGTAGATTACGTGGCTGCTTTCACAAGTGGCTCGGCCTCTGATAGGGTAGGATAAGCCTGTGACAGGACTGGAATAGGAAGTGCTCGGTGGGTGGATTGGACAGGTCTTGCAGCAGGGTCTTCCACAAGGATATGATCCCTGTGGCAGTGAGCTGGGTTTTGGGGTGGCATAAGGATGATATAGGATGTTGTGAAGGTTGGGAGGGCGACGGAACACCACTTTAGGAGGGGTGGGAAGGATCTTGGGCAGGATGTCTCCCATTTCAGGGCACGAGGATAGAAAATCAAAACCTTGGCGAAGGATGGAATTTAGTTGTTCGAGACCAGGGTAGTACTGGGTGACAAGGGGAGCACTCTTTTGTGGATGGTTACTGGTGTTAGGAAGAGGATTTGGGGTGTGTGAGGATATGGCACAAGAGATTTGTTTGCGGACTAGGTCTGTGGGGTAGTTTCTGTTTGTGAAGGCCTTCGTGAGACCTTCAGCATATTCAGAAAGGGAATTCTTGTCACTGCAGATATGCCTCCTCGGGTGGCCAGGCTGTAAGGGAGGGATTTTTTGACGTGGAAGGGATGGCAACTGTCAAAATGTAGGTACCGTTGGTGATTGGTAGGTTTAATATGGACGGAAGTGTGAATGGAGCCATCAGTGAGGTGGAGGTTGACATCCAGGAATGTGGCATGGTTGGTTGAGGAAGACCAGGTGAAGTGGATGGGAGAGAAGGAATTGAGGTTCTGAAGAAAGGAGGATAGGGTGTCCTGGCCCTGAGTCCAGATCATGAAAATATCATCAATGAACCGGAACCAGGCCAGAGGCTTGAGGTTTTGGGATGCTAGGAAGGATTCCTCCAGACGGCCCATGAACAGGTTGGCATAGGAGGGTGCCATGCGGGTTCCCATGGCTGTGCCTTGGATTTGATGGTAAACTTTCCCCTCAAAGGAAAAGTAGTTGTTAAGTAGGATGAAATTGGTAAGGGTTATGAGGTATGAGGTATCGGGCTTGCGTTCAGAAGGACGTTGGGAGAGGTAGTGTTCCAGAGCGGCAAGGCCATGGGCATGTGGGATGTTGGTGTATAGGGAGGTGGCATCCACTGTGACAAGCAAAGATCCAGGAGGCAAAGGGGTGGGAATGGTGGAGAGTCGGTGAAGGAAGTGGTTGGTATCCTTGATGTGGGAAGGTAGATTTTGGACAATAGGTTGGAGGTGTTGGTCAACTAGGGCTGAAATTCGTTCGGTAGGAGCACAGTAACCAGCCACAATAGGGCGTCCAGGATAATTAGGTTTGTGGATTTTGGGGAGCATGTAAAAGGTGGGTGTGCGGGGTGCTGCTGGGGTGAGGAGGGAGATGGATTCAGGGGAGAGTTTCTGGGAGGGGCCATAGGATTTTAGTAGGGATTGGAGATCTTGTTGGACTTTGGGGATGGGGTCAATCTGGCACAACTTGTAGGTGGAGGAGTCAGAGAGTTGGTGCAGCCCTTCTGCCAGGTAGTCACTGTGATCCATAACTACAGTGGTGGAACCTTTATCAGCAGGGAGGATGATGATGTTAGGATTAGTTTTAAGTTTTAAGGTTTTCTATATTTATTTTATTTTCTATATTTATTTTATTTTATTTTATTTTCTCCGCTCACTCGCCTCCCCACTCCATTCCTAAGCTACATCTCGTTATTCCCATCTAACCCATCCCCACCACCGTGACGTAACCTTTCTATCCCCTCCCCCTCCCCTTCCATTCCCGATTCGCTGCAGAGAGTGATTCGAAGTGTGGCAGTCGGAGGTGATGGTTGTATGACTGTGTTGTGTGCCTGTGTGATTGCGTGAGTGCTCTATTTTCTGAAGAAGGCCATAGTCGATAGCTGAATGTGTTGTATGTGTGTGTCTTTTGTATGTGCCTGTCGCAGCTCGTCGCCACGTCTTTGCGGTGAGTTGTAAACTGTCCTCACTATATTACTTATTTGAACATTCTTTGATCATGTGGTACGGAGCTTTCTTAGTTCATTTTCGTAAAGTTACACTGACAACAATAATACTGTTAGTCAGAACTGTGATTTAATTTTTCGTAATACTTCCGCAGCACTGATTGAAGTTTATTTACTGATTGTAACTGTGGTGTCGCACAAGTCCAAAGTGCGCGCCACCTACTTTCGCCGCGCGCCGCCATGCACGCACGGCGCGGCGTTCTTACGACGACAGCCACGAGCGCCCTCTGTGGCAACTCCGCTCGTGGCCACCAGTGAACGACATCGTTCACTTGGGACTGAGATAGGAACCAGTTAAGACCTTCGGAATCAGATAGGCACCTGTGAAGACTTTGCTATCAGACAGGCACTAGGCAGGCCTCTAGCTCAACTATGTATCAGCCTTCTGCAGTACTATGTAAAAGTTAAGTATTGTATAAATTCTGTTCAATATATTACTCTAGTGTTTCTAGTTTCTGGCTGCTCCCCTCCGTACCTGCACCAGCGTGCTATCTTTATTCCTGTGTTGGTCTCATTCTACTCGGCCACCGACACCTACGAAGGAAACGAGACACAAAAGCGATGCCGAGGCTGGGACACAAAAGTGGCGACGAGGAGTGATAGACGATCCGTGGACCAGCCCGCTTGCAGCAGCCAGACAGCAGTAGTAGTCGGAGCACACAGAAATTGCTTCCGCCCACCCACCCTTATTATAAGAATTTTGGGAGAAGATATTTTGTTACGTGTTTTGTGGACTTTTTTGTTGCAGCGCGTCCTCTTTCATATTGCATTTGTGTTTTGTTATAATTTACTTGTATGCGCGGCGCCTAATCGGTCAGCATGGCCACTACCCCGAACCCAAACTTAATGGAAATTATTCAGTTACAGACGGCGCAAATAACACAACTCCTGCAGGCTGTGGCCCAGCTCACAGCGCAAGCAGCTAACCAACAACAACAGCCGCTGCTTCAGCAGCCCACACCTGCCGCCGCAACGCTTCCTACGTTTCGCCAGTACAACGAACGTGAGGAAGAATGGAGCGACTACTTCGCACAGTTTCAAGAACTCGTCGTGGCTCATCAAATTACAGGTCAGAAAGTGAAGCATCTGCTATTATCTGTGGTGGGCACCAACACCTTCGTGTTACTGAAAAAAACTTTTCTCCGACGTATCTCCTCGTGATGTAGACTTTGAACAAATAGTAGAGGCACTGAATGCTCATTACGAGAGAAAAGTTCTCGTAGCTGCGGCGCGGTACCGATTTTTCAGACTTAAAAAATTACCGCAGCAGTCACACCAAGAGTAGATTACGGAATTGAAGGGCTTAACCCGCAAATGTAAATTTACTTGCTCTTGTGGACTTTTGTATAGTGACGTGATGTTGAGGGATGCGATTACGCAGAATATTCAGGACCCCAGAATTAGAGCAGCAATTCTGAAACAGTCTGACCCCTCATTAGACAGTGTACTGCAGCTTATAGATGCGCATGATACTTTTGACTTAGCAGATGTAGAAATGCAAAGCCACAGTGTTAATTCAGTGCACCGCAACGGTCGCTTTCCTAGCCGTAGTTCTCAGTGTAGCACTAGTGATTCTTACAATAGTACAGGCCGTGCTGAACAGACAGTGAACAGTAGCCAGTGTAAAAGTTCGACACAAAGGTCGCCCCGTCGTGTTAGAAACAGTGATTTGAATAACGGGCGCCAACGCTCATTTCAGAAAAATGTATGTAAATCTTGCCCCCAGTGTGTGTCTCGCCACAAGCGTGCTCATTGCCCTAGTCGCAACGCAACCTGTTATCAATGTGGCAAATCAGGACATGTACAGTCTGTGTGTATGCAAATTAAAAACTCAAAGAACGGTACTGTTAGAAACAGTGCTTCGTAGAGTGCGAGAACAGTTCATTCTGTAAATGTTATACGGGCTGTAGAATTGAACAGTGCTTTCCTTGGATCTCAATTGCAAGAAAGTAGTTCTGCGCCTATGGCAAAACTATATAGTGCACCACGTAGCAAGTGCCGACGAGCGCGTAAAACAGTGCAACAGAAAAGGGTTCGGGACAAGCAAAATGACTATGAACAGTGCATTCCTGTAGTGAAAATAGTGCCTTCTGCAACTGCTCCTTGTAATAGTACCCAGTACTGTGTAGCTAGCGACAGTAGACATCAAGTAGCTACTCAAAAGTGTAGTGCAGTAGTTAGTACATCTGGAGTAGCTTGGCATGCTTGCGCGGACGCCGATCCCGCGGTAGTGCCATCTAGTGACAGTGTTGTTAATCCACTGCGTGCCGAGTCTGCGCCGCTTACTTCACTATGCGGCCCGCGCAAGTGCAGTAAACAAACCGTAGCAGACGTTGCCCACATTCGCGCACCTGTCGAGCGCCGCAAGCAAAAACTGTTTGTGATTCTCTTCATAGAAAATAAGACGGTGCAATTTCAGCTTGATACTGGTTCTGCTGTCACACTAATAAATAAAGATACTTATGAACTTCTGGGTTCGCCAAAATTGTCGCCGTCACAGCAAGTGTTAACAGCTTATACAGGTCAAAATATTCCCGTGCTAGGAACGTGTAGCCTGCCCGCCTCTTTTCAAGGTGTAACAAAAACAGTTGCTTTTGTAGTTCTTCAGGCCAAATCGACACAGAACATTTTTGGACTAGATGCTTTTGACTTGTTTGGTTTATCAATTCAAAGAGATGTGCTTCAAATTTCGTCAATAGTGCCTCAGGATAAAATCAATGCATTGTGTGACAAATATAGTGACTTGTTTTCGCCGGAACTAGGTTGTACAAAAGACTTCGTGGCACATGTAACTTTAAAAGAATCTGCAGTTCCAAAATTACGTAAAGCTAGACCAGTGCCTACCGCCTTGCGTGATACAGTTGCCGAAGAACTTAAACGTTGGCTAGATAGTGGGGTGATTTCTCCTGTTTCTGTGATTCAGTGGGCCTCGCCTTTAGTAATTATACCCAAGCCATCAGGAAAACTTCGTCTCTGTGCGGACTTCAAATCAACAGTGAACGGTCAAACAATTGTTGACACTTAGCCCCTGCCCAGACCTGAGGAACTGATGGACAAATTAGGACAGTCTCGCTTCTTTTCCAAGATTGATTTAGCAGAGGCATACTTACAGATTCCACTTGATGACGAGTCAAAAAAGTTTTTCGTCATTAATACTCACATGGGCCTTTTTCAATTTCAATGCCTACCCTTTGGCAGTTCTTCCGCTCCCGCTATTTTTCAGCGTTTTTTGGAACAGCTGACAGTTTCTGTACCATGTTGTTCGAACTATTTAGATGATATTGTGGTATCCGGACGTACAGTTGAAGAACATTTAGCAAACTTGGAGTGCCTTTTCAAAGTGTTGACTGCAGCAGGTCTACGTTGCAATAAAGCAAAGTGTTCGTTTTTCAAACTGAAATAGAGTACCTAGGCCATGTGATTAATGCCCAAGGAATACATCCCTTACAGTCATATCTTTGAGCAATCAAAGACTTGCCTCCTCCTAAGAATGTGCACGAATTGCAAGCAGTAATGGGAAAGCTGAACTATTATTTCAGGTTTATTTCCAATGCCTCTCAGATTGCAGCTCCACTGCATCACTTACGTAGGAAGAATGTTCCTTTTGTATGGTCCAAAGATTGCCAGGTTGCCTTTGACAACTTAAAGTCTGCACTAATCAGTGATGCATGTTTGATTCCCTTTGACCCCCAGAAGCCTATAGTGTTAGCAGTTGATGCCTCGTCGTACGGTGTGGGTGCAGTTTTGTCACATCGTATTGGATGTCACGATCGTCCTATTGCTTATGCATCCAAGCTACTGACGCCGACGCAACAGAATTACAGTCAGATAGAAAAGGAGGCCTTAGCAATCATTTATGGCGTCACAAAGTTTCATCATTATCTCTATGGCAGAAAATTCTATTTGTTGACAGACCACAAGCCTCTCACGTCGTTGTTCTCACCCACAAAGCCAATTCCGCCACGTACGGCACAAAAGCTTCAGAGATGGTCCTTGATATTGTCTAATTATCAGTATGAGATTTTGTACCAACCTACCACTAAACACACCAACGCGGACACACTTTCCCGACTTCCGGTTGGCCAGGATGTGTTGTTTGATTCTTCGGAAATGGCATGTTGTCAGATAGACTCCAGAGATGCTTCTGCTGTCGCAGACTTTCCTTTGAACTCTCGTCGGGTTGCACAGGAAACAGCTGCAGATGCAGACCTAAGTGTGGTAGCACGTTTTGTTCACTCAGGGTGGCCTGCCAGAGCCAAAGACATTGATCGGCCTCTGGTTCGACGTTATTTTGCACAACGTCATGCATTATCTTTAAGTCAGGGTGTACTGTTGTTGCATACCAACAACGACCAAGCAAGAGTGATTGTTCCTCGTTCCCTGCACCGAGAAGTGTTACGCCTCCTGCATCAAGGACATTGGGGCATTGTTAGGACAAAGCAACTGGCCAGACGTCATTGTACCTGGGTTGGTATGGACGCTCAGATAAAGAGCATGACATCACAGTGTACAGTTTGTGCGGAGCATCAGGCGGCTCCTCCACAGCGTTTCTCAGACTGGCCACGCCCCAAGGGACCATGGCAACGTTTACATATTGACTTTGCCGGACCTTTCTGGAATACGCGCTGGTTAATTGTTGTAGACGCTTTCAGCAAGTTTCCTTTTGTGATTGCCATGAACTCAACGACAGCTTCAAGTAAAATCAGTGCCTTAACATCAGTGTTTTGCATCGAAGGCTTGCCTGAAACTATCGTCAGTGACAATGGACCTCAGTTTGTTAGTGCGGAATTTCAACAGTTTTGTCGTGTGAATGGCATTCAGCATATTACCACTGCACCTTTTCACCCTCCGTCCAATGGTGAAGCAGAACGTTTCGTTCGAACATTCAAGTCTCAAATGGAGAAGATGAAAGGTCAGCACTCCAGGCAGCAAGCTCTTCAAATTTTGCTGTCTACGTATCGGTGCATGCCACGTGACGGCACATCTCCTGCCGAGCTGCTACACGGCACCGGTCACCGCACTCTCCTTCACCTGCTGCAGCCTCCCACGCACCGAGTCGGTTCGTATGGCGCTACGCGTTTTCAGGTTTCTACACCGGTGCTGTACAGGGTGTTTGCTGGCAACAACTAGACACGGTTGCCAGGCACCATTCAGCGCGTGCTCGGTCGCAATATGTATGTTGTACGTTCTTCCACAGGGTCGGAGCTGCAGCGCCACGCAAACCACTTGCGCTTGCGCAGGCCGCGCGGTCCTGTCGCCGGTTTGTTGATTCCAGACCCAGTTCACCGCCAGGGAGCACAGCCACATAGCTCGCCGCCGGGTACAGCTTCCCCGGGCTACGAGCTCCCGATGGATGTCGACGCACCTCCTACGCAGTCGGCCCCTCCGCCTCCGTCACCGCCGCAGATGACAGCGTCACCGAGAGGGACTCCGGGACCGTGCGGCCCCCCCCCCAGCTTGGGCCACGCACCTCAGAAGATGACCTGCTCCCTCTGGGCGGGGGTGTGCGCCCTTCCTCAGGTTTCGCCGGGTTTCCTGGAGGATCGCAAGGTGGATGCCGGGAAGCGGACGGCGTCTCGATCCCAGCCTCAGCTACGATGCCCGTCCCACCAGTAACGCCCCCACCCAGGCCCTCCTCCCAGTGCCGTCGCCGTGGCCCTCAGCCCTACGCCACGACGGCGCGGCGGTTTGGGAGGGAGGGGTGTGGTGTCGCACAAGTCCAAAGTGCGCGCCACCTACTTTCGCCGCGCGCCGCCATGTACGCACGGCGCGGCGTTCTTGCGATGACAGCCACGAGCGCCCTCTGCGGCAACTCCGCTCGTGGCCACCAGTGAACGACATCGTTCACTTGGTTTTTTTTTTTTTTTTTTTTTTTTTTTTTGTGGTTTTAGGGCGCACAACTTCTATGGTCATTAGCGCCCAGCCAAGAACATAGATTCGCTATGATCTAAAAAAATTGTAGACTGTCAGAACATCAACAATAGGCTAAAAACGAAAGATAAAAGACAATTAAAAGAGTTAAATATCCTTGGATAAGTTGGCCAAATTGATAAAACGCAAAACTAGAGCAGCTGCTCGTGTGTCATCAGCTAAGATTTCCTCCAGAGTAGACGGAAAGTGAAGGGCTACACGGAGATGATTAAAATTAACACAATTCAGTAAAACATGTCGCACTGTCAGCAGTTCACCGCAGGAGCATAGCGGTGCAGGTTCGGCGGATAGCAAGTGACGGTGGCTGAAACGGCAATGACCGATCCGCAACCGAGCCAGGATGACCTCCTCCCGCCGAGAGGGGCGTGAGGATGTCCTCCAAGCGGTCGGGATCGGTTTGACAGTTCGCAATTTATTGTTGTGCAGTGAAAGCCACACACTGTGCCATTGCGACACGATACTCCGGCGAAGAGCCCGTTGAACATCGTCCGATGGGACGCAAAAGGTAGCCATGCGAGGCAAAAGAGCTGCTGCCTTGGCTGCTGTGTCGGCGGCCTCATTCCCGGGCACACCCACATGGCCAGGGACCCACAGGAAAGAAACGTGACAGCTGTCATCCGCCAGCAACTGGAGGGAGCGTTGGATCCGATACACGAGAGGATGGTTCGAGAAAGGGTCCTTAAGACTCTGCAGGGCACTAAGGGAGTCAGAACATATGGCATAGAAAGGGTGGCGGTGGCGGCAGGTATACAAAACGGCCTGGTGGAGGGCGAAAAGCTCAGCCGTGAAGTTCGAGCACCGGTCAGGGAGCTTGTATTGGAACCGGTTGTCCCCGACGACGAAGGCAGATCCGACACCGGCAGTGCTCTTGGAACCATCAGTGTAAATAAATACGGCATTATCGAACCGCGAACGGAGTTCGACAAGCCTCGAGCGGAATACCAAATCCGGAGTGCTCTCCTTGGGGAGCGAACTAAGTTCGAGGTGTGTGTGAACCTGGGCCTGATGCCACGGTGGCAATGGGCTTTCGCTCAACCGAAGGGTGGAAGGAAGGGTAAAATCGAGCCGTTGTAGCAGACGGCGAAACCGAACTCCCGGTGGAAGCAAGGCAATCGCAGACAACTGATATTGGCGATCGAGTGAGTCGTCAAAAAATAATCTGTAAGATGGATGGTTGGGCGTCGACCGTAGGCGGCATGCGTACCGACACAAGAGTATGTCACGTCGATTGGTCAAGGGTAATACAGCAGCCTCGGCATACAGACTCTCAACAGGGCTGGTATAAAATGCACCGGTCGCCAGACGTAATCCACGATGGTGGATAGAGTTGAGACGGCGGAGAATCGACGGCCGTGCTGAAGAGTATACAAGGCTTCCATAGTCGAGCTTCGACTGAACAATGGCCTGGTAAAGGTGAAGCAGGACGGTACGATCCGCTCCCCATGACGTGCCACCGAGGACACGAAGAACGTTAAGGGATCGGGCACAACGGGCAGCCAGGTAGGACACGTGCGTGGACCAGCAAAGTTTCCGATCCAACATGAGTCCCAAGAATTTCGTAGTCTCCACGAAAGGGAGAGCAACCGGGCCGAGACGTAGAGAAGGTGGAAGAAATTCCTTGTATCTCCAGAAATTGATACACACAGTTTTCTCAGTGGAGAATCGGAAGCCGTTAGCGATGCTCCAGGAATACAGACGGTCAAGACAGCATTGGAGAGAACGCTCCAAGAGACACGTCCGCTGGGCGCTACAATAAATTGCGAAATCGTCAACAAAAAGAGATCCGGAGACGTCGGCTGAAAGGCAGTCCACGATCGGATTGATTGCAATGGCAAAGAGCGCCACACTCAAGACGGAGCCCTGTGGTACCCCATTCTCCTGGCAAAAGGTATCTGACAAAACAGAGCCCACCCGCACCCGGAACTTGCGATCCGCCAAAAACGCTTGAATGAAAAGAGGAAGGCGGCCCCGAAGGCCCCATGTGTGCAATGTGCGGAGAATGCCCGCTCTCCAACAGGTATCGTATGCCTTCTCCAAGTCGAAGAACACGGCTACTGTTTGACGCTTCTTCAGAAAGTTGTTCATAATGAAGGTCGACAACGTAACGAGGTGGTCAGCAGCAGAGCGGTGTCGACGAAAACCGCATTGGATATTAGTCAGGAGGCGGCGAGATTCGAGGAGCCAGACCAACCGAGCGTTAACCATGCGTTCCATCACCTTACAGACGCAGCTCGTCATAGAAATAGGACGATAACTGGAAGGAAGGTGTTTGTCCTTCCCTGGTTTGGGGATGGGGACAACAATGGCTTCACGCCAACTTGTGGGAACATGACCTTCAGTCCATATGCGATTGTAGGTACTAAGAAGAAAGCACTTGCCCGCTGGAGAGAGGTTCTTCAGCATTTCAATGTGAATGGAATCGGGCCCGGGAGCAGAAGACCGGGACAGGGCGAGAGCACGATCTAGCTCCTGCATGGTGAAGGCGACGTTATAATTTTCCCGATTAAAAGAGCGGAAAGAAGGCGGCCGTGCCTCCTCTACCTGTTTGCGAGGGAGAAAGGCAGGGTGGTAATGGGCAGAGCTCGAAACCTCCGCAAAGAAACGACCCAATGCGTTTGAAACATCAGCTGGGTCCACGAGGACCGCGTTCTCCACGGTCAGGCCAGGAATCGGGGAGTGGACCTTGATGCCGGACAAACGGCGTAGGCCACCCCAGACAACCGTGGAGGGTGTAAAACGGTTAAAAGAACTAGTAAAATCTGTCCAGCAAGCTTTCTTGCTGTCGTTTATGATACGACGGCACTGCGCTCTCATACGTTTGTAATTGATGCAATTCTCCAAAGTTGGGTGGCGGCGGAAGGTGCGTAAAGCACGGCGCCGGGCTCGAAGCGCGTCGCGGCAGGCTGCAGTCCACCAAGGGACCTGGACACGACGTGGAGAAGAGGATGTACGAGGTATGGAACGTTCAGCAGCAGTGAGGATAACCTCTGTGAGGTATTCGACCTGACTGTCACAGTTGGGAAAATTCTGATTGTGAAAAACAGCCATGGAAGAATAAAGCCCCCAGTTGGCTTTAGAAATGTTCCAACTGGTGGGACGTGGAGATGGGGAATGATGTAGGAAGTGGATGATACAAGGGAAATGGTCACTCGAGTACGTGTCAGAAAGTGCATACCACTCAAACCGACCGGCAAGCTGAGGAGTGCATATTGCGAGGTCTATATGGGAATAAGTGTGTGTTGTGTCAGAAAGGAAGGTCGGTGCACCGGTGTTGAGGCAGACAAGATCGAGGTGGTGGAGAATGTCCACCAAAAGGGAGCCTCTCGGACAAGGTGCCGGAGAGCCCCATAGGGGGTGGTGGCCATTAAAGTCGCCTACCAACACGAAAGGTGAAGGGAGCTGGTCAACAAGGTTTAGCACATCTGCCCTAGTGAGGGCAGATGACGATGGCGAATATATATTACAGAGGGAGAAGGTAAAGGTGGATAAGGTGATGCGTACGGCAACTGCCTGTAGGTGAGTGTGCAAGGAAATGGGATGGAAATAGACGTCGTCTCGAAGGAGCATCAGAACCCCTCCATGGGCTGGGACACCTTCCACGGGTGGCAGGTCGAACCGCACAGAGGTGTAGTGTGGAAAGTCTGCACGATCACGTGGACGCAACTTAGTTTCCTGGAGGCAGACTAGAAGCGGGCAGTGCAATCGAAGGAGTAGTTTTAACTCCTCCCGATTAGAACGAAAGCCGCGAATGTTCCATTGAAGGAGCGCCATGATAAAAATGAGAGAAGAAATAAGGATAAAAACCAAGTAGCGAGCGGGGTCACCTCGACGGCCGCTGAGGACCGGATTTCGAGGGAGCACTGCTATCGCTGTCTGGGGGCAAAGGGTCATGTTCCATTGGTTCGCCCGACGCGCCTGCCACCTCCCTGAGTTGATCAGGAGGGGCAGTTTCCACCGCCGGTAAAGGGCCGGGCGCCCGGCAAACGGAGCGTCCCGGTGAAGCAGAAGACGGCCGAGGCCGGCAACTGTTGGACGGCGTGACAGATGGGTCACGCCTCGGCGGGGAAGGAGAGGAACTCTTTTTCTTGTCAGCTCTTCTGGAAGAGTGACGGCGGGAAGAGGCAGTTGACGGTTGGGAAGCCTGAGAACGCAGAAAATCCTCACGGACGGGTTCCTTTTTCAAGGTCCGGGCATCTTGTTTAGGTGCCCGCGGTTTACTAGAGTTGGACGAAGACTGTACCCTAGAAGCAGCAGGAGGAAGCGGGGACGTGGAACGGGCAATCTTCGGGCTGGCAGATCGCACAACTGTGTCAGCGAAAGTCAAGTCACATGTCTGGGTACTGGAATCCTTGGTAGGTCGAGTTGAGGTGAGTACCTTACTGTATGTACCCGCTGGGAGGACAGTGGGCTTTCGACTCGCCAACAACTTTCGAGCGGCAGATGTTGATACCTTCTCCGTAACCCGAATTTGCTGGATTACCTTCTCATCCTTGTATACAGGGCAGTCGCGAGAGGAAGCCGCATGGTCACCGTTGCAGTTTAGGCAGTGAGGGGACGGAGGTGGGCAATCCCCCTCATGGGCGTCCCTACCACAAGTGACACACTTTGCTGCATTTGGGCAATGTTCACGGGTATGGTTGTACCTGTGGCATTGAAAACAGCGCGTTGGGTTAGGCACATAAGGTCGGACGGAGATGACTTCATACCCTGCTTTGACCTTCGACGGGAGGTCAACCCTGTCGAACGTCAAAAACACAGTACGAGTCGGTGTCAGCTGGTTATCGACCTTTTTCATCACCCTGTGGACGGCTGTCACACCCTGATCGGACATATACGATTGGATGTCTTCATCAGACAACCCATCAAGGGATCTCGTGAAGACTACCCCCCGTGACGAGTTGAGTGTGCGGTGCGCTTCTACCTTAACTGGAAAAGTGTGCAACAACGTAGTACGTATCAGTTTTTGGGCTTGGAAGGCACTTTCCACTTCCAGCAACAATGTGCCATTGCGCTGACGTGAACAGGTTTTAACAGGGCCAGCAATTGCATCTACACCTTTCTGTATAACGAAAGGATTGACAGAATTGAAATCCTTTCCGTCGGTGCGAGAGACAACCAGATATTTAGGAACATTAGGCAGAGTCTTTTTAGGCTGAGGCGAGTCTAACTTACGTTTGTGGGTCAACGTCATGAAAGAAGATAAGGAGGAAGTCATCGCGGAAGTGTCCCCCGTGATTACCGGCGTCTCCGATGGCGCGCTCCTTCCTAGTGGGGGCCCTCTCCGAGGGCTTACCCGCCTTAGGTGATTGTTCACACCTCAGGTCACACCTCCCGAGAACTGACGGAGGGACCAATCGGCACGTTCGGAAGGTACCAGCTCGGGTAATCACCCCTCCCTGGGCCTGGCCTTTACCAGGGGGTACGTACGTGCCTTACATGTCTACCCGGGGCGGGGAATTACGCGTTACCCCGTCACCTGCTACGCACAATAATGCGTGGGTCGGCCTTCAGACACGCACAGGGAGGAAAGAAGAAGAGGAGGATAGGAAAGGAAGAGAAAGAAGGAAAGAAAAAAGTGTCTCAAACGCCGAGGCGGAGACTAATGAGGAGAAGAAGGCTAGGAGAGTTCAAGGAGAGAAAGACAGAAAACGAAAGGTAAGAAAGGAAGGAACGAAGGAAGAAAAAGCACAACAAGAACCACCGTATCTCACGAAATATGCCCGTCTCCGGGCGAAGGCATAAACCGGGAGGGAAAGTGAAGCAGCCTGGGGCAGAAGAAAGGCTGCTCCGGCTCGGGGCCCCGTGCGCGCCACACACGTACCCACAAAAGAACTGTGGGCCCCCTGGGGGGATCGTTCACTTGGGACTGAGATAGGAACCAGTTAAGACCTTCGGAATTAGATAGGCACCTGTGAAGACTTTGCTATCAGACAGGCACTAGGCAGGCCTCTAGCTCAACTATGTATCAGCCTTCTGCAGTACTATGTAAAAGTTAAGTATTGTATAAATTCTGTTCAATATATTACTCTAGTGTTTCTAGTTTCTGGCTGCTCCCCTCCGTACCTGCACCAGCGTGCTATCTTTATTCCTGTGTCGGTCTCATTCTACTCGGCCACTGACACCTACGACGGAAACGAGACACAAAAGTGGCAACGAGGCTGGGACATAAAAGTAACTTATATATATATATATATATATATATATATATATTTATATTTATTTTACAGTTTCTCTTTCAGCCGCAAAATATGTTTCGGTCGAAATCTACTGGAAATAATATGAATAAAAAACCGATGTTCAAAATGTTCAAATGTTTGTATAGCTTATGGGACTTAAGTACGCGGTCATCAGTCCCTAAACTTACAAACTACTTATGAACTAGCTAACACTAAGGACAGCACAAATATCCATGCCCGAGGGGGGATTCGAACCCCCGACCGTAGTGGCCGTGCAGACCGTGACTGGAGCGCCTCAGTCTCCTCGGCCTCCGCGTCCGGCTAAAAAACCGAAAACCGGTTATTTAAAAAACCTGTTATCTTGAGCAATTTTTAAGGTGCAGTTAAACTGGAGATGAAAAGAACCGTTATTATCGAAAACCGGTTGTTTCAGCGATAACCGCCATCCCTACATCTAATACAAGATAAGTCGAGTTTTTAATACAGAGAACCTCACCACTCCCGTGAGTCATCTTAATGAAACTGTGTCTTGCGGTAAGGACACAGTTTGTCCAGACCTATTATAGGGAGTGGCAAAAGAGGGACTCTTACAAACTGTATTCATGAGATATTTTATAGACATTATGTACATATAATACTTAATGTATCTTCAATATCATAGAACAACTCATGTTTCAGGAGATATGACATTTAAACAATGACATGCATGAAAAACATCTCTGTCACACATCATGTTTTAATTTATTACATCTTTAGTAGTAAACATATTGACATTTCCTAATATTCTCCTGCATATAAATGGAAAATTATATTATTATTGGACACATAGGGCACACTGTTCAGGTTACAGGACATAATAAGTATTGAGCTGCTTGAAAACGAAACTAAAGGCTGAAATTCACTAAAGACAATGGCAAAATGGTCAGAGTGTGAGGTACAAGGTGATGGACAGAAGAAAAATTAGCAGATAGTCTAACACAATTGGAATAAATATACACTGGGTACTAAGGCTAGTAGAAAAATATTGACACACTGCACTTAGTTGCTCCTTTGAAAGAACCGCCATTGGGCAGATGTCATCCTTATCATCATTAGCTCTTCTGTGTCTGCAAATGAGTCTTCATTGCTGTATCACCTCACTTTTCCTCAATTTATTTTCATACTTGCTATTTGCATGGCATATCCATGTTTGTCAACTTTCCAAATTTGCAAATAAATAGCTCATAAGAAAATGAATTTACCTTTCTGCAGACTTGAAGGAAAAAAAATGTCTAACTTATTAGCAACATGCAAAATAATAATTGTACTGTACATGAAAATAACTAAGCTATTACATCCAAAGCTACAACAAATTTGGGCATTCTCCTTTTTCCATGGTTAAGCAAAGCAATAAAACTGCTTCTGACAAGAGTTGAGGTCCTTGGTTAAATACCACAAGACAACAATACCTATGATGGCCAAAATAGCTTTGGTGCTCAATGGCCATAAAAGGATAAAAAAGGCCAATCTCAAAACAAAAGATGAAATTAGTTGCCTCAAAACTCCCCTTTCCTCCTTCACCAAGTGGAAAAGTGACAGCAAACCTGCCACTGCATTTGCTGCCCACCTAACATGCCTCTCCATCAGTGGTGGCTGGTGCTTCACTGGGGGTTCACTTCTTTGAGTGCTGGACATTGATAGTGGCGTCCCCCAACCCCCACTCCCCCCACAATTCGGCGCACTGCTGTGAATGGTGCCAGAGGAAAGTGCCCCAGTTTGCCCCCTCCCCCTCCTCTTTAAATATATTTTTGTTAAAAGAACTGGAGAATGTATTACCTCAGTTTGTTTGCACTTGATTTAACTAGAGCTGAAGTGTTGGCCTACCAAGCTTCTTTATTTCACCCTTTTGTTCCAAGTTTAAAACTGAGTAATTTATCTCTAAAAGATACTGAACGTTGTTCATTTTTCTTTGATAATAAACACCAAGAACATATGAATATGCACATGAACACTAAAACACAGTAAGTAACTCTTAAGTGACTGTAACAAAATGAATCTGTTACAATGAAGAGACCAGCTACCTTTGTGTCATGTGACACTGTAAGCAGCACCCCCTCCTAACCTTACGCAAGAGCAAAGACTGCTCTTTCCCATATCTTTTCAGTTAAATATTTTGTTACAACAAAGAGTAAAAATGTCATTTAATCTCAAAATCATGAAACATTTGCTAAAACATCCAAAGATACACGAGAAATAACAATAAAAAATCATTTTTGTTCCCATATCTGTTAAAAAGAAGATTGGGTTAAAAAAATTGCCTGCAGTTAGTCTAGAACACACTATCTTGTACGGCACAACATGATGCCTCTAACCACTCGGTTATTCTTGCTAGGTGGAGATTTGTGACTTCAATATTATTCATGATCGGATCTTCTGAAGGATTTTACAGTTGATGCATCTTTAATTTATAGTTTTATGATATTTTACCAAATATGTGTTTCTGATGAATTTTCAATGTGTCAAAAACAAACATGAAGGGCAGGTATTGCTTAATGGGGACCAGCAGAGCTCGGGTAACCAGGAGCAGGCATCTCTACCAGCTCCATCGACAATGTTAAAAGCAGCGTTTCCCCTCGCCTCTCCCTACTGCAGGAGTGCCCAAATGCTGCCTCCAGGGGGTTCAGAAGAGAATTTCAACCTTAGCTGCGCATGCATGTTGCAACACTGCGGCCACTGCCGCCTATGTTAAACAGCAGCGCTATGCCACGTAAAACGTTCCTCATGCGATAAAAATACTTTTAATGCACATATAAAATGATCTGATAAAAGAATGAAATGAAGAATGATAGTTTAAAAAACCTTTTATTTTATTTATATAATTACGTTTTTGTTCTTTTTTTTTTTTTTTTTTTTTTTTTTTTTTTTTTTTTTTTTTTTTTTTTTTACGGCGACCTTTTTTCTGGGGGTTCAATGAACCAGTGAACACACAGGATGTGCCACAACTGCTCTCCATGCAACTAAACATGCATTACGCTGGTCCTGGGTATACAAATTGTTACTTGGCCAAGGGCTATTAAAACACTCTGTCCTTATCTCTGTGATATTCTAGATATGGGTCCATGGCATTTTTGAATGTGTTAGTACTGTGCTCTTCAGTGAAAGGTATGGCTGCTCCTTAAATACAAAGTGTACATCATTTGCAACATTTTTGTGGCCTTGTGTGTGTGTGTGTGTGTGTGTGTGTGTGTGTGTGTGTGTGTGTGTGTGTGTATGAGTGTTAGGGGAGAGGGTTATTGAGTTTTATAACAGAAGTGTTAAATTAGTTTGTTTATTAAATTTTAACTAGATTTAGTATTGTTACTAATTATTATTATTATTATTATTATTATTACATCATTATTATTTACAACTAGCAGTCAAAATAAATCATTATTTTGTTGCCCATGTTAAAATGCCGTCAGATTGTCAACTCTATCAGCTAATCCACCACCATTATTTTCATTATCGGCAAACTTTGCCAATTTCTCTCTCAGATGTCTTACAGTTATCTCTGTAATTAACACACAAATAATTATGTCTAAGTATCATGGAATGTCTACAAATGCCTCAGTGAACTCCCCAACAGGTCAATGTTGCCACCATTTTCTTCAATAAACTGCATCAATGGATAACCAAATGTTTGGTCATACTGCATCTAACTTTATGTACTTGTACATTGCCACCTTCTTAGTCTTTTACATCATTTTACGTAAGTTATTTAGCAGAACTGAAATTAGTAGTACAAAAACACTACACATTTCAAAGTATTTCCTCTTCCTTTTACAATATTTATTATTGAGGTTCATTTCTGTTTTTAACCATTCTATATGTTCTTCTGAATAATGAGATTGACAGGAAGTGCAGACTGGCTAAGCAGGAGTGGCTAGAACACAAATGCAGAACCGTAGAAGTGCTGAAGGACTTGAGTCGAAACAAGGTCCCTGGAGTAGATGATATTCCGTCTGAACTGCTGACGTCGTTAGGAGAGCCAGTCATGAAAAAATTATATCACCTGGTATGTGAGATGTATGAGACAGGGGAATTACCCTCCGACTTCAAGAAAAATATTGTAATTCCAATTCCAAAGAAAGCAAGTGCAGACAAGTGTGAAAGTTACAGAACTATCAGTTTAGTAAGTCATGGTTACAAAATACTTACACGAATTATTTACAGACAAACGGAAAAACTTGTGGAATCCAAAGCGGGGAAGATCAGTTTGGTTTTAGAGAAATGTAGGAACATGGGAGGCAATACTCACATTACGGCTTATCTTAGAAGATAGGCTAAGCAAAGGGAAACCTACATTTGTAGTGTTTGTCGATTTGGAGAAAGCTTTTGACAATGTCGACTGGAATACACTCTTGCAGATTCTGAAGGTATCAGGGGTAAAATATAGGAAGCGAAGAGTTATATTCAACCTATACAAAAACCAGACAGCTGTTATTAGAGCCGAAGGGCAAGAAAGGAACGCAGAGGTTGGGAAGGGAGTAAGACAGGGTTATAGCCTTTCCCAAATGTTGTTCAATCTGTACAATGAGCAGGAAGTGAATGAATGGGAGGATAAATTTGGAGACAACATTAAAGTGCAGGGAGAAGAAATAAAAACATTGTGGTTTGCCGATGACATAGTAATTCTGTCAGAGACCACAAAAGATTTGGAAGAGCAATGACTGGGATGGACAGTGTCTTGAAAGGAAGATATAAGATGAACATTAACAAGAGTAAAACGAAGGTAATGGAATGTAATGTCAGAAAATCAGGCGATGCTGAAGGGATTAGATTAGGTAATGAGACAATAAAAGTAGTAGATGAATTTTTGTTATTTGAGTAGCAAGATAACTTCTGATGGCCGAAGTAAAGAAGATATAAAATGCAGAATGGCTATGGGAAGAAAAGTGTTTCTAAAGAAGCGAAACTTGTTAACATCCAATATTAATTTAAATGTTAGGAAGTCCTTTGTGAAAGCATTTGTCTGGAGTGTAGCATTGTATGGGAGTGAAACGTGGATGACAAGGAGTTCAGATAAAAAGATGATAGAAACTTTTGAAATGTGGTGCTACAGATGAAAGATGAAAGTTAGATGGATAGATCACGTAACTAATGAGGAGGTGCTTAACCGAATTGGGGATAAAAGGAGTGTCTGGCACATACTCACTAAGAGAAGGGATAGATTGGTAGGACACATTCTGAGACATCAAAGAATTGTCAACTTAGCATTAGAAGGAAGCGTGAGGGGTAAAAATCATAGAGGGAGACCGAGGGACGATTATAGTAAGCAGATTCAAAAGGATGTAGGTTGCCGAACATATTCTCAGATGAAGAGCCTTTCTCAGGAGAGGGTAGTGTGGAGAGCTGCATCAAACCAGTCTGCAGACTGAAGAGCACAACAAACAACATATTCTTTTAACTTTATAGCCCTTGCTCTTTGCCTTGTACTGACTTTTATTGGAGTTCTGGATATTAATACAGCTTCTTCTCTTTTCTCTAACAATTTCTTCAAGTGCCCTTTAGGCAGACTCTGTTGTTTACTAGCCATGACTCTTTAACAAACCATTTTCATTCTGCACATGTGACAATCACCATAACTAACCAATCACAATTGAGTTTTTTTTATAAAAAAAACTCATATTATTCTTCCTATAAAACATTGACAACTTCAGGTAAAGATGTATGTGATCATGCACTTTTCTCTCCAAAGTAGACCACAGTGGCTCAAAAATCTTGAGCACTGGTGACTGGTAGCCAGGGGAGATATGACAGTTCAGCCACATGCTCACAAAATCAGTCTTGGAAAATGCAAGTTGTAGTAACAGAGGTCTGTTGTATCAAAATGGAATGGCCCTGATCATGTAAAATAGTGAAGTGATGTGGCAGAGTAACAGCGAAATCTATGAAATACTAAGATACAGCTGCCAAAATCATCAAATTGGAAGTTAGCAATTTGCTTGGGATGGCAAATATTAAATGCAAACCTGCCTAGAAGTTTGTGTGAAACAAGATACATCTGATGTAATTCTGTTACAGCCCTCTTCAGTGACCATCTAGAATGACCACACCAAGCACAGTTATTTCCACGTTCTTACTTAGCAGACGTTTTATGCTTTCCCTGTATGTGATAGAAATCTTTGATAAAGTTCTTTTGAAACTTACATACTTAAGCTATCTTGGTTAAGGAAGCAGCAACTCTACAAGTCCCTACCATTTGCTTATATTCAAATCCACTTAGCTCAGATGTAATGCATTAAAATATACAAACAACACTGTCCTAACCATACTTGCAACATATTGTGGCATTTTTCAGATAGTACTCATGGTCAAATACAATAGTACCACCTGCAGTTATGTGTAAGTACACATTGTTTGAGCACTATATGTGTATCAGTAGTCTGCTACACTATTATCTAATAGCAGCTTAAATTATTTAATTGGAAAAAAAGGCTGCAATTAGTTATAAAAAAAGATAATGTTTCCCTTTGTGAAGATCCATTAATTATGGTTACCACCCCTGTGAACCACAGACATTGCTGAGGTATGGTGGCTTGCGTGCCTCAATGATACAGATAGCCGCACCACAGGTGCAACCACAGTTGAGGGGTATTTGTGGAGAGGCCAGACAAATGTGTGGTTCTTGAAGAGGGGCAGCAGCCTTTTCACTAGTTACAGGGGCAACAGTCTGGATGATTGATTGAGCTGGCCTTGCAACATCAGCTAATGTGGCTTTGCCACACATTTACTGCAAACGGCTGAAAGCAAGGGCGAAACTGCAACCGTTACTTTTCCCGATGACATGCATCTCTTCTGTATGAATACAGATGATGGCATCTTCTCGGGTAAAATAATCCCCCATTCAAATCTTTGAGTGGGGACTACTCAGGAGGATGTGATCATCAGGAAAGACAACATTGGCATTCTATGGATCAGAGCATGGAATGTTGGAACTCTTAATTAGGTTGTGAGGTTAAAAAATTTAAAAAGAGAGAAGATATAGTGGGGATTAGTGAAGTTCGATGGAAAGAGGAACAGGATTTCTGGTCAGGTGAGTACAGGATTATAAATACAAAATCAATTGGAGTGTTACATGAGTTAGTCTGACAACGAATAAGAAAATAGGAATGCAGGTAAACTACTATCAGTAACACAGTAATCGCATAATCATAGTCAGGATAGATATGAAGCCAACAGAGACCACAACCACAGGTTGGCTCTGACAATGATGAGGAAATCAAAGGAATGTATGAGGAGGTAAACAAAATTATTCAGACAATTAAGGAAGAGGAAAACTTAATTGTGACGGGAGACTGGAATTCAGTAGTAGGAAAAGGAAGGGAAGGAAAAATAGTTTGTGAATATGGACTGGGTAAAAGGAGTGAAAGAGGAAGCCGCCTGGTAGAATTTTGCACAGAACGTAATTTAATTGTAACACACCTGGTTTAAGAATCATGAAAGAAGGTGGTATATGTGGGAGAGACCAGGAGAAACCAGAAGGTACCAGATAGATTTTATAATGGTAAGACATAGATTCCAGAACCAAGTTTTAAACTGTAAGACGTACCCAGGGGCAGATATAGACTCTGATCACAACTTGTTGGTTATGAACTGTAGGTTGAAACTGAAAAATCTGCAGAAAGGTAGGAAAACAGGGAGATGGAACTTGGATAAATTGAGGGAACCTGAAGTTCTTCAGAATTTCAGAGGGATCTTTAGGCCATAATTGTCAGAAATGGGTGGAAATAAAACAGTAGAAGAGGAATGGGTACCATTGAGAGTTGAAATAGTGAAGGCAGTGGAGGACAAAATAGGTAGAAAGGCAAGACCTACAAAAATCCTTGGATATCACAGGAAATACTAAATTTAATTGATGAAAGGAGAAAATTCAAAAATGCAGTAAATGAAATACGCAAAATGGAGTACAGATGACTAAGAAATGAGATTGACAGGAAGTACAAAATAGCTTAGCAGGAGTGGCTAGAAGGCAAATGCAAGTCTGTATAAGAATGTATAAATAGATACTGCCCACAGGAAAAGAAGAGAAACATTTGGAGACAAGAAAAGCAGCTGTATGAATATAAAGAATGTAGATGGAAAACCAGTTCTCAGCAAAGAAGGGAATGCTGAAAGGTGGAAACAGTATATAGAGGGGCTCTACAAAGGAAATGAACTTACAAATAATATTTTAGTAAGGAAATAGATAAATAGATGCAAATGAAATAAGAGATACTATACTGAGAGAAGAATTTGCCACAGCACTTAAAGACGTAAGTCGAAACAAGACCCCTGGAATAGATGACATTCTGTCAGAACTACAAAAGTCTCTGGGAGAACCAGCAATGACGAAACTATTTCATCTTGTGTGTAAGATGTACAAGACAGGTGAGAGCCTTGGACTTTAAGAAAAATGTAATAATCCCCATTCCAAAGAAAGCAGGTGCAGACAGATGTGAAAATTACAGAACCATTAGTTTAATAAGTCATGGTTGCAAAATGTTTACACAAATTATTTACAGAAGGATGGAAAAGCTAGTAGAAGCCAATCTTGGGGAAGATGAATTTGGATTCAGGGGGAATGTAGGAACATGAGAGGCAATCCTCGCTCTACGGCTTATCTTAGAAGATAGATTAAGAAAAAGCAAACCTACATTTATAGCTTTTGTTGATTTTGAAAAAGCTTTTGATACTGTTGATTGGAATAGACTCTTCCAAATTCTGAATTCAGCGGGAGTAAAATATAGGGAGCAGACGTTTATTTACAACTTGTACAAAAACCACAGCAGTTTTAAGAGTTGAAGGCCATGAAAGGGATGCAGAGGTTGGGAAAGGAGTAAGACAGGGTCGTAGCCTTTCTCCAATGCTATGCAATTTGTACATTGAGCAAGCTATAAAGGAAAGCAAGGAGAAATTTGGAGAACAATTTAAAGTTCAGATTGAAGAAATAAAAACGTTGCATTTTGTCAATGAAATGTAAACCTTCACAACATCCTAGTTCAGCCTTATGCCACCCCGAAACCCAGCTCACTGCCACAGGGATCATATCCTTGTGGAAGTCCCCGCTGCAAGACCTGTCCAATCCACCCACCCAGCACTTCCTATTCTAGTCCTGTCACAGGCTTATCCTACCCTATCAGAGCCAGGCCACTTGTGAAAGCAGTCACGTAATTTACCAACTGTGCTGCAAACACTGTACAGCTTTCTATATTGGCATGACCACCAACCAGCTATCCATTAGGATGAATGGCCACCGCCAAACTGTGGCCAGAAACAAGTGGACCACCCTGTGGTACAGCATGCAGCGGAGCACATGCTTGATTTCAATGGCTGCTTCACAACCCGGGCCATCTGGATCCTCCCATCCACCACCAGCTTTTCTGAACTGCACAGATAGGATATATATTAAGACGAAAAATTCCTAGCAGGAAAAATTATATATAAAAAATAGACAATGATTACTCACCAGGCGAAGGAGCACAGGTGTGACAGTATCACAAATAAATAAATGAACACACACACACACACACACACACACACACACACACACACACACAAACGCTGCTTCGTCAGGCAGAAGGGAAGGAGAGGGAAAAGGAAATGATGAGGGTTTTAAGGGAGTGGGTAAGGAGTCATTCCAATCCCAGGACAGGAAAGATTTACCTTGGGGGGGGAAAAAGGAGGGTAAACAAATACACACACTTGCGTCTGTGTAAATGTGTGGCTGTGTGTGTATTTGTTACCCTCATTTTTTCCCTCCCAAGGTAAGTCTTTCCTGTCCCGAGATTTGAATGACTCCTTAACCACTTCCTTAAAACCCCCATAATTTCCTTTTCCCTCTCCTTCCCTTCTGCCTGACGAAGCAGCTAGGCTGTGAAAGCTAGCGTTTGTGTGTGTGTGTGTGTGTGTGTGTGTGTGTGTGTGTGTGTGTTTTTATTTGTTGCTATCACTGCCTGTGCTTCTTTGCCTGGTCGCCTATTTTGAGTGGTGTGTGAATGTGCGATTGTGTGTGTGTGTGTGTGTGTGTGTGTGTGTGTGTGTGTGTGTGTGTGTGTGTGTGTGTGTGTGTGGGTGGGTGGGTGGGGGGGTCTTGTGTACTTGCAGTGTGCATGCATTTTCTGTATATATTTATTTTACTTTATTTTATTTTCTCCCCTCACCCGCCTCCTCACTCCATTCCTAAGCTGTGTCTTGTTATTCTCATCTAATCCATCCCCACCACTGTGATGTAACCTTCCTAGCCCCTCTCCCCTCCCCTCCCCTTCCCTCCCCGATTCGCTACAGAGCGTGATTCGCAGTGCGGCAGTCGGAGGTGATGGTTGTATGACTGTGTTGTGTGCCTGTGTGATTGCGTGAGTGGTCTATTTTCTGAAGAAGGCCATGGCCGATAGCTGAATGTGTTGTATGTGTACGTCTTTTGTATGTGCCTTTCACAGCTCGTCGCCATGTCTTTGTGGTGAGTTGTAAACTGTCCTCACTATATTATTAAATTGTACTTCTGTCAGAGACAGCAAAAGACCTGGAAGAGCAGTTGAACGGAATGGACAGTGTGTTGAAAGGTGTGTATAAAATGACATTAACAAGAGCAAAACATGGGTAATGGAGTGCACTCTAAGAAAATCGCGTGATGTGTATGGAATTAGATTAGATAACAAAACAGCAAAGGTGGTAAATGAGTTGTGTTACGTGGGCAGTAAAATAACATGTCATGGTCGCAGTACAGAGGATTTAAAGTGCAGAATGGCAATGGGAAGAAAAACGTTTTTGAAAAAGAGAAATTTAACATCGAATATTAATTTAAGTATAAAGAAGTAATTTCTGAAGGCATTTGTGTGGACTGTTGCCTTGTATGGGAGTGAAACAGGGACAATAAACAGTGTGGACAGGAAGAGGATAGAGGGTTTTGAAATTTGGTGCTACAGAAGAATGCTGAAGATTAATGTGTGGATCACATAACTAATGAAGAGGTACTGGAGAGAAAGGGAATTTCTGGCATACCATAACTAAAAGAAGGGATCGACTAATAGGACACATTCCTAGACATCAAAGAATTGTGAATTTAGTGTAGAAGGGAAGTGTGTGCGATAAAAACTGCAGAGGAAGACCAAGAGATGGATACAGTAAGCAGATTGACAGATGTAGGTTGCGGTTCTTATGTGGAGTTGAAGAGGCTTGCTCAGGATAGGGTATCGTGGAAAGCTGCATCAAACCAGTCTCTGGACTGAAGACCGCAACAACAACAGCAATAACATCTCTGATATTAAAACAATACAAATTTTAAACAAATCATAATTTATTTCATACAACAACAGATTTTCAATACAAACATTGTTTACAATTTCCCCTGGAACTGCATTTTCTGATGCTACAAGGAAAGAGACTACAAAAACATCTGGAATTAAAATGTTTCTGACAACTAAAGGGGCATTGCTCAATTTCATAAAATGAGGTTTGAATATAGGATCAAATGGGGATGTTACAATATGAAACAGAGATTAAATCAAATTTGCATGGCAAATCTGATCAACTTATATTGTAACATAGCCGTTAAACTGCCTGTATTAATGAATTACATTACGAAAAAAGTACAAAATTCAATTGCCTTAATTCTTGCATACTTTGCAAAACAGTAGCATTTGCCAAAAAAAGTTAAGGTGATGCATTAGTATAGAATGAGTAACATTACAAAAATACACTAATAAAAATACAGTGTTTGAAATGGCCATGTCACAGTAGTTCTACCAAGCAGTTGGTCACAGTAAAGGGGAGATTTATGCATTTATTCAGTACATTTGCTATGGGGTGAAACAAATCATTATAGCTGAAAACATTTATCCATATTTTTTGGAAATCATGTTCTATTAAATTACATGCTGATTTTTTTAGCTTTACATAAAAAACCAACAAAATGCATTTTAAATTATACATATGTCAGTGACACTGGTGAAGTCAAGAATCTATCTTTGATGACTGGCAAAGAAGCTCTTCGTAGTGGTCCAAGTTCTCTTAGATTTCCTGCAGTGTTGAAATTCAGCCTGGAATTCAAAATAAAAATCATCTTACTTTGGATAGGTTTCTTATTATACATGCTACAGCATCCAATTATGTAAAAACTGTGTGAAGTGAGATTGATTATTCATTGTTGACAATCTCTCTCATATTATAAGTAACTTTGTTGCACAAGAGTTGAGTTCAATGTCAATTTTGTTTTGTGAAGCTATGTATACAGTTCTGTAACTAATGGGGGGAGAAGAAAGTGACTATAATTTTGAATGTCAACTTCCATAAAAATTTGTGTTAATTATGATGGATATACCTTCAAATTAGTAGTCTGTAAACTTATTATTGACTCCTGCATTCAATTAAAAATGTTTCAGAGATGGTGTAAATAACTGTGCCCATTGTACTCATTTCTCATGTGTAGCTATTTTGGCAACTGTTGCTCTTACAATGTCCTATACCATTTCTAGACAGTACATCATATAGGTCCTATGTCACCTACTTTTAAGCAGAGATAAAAGGAAATTTTCAACCACAGGTGAAATGAAAATAAATTATGAAATGATGAACTAAAACTACTTAATAGCTGGTTTCAAAGAAATTTTACCTTTTATTAGCTGATGAGCTTAAAACACTTGTATGCGATGGTTCTCTCGATCGCATACCAGGATGTTGCCGTTGGATGTAACTGCTACACCCTCCAGTCCTTTGAACTCCCCGTCCCCTGATCCCCAACAGCCGAATGCTCTCAGGAATGTGCCGTCTGGGTTGAAGATTTGGATGCGGTTGTTGCCTGAGTCCGCCACGAAGATGTAACCCTGGTCGTCCACTGCGACGCCCCTGTTGTTAAAATTATAGAATTGGAATAAACTGTCCCACCATGAATGTAGTTTAAAGTAAAAGTTAACAGCCACAGCTGTTAACTATTTCTTACACAAATTACTGTGTAGCACATTTATAAAAATGGTGTATTGGCTACTGTATTATAGCTCTTAACATTTTCCTGATATCTAACATGCTGCCTCTGTAATGTACCAATTGGAATTTTTGAATACCAATGATGAACATTCCATTCCCAGTGCAAACCTACATTTTTTATGTTATTGAAATATCTGGTCTGTGGAAACAGGAACAAGCTATAAACATTGCATCAAATTGAAAAAAAAAAAAAAAAAAAGGCTTGCACAGAAATCTGAGCCACTTTTTTTAAAGTAATCTAAACTGTCCTGTGTTAATACTTGCACTTGCACCCATAAATGAAGAAATATTGTCTTTCTTTGTATCTTCTACAATGAAGGCTGTTCTGTTTTTGATACTTTTGCTTTTTTAGAAAATAATTTTTTTATTAACATGATATTTATTATATACAAATATATGATAAACAAATTGAAACTGATTTCTGAACCCTCTTAACTGCATAGAAAAGAACACTTTCATTCTGTAACAGTAATACCTCTCCCCAATGGTAAACAACTTAGTACAATGAGTATGGTACTTTTTTAAATTATATTTTTAGCAAGGGAAAATATCATCAATAGGTACCATGTTTATACATTTGTTTTTTATTTTCATGGACATCCTCTGAATCAAGTGAAAGAGGTGCCTAGAGCTTAAGACAGTTGCCTACTTTGTCAGATAAGCTAAAATATATTTATAACTTAAGTAAAATAAAAAAGATGTTAATTAAAATTAAAGCCTCACTCAACATGTGATTTAAACTGATGTAAGGGAATATGTTTCATCTGGAGAAATCACTGTTTTAATAAATGCTACAGTAAGCTACCATTGTCTATGTATTAATGACACATTGTTCACAAAAGATAAAACGTGTTACACCACACAATACATATGAATCCAAGCCATGCAATTTATAAAACACACCACTTCACATAAATAATTTCTGTTGTTTATTTAATTAAAGTAGGACTTATTTTTAAAAGCTTTTTACAACAAACATAATACTGTTGAAATACTGCAAGTAAAAAAATTATTTTTGGTTTAATTGACTCTTTTGCTAAATTAAATTTACCAAATTGGTTTAGAAATACTATAAACAATAACAGTCTGTTGTAAAATGTAGAAAATAGGCTGTTAATTATCATAAAATAGCAGAACAATTATTTTTGAAATTTGCTTCACAATCTGAATGTGTAATAATTAAACATGACATAAATTCAATATTCTGGAAATATAAATTGCATCAAGCTTTACTTTATGAAGATCACTGCAGGGAAAATGTTGGAGTAGTGTGCAGTTAGTTCAGGTTTTATTATCAGCAGATTTGATGTGGTGAGCAACATGAGGAATCTGAAAAATTTTCTTAGTTCCTCTACTGTATTATAGGATACTGTTGCATTGACAGAGTAACTGGAATTAATTAGATTTACTTGAGGTTGAAGTGATACTATTTTCCATTCATGTCACTTGCCAACAAGCAACAGATGGCACTAGGAAGCGTAGTAACTGTCAGAGGTCTCCACTTAAGGATGCAGGCATGACTTATCAGTTGCACACTTTACCAGCTGAAAGGCAATATTTAGTGACAGACCCAGGAGCTGGGCCTCAGTTCAGTAACATCCAACAGATATGTGTTTACTGACCTGTTAAGTGCCCTGGGGATATTAGTGTTCATTATCATTAGTTATCTATTGCTGCAGAGCAATATTAGTGGCGAGTAGTACTGCACCTTCATTTATTTATCTTTGTGTTGTGGTTTCTTACATTTCTTCTCAGCAAGGAAGTGCTGGTTCAGCAACAGGACTTCATAGCAATCATAAAAAAGGCACTACTGGAGTCACTCTTCAAAAATTTACCAGCAGTCCATTTCCTCTTCCCTTTCCTCCTTTTGACAATATGATGGAAGATTGGGCAAAACACAAACCAGCAATTTAAAGCCTTTCATCTTGAACATTTGTTGGTATGTCATGCACTTTTTTGTCTGGGATTTTCCTCACTCAGCATCAGTTGGGTCTGATGCAGGAAACCACCTCATTGTCTTTTGGTGACATATTTTATTGTTATCTTATATCATTGCCACTGAACATGTCATGTCAGCTAGAAGTGAATTTTATGAATGCAAGGAAGAGCTCCCTCAGTCTTGTAGAGCCTACACCGTAAAACTGTATGGCCATAGTGTGAAGTTCCATTTTGGACTCGAATATGGAAGTTAGATCTTAAAGTTGAAAGAACTATCAGTTGGACAGCCGTATGAAATCCCACATGCTATGGGTCAGGAACATTAAGCATGGCACCATGTCATCGTGTTACAGTACAGCATGGCTGCATCCACTGTGTCTGCCACAGCAGTGCAAGCCAGTCATTACAGCTGTTCACAACTTGTGAACAGCATTCTGCCTGCCAGTGCCTATTGCTGTCATGAGCATTATAACAGGTGAGTGTCCCCAACATTGCACTGTCTTTCAAAAATGTTAAAAGAAAAAAGGAGGGGAGAAATCCCCACATCACAGTCTGCTATTCAATGGCACAAGACTCAGCTTTATAGACAGTAGATGCAGATATGTATTGTGACAATAATGCTGGCCCTCTCATCTCAATGTTATCGTACGATACCGTCTGCGTTGGACCCGGAATCGTGTGGTGTAATAGTGATATATTTTGAGTGTGAAGTTACAAAAGAAATAGCCAGTCTAGGAATCAGTGTAGGACAGTGTTTCGGTGATACTGTGATCAAAACAAGTGATAGATTTCATTAATTAAGAGATTTGCATAAGATGTTTCCAGACAGTTCTACAAACAATACTTTTGTCATTGTACATTATTTTAATAAATAGACAGACAAAGGGTACAAACTTATGCAAAACATAAAGTCATGAAAATAAATAGCATTGTATATAGGTTAGGCACATAAACAAGTTGTATTGACCAGCTAATTGTGTTAATTAATGTAATAGTCGAAATTCAATATTGTAATTCTTTGTATATATTGACTGACGTGAGATTTTAAACCTAGTTTTTGAATTGACAATATATTTGATAGTACAATCTATGTTAGGAACATGTATGATGTACTCATTAACAAATTAATTCACATTTAACATCACACTTTGTTGTCAAACAGCAAGATCGGAGATTTCAATTCAAAAATAAATATGTCATGTAAAATTATTGTATGTACAGTTTTCATTTTACATTGTGATTATTCTTGTGTACATGAAATGTTTTATTTGTATGTTCGGTAATTGTAAATCAGTATATTCAATTGTTATGAACAATGGATAATGTAATGCCATTATTATCAATGTTATATATTTGCCACACCGCCTTGCGTGGGGGAGTTCGAGTTTTGCCGCTTCTGAAGTACTTTGGAATCTATGTCAGTTTGTGTTGTGGTAATTTGTGTATGCAAGTTTAAAGTTGTTATGTTTGGTGGAGAAGCCCTTTGGGTGCAAATTAAAGAAGAAGTGAAAAATTGTACCTACGAGAATTTATTTCTACCACGACGCCCCAGGAGAATAATGTTGCAGCGAGCGGAACCCCCATACATCGTAATGTTGAAAAGATGAATATTCATGTTTGAAAGTGGTAGAATGAAATGTAATTACTTAAGAATCCATAAAAACATTACAGTATTCCGTAAGTGTCAACATAGGCCTAGATCCTGAAAATTACTCAGATAAGCTCTTATTGATGTTTTGTTGTCATGCTAACACCAACCTGAAAGTAGATATGCTCATGACAGTTTCCTTGCTTAATTGACAAACATACTCAGACCTTGATTCTTTGCCATTGTCACCAGTAAACAGTTGCATTTGGAGATATGGTGCTAGGACAGTTCATGACTGAAGTCACCTATAAATCAGTACTGTAAGTAGACAGTTATTGTCATCAATAACACTAGTTGGTCTCTTTCAAATGCATTCCAAGGTTCCTCCTTTGTTTTTGATGTATCGCTCATCTCTGGCATCTTTACAAGTGTTGACATGATAACATTGCTATAATGCACCATTTGCCTCCATACATCCTGGAAGGGAAAGGGGTGTTGCAGTCCACGGAGAGATGCATTGGACACTGTGGATTGGTCACCAATAAGCAGCAGATGCCACTAGGAAGTGTGACAACAATCACAGACCTTCACTCAAGGACATGCATGCAGATTATTGGTTATGCACTCTACTGGCTGGTGGACAATATTTAGAGATAGACCCAGCCAACCTGGCCTCTGTTGTTACGCCACATTCAGTGATGGCCAACTATTGTGCATCTAGGGACCTGATCACTGCCCAACAACTATCAGTGCTTATCTGTTGCTTGGATTAGAGCATTAGTCATCAACTAGAAATGATCCATTATCATTAGTGAACAATATGTTGCTGAATTTCTGTCAGTGACAAAACAGTCACACATCAAAACAGTCTGCTATTGTGCTTATGACCTCTTCAGTAATAAATTAGCCAGTAACTGACATGAGCAACTGTTTCAAATTATTTGGTCACATTAGAGTTACCAGCAATGTTTGGAACACTGGGCACAGGTTTAAAAATAAATGCCTTTCCACTTGAGTTTCAAATGAACATTTCTACAGTTTAATATAACTACTAAACATGAAATGTCAGGTTCTGTAACCATTGTTTTTATAATTTTTAATGCTGTTATTAATTAAATGGAAGAACCTACTAACAGTTCAAATATGTATTGTAAAATTTTGTGCAGTTAATGTTGAGATATATTAGGCTTTAGTACTTCAATTAAATTACATAGTTTGAGCAGTTATTACCTTCCTTATTTCACGTCAGTGGTTTCAGTTTACATATGAAGTACATTTTAATACTATTATATATGACAAAATAATAAAAAGTTGAAGTTTTAAAAAATAATTTTTGGACAAAGAATCCTGTATACCTTTTAAAAACATGCATGCTCGTGTGTGTGTGTGTGTGTGTGTGTGTGTGTGTGTGTGTGTGTGTGTGTGTGATAACTGTGCAGCTTAAAAAAATATTTACCCACTACCACACCTATTTTGATAAAACAGTAAAAACATCTAAATAGTATGTTGTTGTTGGTTTTTGGAAGGGACTAACCTGCAATGGTTATAAGTCCCTAAGCAGTATGAAAGTGTACACAATGATTTTACATACTAAGCATTTGATACATATTTTTGTTTGATGTCTTCATCCAACAAATGGGTGAGGGAGAAAGGAAGTAAGATTAGGGATTCATGCCCATCAAAAACTGAGATCATCGTATGAAGAAATTATCTCGATTTACACCTTCCAGCAGTATCTGTGGTATAATAATCATTCACTAATGTCACTCCTTCTCATTAAGTTCTGTCTGTTTCTTATATGTGGGCTGTAATAAATTCAATACTGATAAGAAATTAAATTCTTCCAGTCTTGGTTTTCCTTTTTGAGACTACAACTACCTTAATGGTTCACAAATACAGCAAGGGGATGTAATTCTGTAGTACTGCTGCAATAGTTTAAAATATCATATGATTAATAAAATCAAGGTTTCATTTAATGTATATGATCCCTGTAACACTTAATAAAACAAATGAATTTTATATTAATGGAAGCATTTGGTATTGTTTGCAATGAAAATTTACCTCTGTTAATCTATTGATGAAATAAACCAAGGGAGGGGGGGGGGGGAACACCCACAACGAACTTAGTCAGCAACAGGCCCCCTTCAAAATTAAGTTATTAAACTGATATTATGAGGTAAAGGATTCTAGTGGAACTGAAGATTATATATTTACAGTTTTGTTCTTCACAATAAAAATAAAAGAACAGTAAAATGGATAATTGACTTTAGAACCTACACATTAATATGTAGTTTCTCACTGTCATTATCTTCACTGTATAATGTGTGATGTGTGAACTGGACTGAATTTAAATTGTCTTGTTAAATATGCCATTACTGATTGTTCCAGAGTACTAATTCAGGAGTCTGGTGTTATTTGTTATTTCAAATAGCACAGTTGATAATATGTGTTAGAGAAAATCCTAGCTAATTCTAGATTCCAAACTTATGAAAACAAGTTTTGCGATGAGTTACATCCATAGCAAAACTGTTAAACACAGAATTATCAAAAACTGACACTGATGTTTTATTTACCTGCTGTAGTGAAAATTTCACTCTTTAAGAAGAAAACCAAAATATATCATCATCTCACACCTAGATTTTGGTAATCATCAACTAATTAATTCCACAAAAAATATAACAATTCCAAGATTAGTCAATAAGTGTTTTGGGCACAGATGTTATAATGAAACAATCCAGTCTTCTTAATGTCACATTAAAATTGTTTCCATAACTGATGACAATAAATTAAGCTGTGCAGTCTTTGTGTATAAAAATGATTTTCACTGTTATGAACCACAGACAGGGATTATGATGACAGGAAGAAATTAAAAACTGATGCAACATGTAGTGCTCTTAGTGTCAGAGGATAATTTTGTTTAAGAGCAGCAGTTCTTGTGAGGTTTTACAGTACCCACTCAAACCATTTACTGTTGCATATTATTTTCACAAAAAAAAAAAAAAAAAAAAAAAAAAAAAAAAAAATATATATATATATATATATATATATATATATATAATAGAAGAGAAAAAATAAGGCCATATATATATATATATATATATATATATATATATATATATATATATATATATGGCCTTATTTTTTCTCTTCTATTACCAGTAATTTAGTTGTCTTGTCATGGTATTTATTTATTTAATATACTGAGCTATGCATGCATTCAAAAGTAATGTATCAAACAAGGTAATTATGAATAAAGTATTATTTATTAAGCTTCTACATGTAGAGATCTACAAAATGGCAGTTTCCTGCTACTGATGAATTCAAAGAAAAATGAATCTCCTTTTATTTATTGATCTTAATTTATGTATTGCATTACAGTTAGTTTCTATAGTTTCACATATAAGCATAAGGCATTTTTGTAATTTACTGAATTAGCTTATCTGTTGTTTTGCATTTTTGTTGTGGGTACATCTTTCCTGTTTACTAGAAATTCCTCAATTTAATGTGTTCATCAAGTAATAGTTATTACCTTTGAATTATATTATTACCTTAACTGTGACTGTAATTTTATATGACCGAACTATGCAAATGAGTTTCCAGTTGTTGAGGAATAGTTCCATTAATGTAATTCGGTACCGTATTGTTTAATGTGTGATATTTTCTTTTTTTATTTTGGTAGATATTTTTGTGATATTGTGTACTACTTAAAAGAAAGTCAGTACTATTTGTGTCATTGCCATTTTTAATTCTACTAATCACTTAAAGTGAAGATTAATCTACAAGTGTTCAAAATTCTATACTTACATTGTTAAAAGTTTTGTTTAATTGTGTGTGTCTCTTTCAGATACAGTAGTAAATTGGTAGCTTTTGACTTAAAACAAATATTGCTTGCTGCTCATAAGCTTTGTGAATGTAGGTTAAGGATATACTGTATGTAACAATGAACATAACAAAATGCAGAAGGAAGGGAAAAGTCCTAGTGAAGTGTTCAGTGACAGTGTGCTTATCAGATATTACATAACTATGTGGGGGAACTGCATGGCTAAAACCACAGAAAACATGCACTCACGCCATGCCTTCCTACCTCAGTAGTAGGGTATACCTGTTTAATGGCAATTGTGGAAGGGGCAGATGTAGAAATAGTGGAAGTATTGGAGGTTACAGGTTTAGTGGACTTGGTTGTAATTGCACGGTGACTGTGATGACTGCCTCTTGGCCGAGATGACTTGGCTCTTTTTGCATGCCTGCAATGCATGAAGCACTCATGAAGACTTTCAAGTAGTGTGTATATTGGCAGTGCATCATTTCCGTGACCCACTGATTGATGTGACTTATGGTACTGTGTTATTGTATATTGTGCAAAAACTATATTACAATGGTTCAATAAATTAACTTCATTATCCTGTCTTAGGAGAAGCTTGACTAATTCTTATGAGGTTTTTGGTTGCAGATGAGGGGTACAAAAAAGTAAAAAAAGTAATTAAAACTTGAAGAAAATAAAAACCAAGGGGGGGGGGGGGGAGAAGAAGAACGAGGTTAGGTTGCAATTCGCATCTCAGTTCTTGGTCTCCTGGTGCAAGAGTTCAGATGTTAACAATGAAAAAACAAAGTTGGAATTCTACAGTATAATGAGGACAGGTTGCACCTAAAGCAAAGACAATAGTTGGACAAGCATCTAAGAAAGCCATCACACACAACACAAATTCATTAGAACAGAACACACAGTTATGCATACAATTATGCATGTATGACTCACTAGCTCATGACCACCATTACTGGCTGCTGCATTTTGAGTCTCAAAATGTAGCATCCGAAAATGAGCTGTGCCCATGTGATTGTATGAATGGCTTTATTCTGTTCTGATGAAGGCTGTGGCTGAAAACTAAAGTGTATTTATCAATAAAATTCTTCTGGGTATGAAACCGCGTCGTCATTTTATAAATTCCACCGACGTTTCGGCCGCTGTTGCAGGCGGCCTTCATCAGGGTCTGTGTCTGAATTTATAAAATGACGACGCGGTTTCATACCCAGAAGAATTTTATTGATAGTGACAACAGCCGCGGAAGCCTACGTTTGCATAAAGTGTATTTGTTTGTTTATTTGTGTGTGTGTGTGTGTGTGTGTGTGTCTTTCTATATGCCTGTCTACAGCTTGATGATCATCTTTGCAGTTAGTTGGAACCTATCCTCTTCATATTGTTGGGTTCAGTACTGAATTTAGACTAGATTCTTTTTACTTTATTTGAAGATTTTCTCATTCAGTTCTGGTTACCAAGTACAAAACCCAGCATGAGTCACTGCTTTGGGAAATAACTTGCACATATGTACAGTATTTACAGCAATTGGTCAGTAGGAAGGCTACATTTACAGCTTGGAATTCTTTTCTTTGTTACTGATTGTCATTTTCAGTTAGAAAATGATGACTGTACAAAGCTCTGGAGTGTATGAATGTAGAGTAACATCTCTTGTTGTCCATGCAATTTGTATATACAATTTTGTACTGTGCTTCTAAGCTACAATTTTTTATATGAAGTAGAGGTAAAGCAAACTCATATCCTCAGTTATCATCACTTAATGTGGTTGCTATCAAGTAATAATTATTGTTATAACTGAAACTTTATAAAATATAAAACATAGTGAGCCGGTAAAGCAAAAGTTGTTGATATATCTCTCCTTGGCATTCTGTACCCACTAAGTAATGTGTAATTATAATCAAAGAAAGTTTCTTTCTATATTTTTGAGCAGAAACAGTTTTGTCTATAGCAGAGTATACACTGGTAAGCAGTATTATGTACATTTTCATCAATAATGTGTTTTTGTAGTAAATTGATCTGACTATGAAAATATAAGTGAGTACATTTGACTTAGACAGTTATAATTTTAAATATAAACAGGTCTGTAAGAAAAAATCATTACTATTTAATATAAATTTGGTTTACTTATTACATTACCAATATATGTATCTTCCTTACCTGGGGAACTTGAACTGTCCATCTTCAGACCCCTCATTTCCAAATGTAGTGACTACTTTTCCATTGACATCAAATATTTGTACACGATGATTGTTTGAATCACTGACAATAACACGGTTAGTGTTGGATACAGCAATGTAATGTGGATGCTCCAGTTGTCCAGGTTTATTGCCACTTGAGCCAAACTTTCCCACAAATGTACCATCTGACTGGAACACCTAAAGACAGTTTAATTTGTACAATATGTTACTATATATTAAAATCATAAAATAGCACATAAAATTATTCATTAAAAACTCTGAAACACACACACACACACACACACACACACACACACACACACACACACACACACAACACAGACACACACATGTAATGATGTGTGCTGTATGATGAGGTGTAGGTGGTGGAGGAGGAGGAGGAGGAGGAGGTGGTGGTGGTGGTGGTGGTGGTGGTGGTGGTGGAATGTGATTTTTTTAGGGAGTCAGTAGAACAGAGGAAGAAGACCAATACTGAGAGGAAAGTGTGTCATATAGAGTGTCATGGGAGACATGGGAACAATGTGGGGGATGGTAATCAGACTGGATCAAACTCCAAGACACCTTTTGAATCGAAGATTGTTGGTTATGCTTATGTGACATAACTGTGGGGTCATCAGTCTCTAATCTACTTATGAACTACCTTATACTAAAGACAGCACAAACAGCCATGACCGAGGGAGTATTCAAACTTCCGACGGGGAATGGCCTCGTGCATCACAGCATAGTGCGTCAATGCGCTCAGCCACTCCACTGCGGCTTGAAGATTGTGTTTTCAGGAGAATTGTCTATGTGAATCTGAGATATTCCAGATTAAAGTTGTTTTCCATTTGTTGCAATTTATTTTCCTGTGACAGGGTAGGAAAGTAGTTTTTGAAGATTTTAATTTATTTATTAGAGGGAAACGTCAGAGCAAATGGAAGTGACAAATTGGGTCATGGGTTCAGGTCTGAATGCTCAGTTTGTAGAGGATTGGTCACAGAGGAGATGTGTAGGTTTGAGTTCCATTTCAAAAGATAAAACTCTGTGTTGTGAAAACTCATTACAAAGTACACCAGTAAGTATAAGATTCATTTTGAAATGAATTAATTATTTGAGATAACACAAACCTGTACACGATGGTTCTCCTTATCACAGACATAGATGAAACCTAGAGCATCAGTAGTAACGCCCCAAGGGTAATTGAAACGGCCATCTGAAGATCCTTGGCTTCCAAAGGCACGAAGGAAACGTCCCGATGGGTCCATCACCTGCAAGAATAACAAATTGCAGTGTTATCCTAATGTTTGTCACCAAAACTGGATTTTTGTAAATCAATGTTTTTTCAGGTAGAACGAATAGGCCTCTTGTGTGAGAGATAGAAGTTTGCAAAACAAGTTCTCAGTTTTCTTGTCATGACAAATATGGGTACGAGCCCAAGCTCTTGACTGTAATCTGCATAGTCATCATCAGGGGTAAAACTGACAGTTGTGAACTGGATGCTTCCACTTATTTCGTTTCTTTTCTCTGAGGGTCTGCCTCGAGTGAAACTATACTTTTTATTTTCATACCCATACATGTTTAGTTATACTTGTAGCTGCTTCAGTTGATCTTTTTATTGGCTTCAAATGAAGAACAGAAATATTTTAGTTTTTACAGGTTATTTCTTTTAAGTTACAGTTTATCTAGATTTTCTGTGTTGGTGTTCCACTTACATAACCAGATGAATGCTTCTCGTTGACTGGCTTATGTTTACACTAGATATTGACAGTGTGGAACTGCAGGTTACTTCACATTGGAAGAGGTGACTCATAGCTCCTTAGTTCTAGATTGCTAGAGTTGGGTAGATATATGTGTGAAATCTCACCAGCCTCTGAAACTCAGCTATGTAACACAGCAACTTGCAAATATAGCCAATGTGAAGTGATTGTAGTGCCTTGTGTCACAAATTAATTGATAAATGATGAAGCGGATCCTGATTCATAACAATTAGTGACCAATTTCTCTCCACCCAAGGCAGACTAAGGTTGGTGGAGGCCTGGGGCGGTGTAGAAACAAAATGAGGCCCACAGTCCACTTGGAAATAAATGCCTTACTATAAAAAAGTAACTTTTGGGATTTGAAGGCCTCCCTGGAAAAGAGGCATGGGACAGTCTAAAAAAAATTAGCTTTCGATATTTGGAGGCCCCAGAAGAAGAGGTTAACAGCTCAAAACCACCTTAGTACACCACTGCTCTCCATGTTCATTTGAAGCGCATCAAGAAAAGAAAAAAATAATGATGATGTCACTGAAAGTTATGAGCAGTAAAAGTAAAATAAATAAATAAAATTTGAGTTGCTCCACTTCCTGCACTCAGCCAATGAACAATCAATGCATACTATATTTCCCACCGACACCAACCTTTCAGAACTCCGGAGATGGGAACTTGCCATTCAGCTTATTCACTCCTCCCGTTGCCAACCTGGTCTCAACCTCTGCTAAATTCAAATTCCCGCCCACCATCTTTAGCATCTTTGCCTCGGTTCTATGGACAGAGCCTCTGCCTCAAGTGGTATATCTGTCCAACTTCTTTGCTTTTTACAAATGTCTGTCTAGGTGTGTTTTCGTTTGGATATGTGTGGGTGTGTGTGTATTTGTTTACCTTCCTTTTTTTCCCCTAAGGTAAGTCCTTCCACACCTGGGGTTGGAATGACTCCTTTTCCACTTCCTTAAAACCTATATCCTTCCCTTTCTCCTCTCCTTTCTTCCTCTTTTCATGAAGAAGTGACCAACGGTTGCAAAAGCTTGTATGTGTGTCATTTTATGTGTGACATTTTATGTGTGTCTGTTGACGAGCCTGTCCTTTGGGTAAGTCATCCGTTTTCTATTTTTATATTTATTTATCCCACCAGGAAAGTTTCCTTATAGACAAAAAATTCCTAGCAGGAAAAATATATATAAAAATAGATGTAGATTACTCACCAGGTGAAGGAGCGCGCGCACACACACACACACACACACACAAACGCTAGGTTTCGCAGCCTAGCTGCTTCTTCAGACAGAAGGGAAGGAGAGGGGAAAGGAAATGATAATGGTTTTAAGGGAGTGGGTAAGGAGCCATTCCAATCCCAGGACAGGAAAGACCTTGGGGGGGGGGGGAGGGGATAACTTAAACAAATACACACACACCCATACATATACACAAATGCAAACACACCTGGGCAGACATACTGTTGAAAGCAAAGCAAAACCTTTGCTTTCTACAGCATGGCTGCTTAGGTGTGTTTGCGTTTGTGTGTATGTGTGGGTGTGTGTGTATTTGTTTATCCTCCTTTTTTCGCTCCAAGGTAATGCGAAAGCTAGCATTTGTGAGTGTGTGAGTGTGTTGTGTGTGTGTGTTTTATTTATTCGTGCTACTATCACTACCTGTGCTCCTTTGCCTGGTGAGTAATATATATATATATATACACACACACCAACCACTTCCTCAATTGCCTGAAATCCTTACCCAGCCTGTTACCTCCAGAAACCATCCTTGTAACCATTGATGCCACTTCCTATACACAATATCCCCCATGCCTGCAGCCTCGCTGCGATGGAGTATTTTCTTTCACGCTGAAAACCCACTTTCCTACCTAAAACCTCTCTCCTTAATACCCTAACAAGCTTCATCTTAACCCACAACTTCTTCACTTTTGAGGGCCAGACTTACCAACAAATAAAGGAAACAGCCTTGGGAACCCGGATGGCCCCCTCGTACACAAACTTATTTATGGGACGCTTAGAGGAAGCCTTACTGGACACCCAAGCCTGTCACCCCAAAGTTTGGTAAAAATTAATTGATGACATCTTAATAACTGGGACTCACAGTGAAGAAGAACTCCATAATTTCCTCTCCAACTTCAATTTCTTTGGTTCCATCAGATTCACCTGGTCCTACTCCAAATCCCATGTCACTTTCCTTGATGTTGACCTCCATTTATCCAATGGCCAGCTTCACACATCTTTCCACATCAAACCAACCAACAAACAACAGTACCTCCATTATGACAGCTGCCATCCATTCCATATCAAATGATCCTTTTCCTACAGCTTATGTCTTCATGGCAAACGAATCTGCTCCAGTCCTGAATCCCTGAACCAATATACCAATAACCTGATGACAGCCTTCACATACCGCAACTACCCTCCTGATGTGGTACAAAAGCAAATAGCCAAGGCCACTTCCTCTCCCCTCGAAACCCAGAACCTCCCACAGAAGGACCCTAAAAGTGCCCCTCTTGTCACCGGTTACTTTCCAGGACTGGAGCGGACTCTAAATGTGGCTCTCCAGCAAGGATACAACTTCCTTAAATCCTGTCCCGAAATGAAATCCTTCATGAGATTCTTCCCACTCCAATGAGAGTGTCTTTCCGCCACCCACCTAACCTTCGTAACCTCCTAGTCCATCCCTGTGAAATCCCCAAATCACCTTCCCCACCCTCCAGCTCTTACCCATGTAACCGCCCCCATGTAAAACCTGCCCTATGCATCCTCCCACCACCACTTATTCCAGTCCTGCAACCCGGAAGGCGTACACAATTAAGGGCAGAGCCACTTGTGACAGCACCCACTTGATTTACCAACTGACATGCCTGCACTGTGAAGCATTCTATGTGGGAATGACCAGCAACAAACTGTCCATTCCCATGAACAGTCACTAGCAATCAGTGTTTGTTGGTAATGAGGATCATCCTGTGGCTAAGCATGCCTTTGTGCACAGCCAGCACATCTTGGCACAGTGTTACACCATCCAGGTAATATGGATACTTCCCACTGACACCAACCTATCAGAACTCTGGAGATGGAACTTGCCCTTCAACATATTCTCTCTTCCCGTTGCCCACCTGGTCTCAACTTTCGTTAGTTTTGAATTCCCGCCCACCATTCAACAACATCTTTGCCTCCAATCTCTGGACAGAGCCTCTGCCTTGACTGGCATCTCTGTCTTCTTTGCATTTTGCATATATGTGCCTTTGGTTGTGTGCGCGTATATATAAACTGCTGTCTTTCATGTTGTATTAGCAATCGGCGTTAAAGCTATCTGCAGCTTGAGGTGGTTGCCAACAAATGTTTTTTGAATATTAAGAAAGTCTGAAAACATGAAATCCATCTTATAACACAGACAACACCGCATCCAGTTTCCACATCAGCACTTTTACCATAACATCCTGTTTCGTGCAGATGTTGCCACTGTGGCCACCATAATAAGAAATACAATGTAGAAAGTTTTTAACATCAATTTTATCAAGTGTGAAATGACTTAATTCTTTGACATTTACCTTGCGTAAGGTAACAAAAATACCAGGGAATCTTTATTCTGTGATAATGACATACGTCGAACATTGTTTGCCAGAAAGCAGACATCAGGACAAATCTGGGAGACCCCTTCTTGTTTTTCACGGATACCTGGACCTGGATAAACTGATCACTTAGTGATAATGCTGAACAATGGGCAGGGCACGTCTTAACATATGCAAAGATGGTAGTCATAGAGAATGGAACTGAGTTGAAAGATGGTTATACTTGCAAATACAAAATTCAGTAATAATTCACCCAGCTGACATATAGTAAATCTAAATATACTAATGAACCCAGAATAATGAGGTGCTTCTAATAATACCTCAACAATATAAGTATCTTGAAAACTACAAAAGTTTCTGTTCACAGTATGTGAATAGAGTAAAATTAAACTTAAAATTACCAACTTTTGAATACAGTATGCAAGTTCAATAAACTATATCTTAGATGATGAATTATTGCATCAAGCTATCATCTTGAAAGCAACACACGTTTATCTATTCATTTAAGGATTTATTTCACTTGTTATTATAGTTTATTGTGAAATATAGTAACTCAGCATAATTGCAAGCAGTATAATATGCACCTCTTATCCTCATATTCATACTCATATATTTACTTAATGAATATTTGTATATTTTACCTGTAACTTTAATTAAATAATTTCTGGTATGAGCAGTCATACTACACAATCATTGAGGCTCACCTGTTCATTTATTTAATTCATACTTTATTTTGTGCTGCTGATAAATAGTAACAAGGTGACTGAATGTTTATAACTTCTCTATTCAATATTGTAAAATGTTAATTTAGTGTGGAAGTGGTCAAAGTTAAGTCAAAACAAATCATTATGTTATGAACTCTTCTCCACTTTATGTTTCGTCTTTGAAGGAGTAGGACCTACCTGGTTAGAGGAAGTGATTTGTTGTGACAGTGTTAGAATTTATGTGGCAAACAGCTGCATTGTGTAGCCTTTAATTTTGCCAAAGTCTAATGTATTCCAGTTTAATAACGTCAACTATTTCCGATTCCATGTTGGGGGTTAAAGTGCAGTTTATTAGTCTGCAACTTGTGCTTGATGTGTAGACATTGGAAATGGTGTGATGGATGAGATGATGGGAGGCGAAGGCGGCCGATGAGGAGTCTCATTCAGGCGATTGTTCTGGCAATTGTGTGCAGCGTTTTTCGCAAAGTAATTGATATATTATTTTTAATCTGAACTAATTGTGTTTTAACTGGTTTTCACGATATATATGGAACGTGCAAGTGTCAGTGATATACCAAACAACTGACTATTTGCATACCGGTATCGTATTTATGAGGGTAGTTAATTTACTCACTGAACAAGGGTACATCAAAAACTGTTAGCTATAAAGGGGGAACAACATTATTTATTTACTTCATGGTGAACAAAACATGTGCATTCTCTTTCAAAACCCACTGACAGAGAATGAGGGGAGTAATCTTTTGTGTCCACCACGAAATAATGGTTGACAGGTTCTTTATGTACCCACCCTTGTCTGGTGAGTATATTAATTATCCTCTTAAGTACTACGTATTTGCAAACAATAAAGGCTAAAGCTATTTCTTATTGGCGCCGAAACGCGACTCCTGATTGGTTGCATTCACCTCCCATCATACATCGCGCCGTTGCCAACGTCTACACGTCAGAGAACAGTCACGGACTCATAAACGGCACTTTAATCCATGTCGGAACTTTAACACTGAATGTGATTCTACACGAGATTTTACGAGTGTTATTTGTCAGACTAAGACTTCATTTATTTTTAGCTGAAGATTATTTCTGCAAAATGGACTTAGTATCTGAGCATCGTCAATGATTATTTAGTTGGGGAGTTTGTTATTATTCTTATAATGCGATTAACGCACCTGTTCTGATAATTTTAAAATCTTGATTTAGAATTTGTTACGTTCTTTTGTGTGTGTACCATTAGAGCAATACCGTACATGTGTTTGAATAAACATTATTCAACCAAGTTATCAGCCGTTACTTACATCATTTGCAAATGTTAGAATAAAACCTCTTTTTATTAATTACTAGTCTACCCGGCAATGCTTCTCAATTGCGAATATTGCGGTCTTGCGTTGAACGTCAAATGTGCAAAATTTTATTGCAATCGTACGGATGATATTGATATCCCAAAGAAAAGAGGTCTTCCAGTTTCCCACAAATTTTCCTATTTTCTGGCCAACTAATCCAAACTTTTATTTCACTCAAACCTTCCTCTCGCTTTCAACGTAGAATTTTATCGCAATCAGATGAGTGGTATTGATATTTTATAGAACAATCTCTTTGTATTCTTTTCTTAATTTTCCAATTTTCCTGGAAAATTTTCCAAATTTTTATTTCATAAGAACGTTACTCTTGCTTTAAACGTCAAATATGGAAAATTTTATCCCAATCAGCCGAATGATATTGATATCCCATTGAAAAAAGCTCTTTCAATTTCTCGCGAATTTGAAATTTCCGGTTAACTTTCCCAAGTTTTTAGTTTATAAGAGCGTTCATCTTTCGTTGAACGTTAAATGATCAAAATTTCATTGCAATCGGATAAACGGTTCTCAACTTATAGTGTTGAGTACATTTAGAAACACATTGGAAAATGAACTTGGTTCGAATTTTGCGACTTTCCTTTTTAACTGTCCCTATTTTTTTAAAAACTGAAAACTATTCCAAGACCATCAACAAATAAAAAAATGAACTACCCCTCTAAGTCGTGAGAGTAGTCAGTTATAGTGCTGAATTCAATCAAAAACACACTGAAAAACGCACTTTCAGTTTTTCTCAAATTTTCCAATTTTTCGGTAGATTAAAAAAAAAAATATTTCATACAAACCTTGTCCTGTCGAGCCTTACTCAGGTGATGCTCTTACAACCATGCCGCAATTGATGTTTATTCATAGAAAACATCGCTATCGATTTTTCCTAAATTCTTCTACTTTCCGGGTGACTTTTCCAAATTTTTATTTGATGCGAACCTTCCTCTTGCTTTCAACATGAAATGTACAAAATTTTATCGCAATTGGACAAATTGATAGCTCACTGAAAAAAAAAAAAAAAAAAAAAAAAAAAAAAAAAAAAAAAAAAAAAAAAAAAAAAAAAAAAAAAAAAAAAACCTTTCAGTTTTTCCCGATTTTCCTCTTTTCCGGACAACTTTTCCATATTTTATCACCGTTTAAACTTTCCCTGGACTTACACGAATATTTCAAGACTAAAATTAGCCAAATCGGTTGAGTCGTTCTCGAGTTTTAGCAAGACTAACGAACAGCAATTGATTTATATTTCACAGTAATCCTCTAAAATCTGTCCTTGGTGTACAACACTTTAACAATGATGACGAGCTGAAAGAACATGTTACCACATGGTTCAATACACAGGCGGCAAATTCTATGAAGAAGGCACAAAAAACCTTGTGCCATGCTATGACAATTGTCTACAAAATTTCGGAAGCTATGTAGAAAAGTAGTTTAACAGTCGTAGATTTCTGTACAATCAATATTTTTTCTGTATCTGTACCCGTTCGTTTTATATAACCAAACGGAACTTACTTTCTGGACGCGCCTCGTATGTATGTATATATATTTCATGCATAGAGTGTGGGACTGTACGATCACAGTACAAGGTACTGTTTGCAACTATTGTAGTTGCTGGGCATGAAAGAAGCCATATTTCTTTTACAGAGGCGTACATGGCCCAATAGACACGTAAAGACGCATTTGGAAATTGCGTGCTTATGGAATATCTCCCCAATTGTGCGATTGGATTCGAGATTTCCTATCAGAAAGGACACAGTTAGTTGTAATTGACGGTAAGTCATCGAGTAAAACAGAAGTGATATCTGGCGTTCCACAGGGAAGCGTTATAGGTCCATGACCACTAAAAGAAATTCCCTGAACTTCAATTACGCGATAAATCAGTCAAACCTTAAGGTCGTAAATTCTACCAAATACCTAGGAGTTACAATTACGAACAACTTTGACTGGAGAGAACACATAGAAAATATTGTGGGGAAGGCGAACCAAAGGTTACGTTTCATTGGCAGAACGCTTAGAAGATGCACCAGCTCCACCAAAGAGACTACCTACATCACACTTGTGCGTCCTCTCCTGGAGTACTGTTGCCCCTTGTGGGACCCTCACCAGGTGGGACTGAGGGAAGATATTGAGAAGGTTCAGAGAAGGGCAGCTCGTTTTGTTTTATCACGTTACGGGGGGGGGGGGAAGCGTCACGGAAATGTTGCACGAATTAGGGTGGAAATCATTAAAAGAAAGACGTTATTCACTGCGGCGTGATCTGTTTGCGAAGTTTCAATCACCGACTTTTAGTTCTGAATGTGAAAATATTTTGCTAGCACCCACCTACTTAGGGAGATATGACCATGCCAATAAAATAAGAGAAAGAAGATCGAAAACGGAACGATTTAGGTGTTCTTTCTTCCCGCGCGCTATTAGAAAATGGAACGGTAGAGAAAAGTTATGAAAGTGGTTAATGAACCCTCTGCCAGGCACTTAAATGTGATTTGCAGAGTATCGATGTAGATGTAGATGTAGAACATCATCTTTAGCCGGAGGCATACTTAACGTTACTTACCTGGATGCGATGGTTATATCTGTCGGCGATGATGTACTGGCCGATACGGTTGACGGCAACTCCGGCGAGGCAGTCGAATTCGCCCTCACCACTGCCGTAGCTGCCAAACTCCTTGACGAAGGTGCCATTGGCGTCGAAGACTTGTACGCGGTGGTTGCTCGAGTCTGCTACGACGATGCTGTTGTCCGGGCCGACGGCGATGCCGCGAGGCCACGTGAAGTTTCCGGGCTCGCTCCCCCGACTTCCGATTTTAAACAGCTGGCGGCGCTTCTGCAGGTACTGGCTCCTAGGGGAGGTACCTGCCGCCGCTGCGAAACCTGCCGCAAAGTACCAACACCACGGTTACAGTACTCACTCATCTAGGTCACTACTTTGCTACTATAACAATCTCTCAGGGTTACAAAGGGTAGTAGACTAGCAGAAAATTGCAATTGTTAGCTGGAAACTTCCATCTCAGTGAACTTAGGTAATTAATTTACTTCTCTGCAGGGACATACCTGTAGGCGTAATCTTATACGTATTGAAATCCCCGCGCCACAATCACGCCATCAAGGAAACAAAACGAAAATCTGGCAGCATAATGGAGAAATGGTAGAAACTGAATTATTAATAATTCTCAGTCTGTGTTGCATATTTTTATTACTCAAATTACGCGTTTCGCGCTGTTAGCGCATCATCAGACTGGAAACAGACAAATGTTTTATTACAGTCCGTGTACCTGGCGGGCAGCGAATCTAATGTGGCTGAGGTGAGTAAATTTTGAAAAGTCAGACTTACTTGGGCAGAGATGGAGCCACAGAACTATCTAAAGCTGTGGTGGAGGTAGCTTAACAATTTGTGTTCTGTCATTGGGCCCCTGCAAAGAGGTAAACGTACAAAGTACGTAAGGGATATTTGAAGTAGAATAACTAGGGATTAAAGGCGTATAGTATGGAAATTAATAGGATGTTTTTTATATGATAAAACTCACCATAGTAGCAGAGGTGTCGCTGTCGCGGCAGGTCCACTTTTACAACTGGTAGTATTGTTAATAACTGCGGAACATAAATACGACTGTTAAACAAAGTGGTGTGGGCAGAGTTACGCCTACGAGAATGAGCGGCTTGCCAAGCGGTAGCGTGGTATTATCAGAGATGTTTGTGACGTGGGGGAATGAATCTTGTGAAATCATACATGGTGGTAATGAAACAATAATAAATGAATGAAAACGAAATTATTAGAGGCCTGGGGGTGGGGCGGAAGAAATATGTGAATTGTCACCAGTTGTAAACGTGGACCTGCCGCGACAGCGACACCTCTGCTGCTATGGTGAGTTTTATCATATAAAAAGCATTCTATTAATTTCCGTACTATACTGGTACCCCTTTAGTCCCTAGTTATTCTTCTTCATATACCTCTTACGTACTTTGTACGTTTACCTCTTTGCTGGGCCCCAATGACAGATGTTCAAATGTTTGTAGAACTTATGGGACTTAACTACGGGGTCATCCCTAAGCTTACAAACTACTTATGAAATAGCTAAGACTAAGGACGGCACAAATATCCATGCCCGAGGGGAGATTCGAACCCCGACCGTAGTGGCCGTGCAGACCGTGAATGGAGCGCCTCAGTCTCCTCGGCCATCGCGGCCGGCCCAATGACAGAACACAAATTGTTAAGCTACCTCCACCACAGCTGTAGATAGTTCTGTGGCTCCATCTCCGCCCACATAAGACTGACTTTTCAAAATTTACTCACCTTAGCCACATTAGATTCGCGGCCCGCCAGGTACACGGACTGTAATAAAACATTTGCCTGTTTCCAGTCTGATGATGCGCTAACAGCGCGAAACGCGTAATTGTAGAATAAAAATATGCAACAGAGACTGAGAATTATTAATTATTCAACACTGTTGCTGCACCAGCCGCCACCACCACCATCATGGAATGGAATGAAATGTGTAGAAACTGAATTGTTGAATATTGATTCAGTTGGTGTATTTTTTACTCAGATGGTGGTAGCTGTTATAATCAAACAACAACAACAACAACATATGAAAATTTGTGCTGGGACTGGGATTCTAACCCAAGTCTCCTGCTTACTAGACGGTTGTGCCAACCTTCCACCACCCAGTCACATGGGCTTCACACATTTGCACGGAATACTCAAGCACGTAGCCCACCCGACCTAAATTCTCATATGTCGTTTGTTGTTGTTGTTGTGGTCTTCGGTCCGCAGACTGGTTTGTTGCAGCTCTCCACGCTAGCCTGTCCTGTGCAAGTCTCTTCATCTGCGAATGAGTTCGGCAACCTACAGCCTTTTGAATCTGCTTGCTATATTCATCCCTCGGTCTCCCTCTACAATTTTTACCCCACACGCTTCCTTCTAATACTTAGTTGACAATTCCTGGATGTCTCAGAATGTGTCCAACCAATCTATCCCTTCTCTTAGTTAGGATATGCCAGAAACTACTTTTTTCCCCGATTCGGTTAAGCACCTCCTCATTAGTTACGTGATCTACCCTTCAAATTTTCATCATTCGTCTGTAGCACCACATTTCAAAAGCTTCTATCGTCTTTTTATCTGAACTCATTATCGTACACGTTTCACTCCCATACAATGATACACTACAGACAAATGCTTTCAGAAAGGACTTCCTAACATTTAAATTAATGTTGGATGTTAACAAGTTTTGCTTCTTTAGAAACGCTTTTCTTTCCAAAGACATTCTGCATTTTATATCTTCTTTACTTCGACCATCAGAAGTTATCTTGCTATCCAAATAACAATATTCATCTACTACCTTCATTGTCTCATTACCTAATCTAATTCCTACAGAATCGCCTGATTTTATGACATTGCATTCCATTATCTTCGTTTTACTTTTGTTGATGTTCATCTTCATTGTAATTCTGTCAGAGACAGCAAAGGACCTGGAGGAATTTCGGGCATACCTTGATTAAAAGAAGGGATCGATTAGTAGGACACATTCTTAGACATCAAGGAATTGTGAAATTAGCGTTCGAGGGAAGTGTGTGGGGTAAAAATCGCAGAGGGAGACCAAGAGATGAATATAGTAAGCAAATTCAAATGGATGCAGATGCTTGAGATGAAGAGGCTTGCTCAAGGTAGATTAGGTTGGAGAGCTGCATCCAACCAGTCTCCGGACTGAAGACCACAACAACAACAACAACAACAACAACAATGTTAATCTTATATCTTCCTTTCAAGACACTGTCCATCCTATTCAATTGCTCTTCCAGATCTTTTGCGGTCTCTGACAGAATTACGATCTCAACGGCAAAACAGCAATGTTTTTGTTCAAAGAAGTTTCGGGCTTGCAGCCGCATAAAGTTTACTTCTTCTAATATTTCGGCTGAGAAACGTTCAGCCATCTTCAGAGAGAGTCGAAGACTGATGCTCCAGCACGCGCTTCCTGTTTATAAACGCGCGGGCCGCACTACTGCGCATGCGGTCACAGATACAACAAGGCGTCAAAGACGTTACTCGGCGGCAAGGAAGTACACGTACGTATAAATTATGTCTGTGGCTGCATGGTCGATTACTGCGGAGAAATGGATGTAATGTGTTAATATTATTTTGTCAAGTAGGCTCAACCACATAGATCGTGTATAAAACACTAAAATATGACGCGTTTCAAGGGTCAAGCCCTCATCATCAGATAAAATATACAAGAATCTTTAAAACCCGAGACAAATGTCTAAAAATGTCTAAAAATCTAAAATGTAATAAAAGAAAACGTGGTTACTTCCCTTGTAACCGTGTCTCCGCAGAAAACTCCTCAGCATACTGTGCTTCGTCAATATTGAAAACAGACCCCAGCACTGGCATAACAGTGTTATGCGCCGCCAGTGCTGGGGTCTGTTTTCAATATTGACCGCGGAGAAGTCGATGTATTAATACATTTAATTATATCCATTATTGATGTAATAAAAGAAAACGTAGTTACAAGTTACAAGTTATTTGTCTCAGGTTTTAAAGATTTTTGTATATTTTATTTGATGATGAGGGCTTGACCCTTGAAACGCGTCATATTTTAGTGTTTCATACACGATCTACGTGGTTGAGCCTACTTGACAAAATAATTAAGCGGACAACCACGACCTCACATCAATAATGGATATAATTAAATGTGTTAATACATCGATTTCTCCGCAGTAATCGACCATGCAGTCACAGACATAATTTACACATAAGTGTACTTCCTTGCCGCCGAGTAACGTCTTTGGCGCCTTGTTGTATCTGTGGCCGCAAGAGCAGTAGCGCGGTCCGCGCGTTTATAAGCACGAAGCGCGTGCTGGAGCGTCAGTCTCGACTCTCTCTGAAGATAGCTGAATGTTTCTCAGCCTAAATATTAGAAGAAGTAAACTTTATGCGGCTGCACGCCAGAAACTTCTTTGAACAGTCACTGCGCCGCGAAAACATGATGATGCACATCAATGTTTTTTTATTTCTTCTCCCTGCACTTTAATGCCCTCTCCAAATTTCTCCTTCCAATCCTTCACTGCCTGCTCAATGTACAGATTGAACAACATTGGGGAAAGGCTACAACCCTGTCTTACTCCTTACGTGAAGTTTATGATCGCATAGTTCCCGTGCACAAGTCCTACGGAAACTGGAACATTTTGTGGATAATGACACTGCTGGTGCTTTCACTTACCTGCTGCTGTAGGGGAAGTGGGGGAGCCTGCCGGGTTTTTTTGATCGTCATCAGAGCTTTCAATGCTGGCGGAGTTGTGTCGGAGTGGCAGGCCGAGGGAAAGGCGCCTGGAGGCGGCCGCGGAGGAGCCGGCGCCCGAGGCCAGCGAGGAGCCGCTGGCCGAGGCGGACGCGCCGTCCTTGCCGTCCTTGCCGCGGTTGCCGTACTTGTTCTTCAGGTAGCGCGCCCACGAGCTCAGCGCCGCGCCGTCCTTCTCACCGGACCTGCGGCGGGCACAAGTTGGCTGGGTTAGTAATTAATTCCTCATAATATACAGGATGGAGTATAATAATGGAAAGTAGAGGTTATTTTACTTTGTTTAAAAGGTAATGCAGTCAACAATCCGAAGATTGAACACCACAGTGCTTTACTAGGCATGGTCCTGTTTGGAGGTGGTATGCCGTTGCCTTCCTCCGACCTTCGAACTGACTTACCCAGCCAGTTATAGGGGGACCTACAGTTTAACGTGGGTTCCGAACCACGGTGCTACTCGGTATTTTTCACATGAGCAATACTGCCAGAGGTGAAAGAAGTGGAAAGTGACAGATAAAAATCCCAGGACCTGGCGGGGATCGAACCCGCGACCTTTGGATTTGTAATCTGGCACTCTACCACTGTGCAACCGAAGTTTATTTTATTTTATTTATTTTTCTCCCCTCTCCCGCCTCCCCACTCCATTCCTAAGCTGCATCTCGTTATTCCCATCTAACCCACCCCCACCACCGTGACGTAACCTTCCTATCCCCTCTCTCCTCCCCTCCCCTCCCGTCACCGATTCGCCGCCGAGCGTGATTCGAATTGCGGCAGCCGGAGGTGACGGTTGTATTACTGTGTTGTGTGCCTGTATGATTGGGTGAATGTTCTATTTTCTGAAGAAGGACATGGCCAATAGCTGAAAGTGCTGTATGTATATGTCTTTTGTATGTGCCTGTCGCAGCTCGTCGCCATGTCTTTACAAGATAAAGTATGGGGTGCCCCAGGTGTCTGTTTTGGGACCATTGCTGTTTCCTATTTATATAAATCAGAGGTGGGCACAAATCAAAATGTTTCAAATGTTTGTTAAGCTTATGAGACTTAACTACGGGGTCATCAGTCCCTAAACTTACAAACCACTTATCAACTAGCTTATCCTAAGGACGGCACAAATATCCATGCCCGAGGGGGGATTCGAAACCCCGACCGTAGTGGCCGTGCAGACCGTGACTGCAGCGGTTCAGTCCCCTCGGCCACCACGGCCGGCAAATCGGCTCAATGAGCAGCGCTCCGGCTCAGGGCGGAAAAAGAGCAGCGTTCGCGCTCGGCCGTAAGTTATCCTAGTTGCCGCTAGAGGTCTGCATGCTTGCTGGCGCACCTGACAAACGTTCGATAGGGCGAGTTATAGTACGCCGCGACAGACTCAAACTTGCGAAAGAACGTGATAACTGTGTACAAAGTTCGTCTGCTACGACATCCAAACTCTGCTTCACAAATTCACCGTCACAAAATAGTCGGGAAGTACGAGCTATCAGCAAAGCTATTCTGTAACTAGCACGGACAGGTGCATCGGAGGATGAGGCATCACATTCCTGTGTAAGAAATTAACAGAGCTGTCATTACAAAGAAAAATTGGTTTTATTAAACAAAACACTGTGATTAAGTTATCTCGTAAGGAGGTACAGCATTATAATACATACCTCTACTTTATTCCTTCCTTCCTAGGTTATTAAGAAGATTAAGTCTCATTTCACCTTCTACACATCCTTCCTGGTTGAAGTGATGTGTTCTATAGTGGCGTTCTAAATTGTACTTTTTATGCCTAGTATTTTACCACATACCAAACATTTTACTCCTCCTTCGCTTTCAGTAAACAAGTAATCACACTCCCAACTAGAGTTGAACTGAAAAATAGAACGCCGCTTTACTGCGCCGATTTGTCTAGCCATTTCAACTTCACAGCATACTGTACCATAACGTAATATCATAGATTATAACGAAAACCCTTAAGTACAAAATTCGAACTAACAGATGGTACTATTAGCGGTGTATTCTGAAACAAAACAAAAAATCGCTATTATCTTTATATTTGCCGGCTCGACTGCGCGCGCTGGACGTTTTAGAGAAAAGTTTCCAGTATTATGTTTATAAGTTACTTACTTATAAAAATAATAGCATTTTTCAGTAGATACCCCTGGCAGTGGAATCTGTTCATTCGAGTTGAATACTAAACAGTATCTTATCTTTATAAGTTATTTTATAACAGACTCAGCCAGGTGCATTTCTGCGGCTATGTTAGCGCGTTGGCTGCGCATAACGCCATCTAGTCTTTTCAGCAGGAACTACGTGATGGACGCCAGCTGCTTGCGGCTCTGCTCCCGCTCAGGCAGGCGGCTCCGAGAGCGCGGCTCGCTCATTACCCACCTCTGATATAAATGATGTGCCTTGGAGTATAACAGGTGACTGTAAAATATTTTTGTTTGCTGATGGTACCAGCTTGGTAGTGAAGGATGTTGCTCATAATATTGACACAGTATCAAATAATGAAGTTCAAGAGATAAGTTCATGGCTTGTAAAAACAAGTTGATGTTAAATCACAGTAAAACTCAGTTCTTACAATTTCTAACACATAATTTGACGAAAGCTGACATTCTGATTACACATAATGGGCATGTCATAAGTGAGATTGAACAGTTCAAATTTCTAGGTGTTCATATAGACAGTAAGTCGTCATGGAAAGCCCATGTTCAGGATCTTGTTCCAAAACTAAAATTTGATATATTTACTGTTAGAACAATATCTGAGATAAGTGATTTTTCAACACGAAAAGTAGTCTATTACGTTTACTTTCACTCACTTATGACGTACGGAATTGTTTTTTGGGGTAACTCGCCTGGTGCAAAAAGGATATTTCTGGCTCAAAAACGGGCGGTTCGAGCAATATCTGACGTAAGTTCGCGAACATCATGTCGACCCCTTTTCAGTAGTCTGGGTATTTTGACTCTGGCGTCACAATACGTTTTTTCTTTAATGTCGTTTGTTGTTAATAATATCAGCTTATTCCCACGAGTTAGTAGCTTTCACTTGGTGAATACTAGACAGAAATCGAATCTACATTTGCATCACACCACCTTAACACTTGTGCAAAAAAGGGGTACAGTATTCTGCGGCATCCATGTTCAATAAGCTGCCACAAGAACTAAAGAATCTTAGCACTAATCCACAGGCTTTCAAATCTAAATTGAAGAGTTACCTCATGGCTCACTCCTTTTATTCTGTCGAGTAACTCCTAGAAAAGTTAAACAATTAAGCTAATTCATTTTTTTCTTTATTGATTCTTTTCACTTTGTCTTTAGATTGTCGTGTGCAAAGGACTATTTAAAAATTTTCTATTACCATTCTTGTGTAACAATTAATGTATTGACTCCTCAATTGGATTCTATGGAACAGAAAAAACCAATAAATAAATAAAAAAGTAAGTAAACTAATATCAGTAAGACAAATTTAAACAAGGAAAAAATAAAATACACAGGAAAGTTTTAGATGATAATGTCATAAGCTATAATATTCTATAGTCATGGAGTAGCAAAACCTTTGTATATCATTTCTTTATCATAAGCGATATACAATTACATGAGACTTAAAACACATAACATCAAATACTATTATCTACAGAGAACTTTTAAATGTTAATATCCTCCTCTGGCATCTCTAGGAAATTTTTAATGTCATAAAAAGGATGATCTGATAGCCAGCTGTACCATTTGACTTTAAAAATGTATCTACATCTATGTGGGATACTCTGCAGATCACATTTAAGTGCCTGGCAGAGGGTTCATCGAACCACTATTAAACTATTTATCTCCTATTCGATTCTCGAATAGCGCGCGGGAATAAAGAACACCTGAATCTCTCCGTTCGAGCTCTGATTTCTCGTATTTTATTCTGATGGTCATTTCTACGTATGTAAGTGGAAGTCAACAATATATTTTCGCATTCGGAGGAGAATGTTGGCGATTGGAGTTTGGTAAGTAGCCCACGCCGCAGCGATAAGCGCCGTTGTTGTAATGATTCCCATCCCAGATCCTGTGTCATTTCCGTAACGCTGTCTCCCCTGTATCGTGACAGTACAAAACAAGCTGCCCTTATTTGGACTCTTTCAATGTTCTCTGCCAAATCCACCTGATAAGGATCCCACACTGGGCAGCAATACTCCAAAAAAGGACGGACAAGCGTAGTGTATGCAGTTTCTTTAGTAGTTCCCTTTGCATCTTTTAAGCGTTCTGCCAATAAAACGCAGTCTCTGGTTCGCCTTTCCCACGGTATTATCTACTTGTTCTTTCTAGTTTGAAGTAATAGCAATTCCTAGGTATTTTGTGGAAATTTTGCCTTCACTTTTGATTGATTTATCTCGTAAACAAAGTTTAACGGTTTTCTTTTCGTACTTATGTGAACGACTTCACACTTCTCATTATTTAGAGTCAATTGCCAATTTTTACACCATAGTAATATCTTATTCAGATCGTTCTGCAGTTGGTTTTAATCTCCAGATGATTTTACTAGACGGTAAATGACGGCGTCATCTGGAAACAACCTAAGAGAGCTACTTACATTTCCCCTAAATTGTTTATGTAAAGCCGGCCGCGGTGGCCGAGGGGACTGAGGCGCTTCAGTCACGGTCTGCACGACCACTACGGTAGGGGGTACGTATCCCCCCTCGGGCATGGATATTTCTGCCGTCCTTAGTATTAGCTATTTCGTAAGTAGTTTGTAAGTTTAGGGACTGATGACCCCGTAGTTAAGTCCCATAAGCTATACAGACATTTGAACATTTGTTTATGTAAATAAGGAACAGCAGAGGACCAATAACACTATCCTGTGGAATGACCGATATCACCTCTGTTTTAGTCGATGCCTTACCGTCGATTATTGTGAACTGTGTCATCTCTGAAAGGAAATCCCCTGTCCAATCGCAAATTTGGGGCGATATACCATAACCACGCAATTTGATTAAAAGCCGTTTGTGTGGTTCATAGGTCTTGCATATGCTGGTAATTTGTTGAAGAATATCAGAGGGTTCACCTTATGCGAATTTTTAGTCCTTGACAAACTGTGTCTTGGTATATCCAAGTTATTCTTAGCCCTGATATTGTGTTCATATGTTTCTTTCCTAGTAATAAATTCTGAGCTGTATAGATTTATGATTGTGAGTATTCTTAGTCTCCAGAAAATAGGAGAATGTTTTGTGAGGTGATTGTCCCCATATAATCAGACCATATAAAAGAAGGGACAGAAACATCCTAAAGTATGTCACTCTCAGGCTCTCCAAGCTCACTACCTCCCGAATGGGACTAAACTCCTACAATTCTGGCTTACAAAATACAACACCAAACAGGACTATATCTAAATTTATGTGTGAGACAACATGTTGTACAACGCTTGCATAATTGAAAGTACATCCCTCATGCGAAGCGAATAAGGTGATGAAATCAGTAGTGAGTGGTGGCATCATTGCTGGCTATAACTGTTGTTACATGCCTTGGCATTGGATAAGCATTGGATAAAAGAGGCTTCGGCTTTGTTGATGGGGTATAGCAGTCCACGTTCAAATGTTTGAAGAGCTTATGGGACATAACTATGGGGTCATCAGTCCCTAAACTTACAAACTACTTATGAACTAGCTAATATTAAGGACGGCATAAATATCCATGCCCTAGGGGGAATTCGAACCCCCGACCGTAGCGGCCGAGCAGACCGTGACTGAAGCGCCTCAGTCCCCTCGGCCACCGCGAGCGGCAAGCGCTCGGCCACCGCGGCCGGCCCCTAGCAGTCCAAGATTCTCCTCTTATTGACATAGCATATATGGTGTAGCAGTGGATGGAGGATCATCGACCAGTCCTTTCGTAATCATCGACGAGACGTATTCGATATGCGAGAGATAGGGAGAACTGGGAAGCCAAGGCGGCATTGCAACTATATGGGCGACGAAAAAAAAAAAAAAAAAAAAAAAAAAAGAAAAAAAAAGAAAGCTGTTGCAATGTGTCTCCGAATGTATGGGAGGACAACAGGCTTCAACACTTCAGAGATGAAAGGCTGGCTGGTTAGTGCACTGGCATGTGTACTATGGTGCTACAGGAGTGGAATCTGGTAGCATCCGAAACCATGAAACTGAATGCAGGACCATTAAGGCAGTGCCTAAGGCAATAGTTCAATAGTCTGTTACTGCAGTGACACCGGACTCCTGTCAAACCAATTTTTTGAGATGGAAGTATTGCGATACGTTGTTAAGAGCAATTTCATTCAAGTTACGATTCTGCTTGTGGATTCTGGAGAGACTGTCACCATACGTATCCTGCTACTGGTGGTAAGGTTTAAGGTGGTATTGGATTCCACTCCCTCTTCATCTAGCATGAATTGCGGTACACCAATCAACCAACGCTGCATCTCTTAAGTGTCGGAGCATGTTGTCTTTCCATGCCATCGGAGATTGCTGACGACTGGAACAGGATAATGCGCTACCACTTGTGGCACGCAATGTTCAAGACTAATTCGTCACTCATAGGCTTGCATTGCTGCTTTTTCCTCCCTGTTCTCTCACTCACTCGCACGTATACATAACGTCTGTTCATTGGTTGTGGAAAGACTGGTCCGGACACACCCACCCACTGCTATACCTGATCAGTTTCGTCAGTTTGTGGATCATCATGAGCTGCTATACCATCAACCCATGTAATGTCGAGACGTGTAGCATCGGTATTAGCAAACAATGGCAGCAATACCAATTTCATCATCTTCTCATCACATGCGATTTCTCCCACATAAATTTGGCTGCAATATCTCAAATCCTACTAGGTTTTGCATTTCTGGTGACCAGCAGCTTAGGTCGTAATCCCCTATACCTAATTGTCAAAAGAACTAGTAAAACATTGAACAAAAAATGGACAACAATAATATCGGCCAATATAATCGGCAAACACATCTTTTGGTGGAACCCACCTACACAGGGAGACATGATATCCTAATAAAACAAATCAGATTTACAATAGAAATATTGAGGTGTTCCTTTGTTTTGCGAACTATTAGAAAATGGAACTGTAGAGAAATATCATAAGATGGTTCGAACAACCCTCTGCCATGCACTTCAATTTGATTTGCAGAGTATTTATGTAGATGTAGATGCTATCTCCACATTAGTTACGCTATCTGCCATGTAATCTTCAGCATTTGTCTGAAGCACCAGATTTCAAAAGCTTTTATCATCTAGTTGTGAACTTCTTATCGTCCATGTTTCACTTCTGTACTCCAGACAAATGCTTTCAAAATGACTTCCTAACATTAAAATTAATATTGGATGCCAACAAATTTCTCTTCTAATGCTTTCTTCTCATAGCCATATTACAGTTTATATCTTTTCTAAGTTACTTTGCTACCCAAATAAAAATAAATCCCTCTTTTTAGCGCTCCCTACCCCACTCCGCATACTTTTTGGTGTTCCCATCCCGTTCGCATCTTTTTGGCGACCTTTGTGGCACTTGGTATCCCCCTTTTTCGCATCCCCCTTGCACTTGGCATCCCTCCTTCAGGCACCCCTATCCCACTAAGCAGTCCCCATTTTGGCGCCACTATCCTACTTAGTATCCCCCATTTTGGCACACCAGGTCCCACTCAGTATCACTAATTTTTGGCGCCCCTGTTCCACTCGGCACCACTATTTTTTGGGCCTTCTTCCACTCGATATACCTCTTTTTGGTGACTCCATTGCACTTGGCAGCCCCTTTTTGGCGCCTCCCATCTCAACTGGCATCACTTTTTGTGGCTCTTCCCATTTTACTTGTCATCCTTCTTTGTGGCAACCCCATATTACTCGACATTCCTCTTTTTCACTCCTCTCTTCTTGGCGTCCCTCTTTTTTGGCGCCCCCATATCAGCATCCGTCTTTTTAGCACCCCACCGTGCTTGGCATCTTTCTTTGTGGTCCCCTCTCCCACTCAACTTGCAGTTTTTGGCGACCCCTCCCAGTCGACGTCTTTTGCCGCCCAACCCCACCAGTCATAATGGTGCATGTCAGTTTGTCTTGAATAACATATAGCGCCTCTCTGTGAGAGCCAGTCTGGGGCTGACATTTTGGTTAGTCCCGACCCCTTCTTAGATTCAGGGCTGTATAAAACTGGTTTCAGTAGTACATAGACAGTACCAGTGTGTCATTGGTATATTGCAATAGTCGGCGTCACGTACGAAGGCGCCCAAATTTACAGTCGTACTGCACATCTCCCTCCATCACCAAAATGTTCAAATGTTTGTAAATCTATCGGACCAAACTACATGTTCATCAGTCCTTAGCTTACAAACCACTTACACCTAGGTAAACTAACCTAAGGATAATCACACACACCCATGCCCCAGGGAGGACTCGAACCTCCACGGCGAGCAACCGCGCGCTCCGCATCGAGACGCTTTAGATCGCTCGACTACTCCCTCCATTACCACACTGGCAGCCAATAATATTCTTTCTCGAGGCGTGTGCCTGGCCGCGAGTTACGCAGGCACAAATGTTGGTGCTCGGCCGTAGATCCTCCCCTCAATGCTTCCCTTATCGCTCCGCTCTAAGCGCGGAAGCGCCGTCCTGTAAGACAACTATAGTGGTAAGTGCCCAGCCTGCTAACTGTGAACTGGGGGCCAGTGTAAAATAAATTTAAGAATGCTGAGATCAAAAAGAAGCACTTACCCTGAGGCGCCAGAGCCGGATGCGCTCGGTCGTTCGGGCGAGTTCTCGCGCGACTTGAGCGCGTGCGTGGAACGGCTGCGCGCCAGGTCGGCAGTGGACGAGCCGGCCGCGTAGCGCGACGGCAAGTACGAGGCGGGCATGCCGGACGACGTCGGCGACGATGGGCTGTCGTCTTGGTCGTCCTGGTCGTCGCCACCGAAGTTGTGCGTGCTGCGGCTGCGCGCCAGGCGCGACCGCCGGTCCTTGAGCGCGGCGTAGCGCGACCGACCGCTGGGGTACCTACTGGACGAGTCGTCGCCACCGGCCGCTGCCGAGCTGCTGCTGCCGGCGCCGTACTTGCGCGGCTCGGAGTCCTCCTCGGGTGACAGCGCCGCCGAGCTCTTGCTCTTGTTGAGGAAGCGGCTGGTGTAACCGCTGCTGCCGTACCGCGATGACGGCGTATCGTCGTCTTGCTGCGCGGCCCTGTTGCGGCTCAGGTACTTGCTGCCCGTCTCCTCCTTGTCCTTGTCCTTGTTGGCGCCGTAGCGGTAGCTGGGAGTCGACGACGCGTCAGTGCTGTAGCGGCGGTAGCCGGCGGAGGACGAGGCGCCCTCGTCGCGGCTGTCCCTCCTCCTCGACGAAGCGGTAGGAGCGTCCGACGTGTCGCGCGCGTGCGCGCTGCGGGCCAGAAGCGGGCCGATGTCGGTGCGGTCGACGGCGCGCGTCGACGACGAAGACGTCGACGCGGGTTCGGCGGGTTTCTTCTTCGCCGCCTCGTCCTCAGACTCTTCTTCCGAATCGGTCTCTTCGGAATCGGAGCTGCTCTCCGTCTCGTCCTCGTCCTCTTCCTCTTCCTTGGTGGAGGAGGAGGCGGCGGCCGCAGCCGCGGCCGCCGCCGCCTGCTGGCGGCTGGCGAGGAAGCGACTCTGGAAGCGCGGTTGCGTGTCCGAGCCGGCAGACGAACCGCGGCCTCGAGGTGTCGAAGCGCCGCTGCTGTCTCCTCCGGCGGAGGCGGTGGTGCTGGCTGGCGCAGTCGTGCGCACGGGAGAGGCTGCGGCACTGGACGAGGACTCGGAAGAGGTGCTGGACTCCGAACTCGCAGACCGCACCGCCGGCTTCTTGGTACCGGCGTCGGACGTCCTGCGTCCGGCCCCGGTCGCCGTCCCCGTGGAAGTCTTGCGCTGGGCTGACGTGGTCGTGTTGGCGCCAGCGGCAGAAGACGTGTCGTCGGATTCCCCGTCACTAGTCGCAACCTGGTATTCCAGTAAGAGTCACTATCTTCGCTCTTTCTCTCAGTTCTCCTCCTGGGGCCGTCTCTTAATACATATCCGACCTACAGCTTCCAGATATGAAAAAATCCCGCATACACCACTGATAGTAATGTGACCAGTAAAGCTTGTTTGTTCTAATTCAGAAAGCTTCACTAAATCCCAGTGAGGAATCTACTGAGCACGAGCGTCAGGCACGAATGCTGTAGTGAATGTCCCAGGGATCTCTGAATTACTCTGGGTATTTATTCGGCAGACGAAAAAATTTGTAGTGCCTTAACTTCACCAAAGATCGCGTGGGGGAAGTATACTCTGTCAGGAAATATTAACAAGGGAAACCTACAGTATTGGGACAGAGGTAGCTATCAGCAATGCCACCGAATGTCACGTGATCATATTGTTAGTTATTAGCTGGGAAACTACTACAGGAATGGTCGGAAGGTGGAATACAGGATTCACAAGCAAGGAAACACTTCGCTTAGTCATATCTTAGCATTCGACACAGTGATCTTCGGTCATACAAGGACAGTGTGAAGAAGAATAAGGAAACTACGCATCATAATGAACAGATCTCTGCGACCGTTAACGTTATATTGACAAAACGATATTAGTTCAAAGAACTGTTACTGTACAACCTGTAGGTTAACATGGAATTAAGAACAGCCCCAGGAGAAAAAACTTTTTAAAAAATATTGGACACAGAAAAAAAAGTTTCAAAATCAGCTATCAAAAAAAGTCACAATATAAAATTGTTACAAAGCTATTAATAATTAATTAGTCTGCTAAGAACTGTAAAGATTTTTTATACACAACAATAAATATATACAGATTTAAACACTGAAGGGACATGTAGTTCATTTTAGTCATAACAACACACTCCTCTCCGTAAAGCAACGGACTCGCTAAATATTGTCTAATTCTCTCGCGTTATTACATCATGCGGAAGCATTACGACAGAATATACGACATATTCTTGTGAGATGAAACAGCGTGTTAAGGAATGGTAGCTAAGCAATAAGAGAACACGAATGCATTGCTTCAGCTGCAGTCCTCACAAGATTTCTTATAGCTGTGAAACACCCAGATAAAGATCAGTACATCTTGGAAAGTTCTAACAATCAAATCTGCGATTGTAAATTTGTCATTTTGTGTGCCTTAAATATGTGCTCTATTCAATTTTCCTATTAGGAATTTAATGTCTGTAAGGGAATGAAAGAAAACATGGACGTTTTATTGAATATACTGGGTGTTTCTTGAGGTGCGAATGTCGGATTTGTCAAGCGTGGTGCAAGTCATAATCTTTTAATTCGATTTTTAAAAAAGTGACACATCTGGAGATCACATTTGGAGATCCAAAAATGCGTTTGTGGTTTTTGACGTAGTTGTCCTGAAACTGACTGGCAACTTATTTATCACCAGAGAGGACATATTCGTCATTTGTTCTCCCTCAGACACGATTTGATGCCTAGTTAGAAGGATAGCGATTTCATTCAGTTTGAGTGGATGAGCTCGCTTGTTTTCATTATACATAATTTAGTGAAAACACTGTCATGGTTCTCATAAGGATTGAGTTCATTCTAACAGTAATCACCACTTTCTTCCTATCACAGCCAATCAGGAAAACGTCTTATGAATCCGACACGAGTTATCAATCACACAGTCCATTATATACGTATTTGGCAGGTACATCGTAATGCATGTCGAGCAAGTCAACACTCACAACCCTAGAAGAATGCCGCGATTATGTTTACGTCGTATACTGATGCGCATCGACGTGAGTCGTCTGTTATAACTAGTCAACGACGCTCACCTTGAGTATGAGACAAATGTTCAAAATTGCTTGATTTTTAAATTTTTCCGAATGGGTTTCCCCCCCCCCCCCCCCCTGCCTAGTAAGGCTGAAAAGGACGCACAATTTTAGAATGTCTGGCACTAGGGATTAAAAAGAGGGAAAAATAAGTTGTCCGTTATTTGTAGCAGTATAGAGAATTGCTTGTCGATTCGCAGTTCAGGCCTCGTGAAAAACTAGTTCGTCTCGAGGAAGGGTACGACTGGTGCGAGACCGCCAGCCACGTCGGGGCCGGCGCTCTGTTCCGCTGGCTCCCGGCGCCAGGCTACAACCACCAGTCTGGTTGGCCGTCCTCCGGGAGCTCGGGGCTGCTCACCTCTTGGACGGTGGCGGGCGGCGTCCTGCGCGCCTGGTCGGCGGTCGAGGACGACTCGTCGCTGGCGGCGTCAGTGCTGCGCTGCTGCTTGAGCGCCGCGACGCGCTCCGACTGCGGCCTCGCGGACGACGTGGTCGTGGTGGTGGTGGTGTCCGCGGCGGCGGACGTGGTGGCGGCCGCCTCGACGCCGCTGCCGGACGCCTTGTTCTGCTTCTTGATCTTGGAGATCTCGTCGTCCTCGCTGGTCTGGCGCGCGGCGGCGGGCCGCCTGGCGGGCGCGGTGGCCGCCTTGGGCTGCGGCGCGGGCGCGGGCGCGGGCGCCGGCTCCTTGTCGCGCTTCTTGCCGCGCTGCTCGGACTCCTGCAGGCGCTTCATGACGCGCGGCGAGTCGAGCAGCCGCGTGATGCCGCTGAGCGGGCCGCGCGACGCGTCCTCCGTGTCGAGCACGCGCTCGCGCTCCTTGGCGTGGTGCGCCGGCCCGCCGCCGCCGCCCCCGCAGTCGCCGGAGAAGCGCACCGACCGGCCGCCCACGCCCACCGCGTCGTTGTCCGAGTCGCCGTCGCCGGCGCCCAGGTGCCGCGACGCCAGCCGCGAGCGGTAGCGCCTGCTGGCGCGCCCGCCGCTGCCGCCGCCCTCGTCGTACTCGTAGTCGCCGCCGCCGCCCCCGCGGCTGTAGTCGTCGCCGCCGCGGCCGTACCTGCACAATCACAAAGATTTTATTTTGAAGTAGCCAACTTGACAATGCTTCTCAGTTGCTAACGTTGTTGTGGTCTTCAGTCCGCAGACTGGTTTGATGCAGCTCTCCACGCTACCCTTTCGGACCCCCCCCCCCCCCCCCTTTGACAATATCCTGGCTACGTCACTGGTTTGTCGTTCGAGTTGAAGTGCTTTCCTTTGAGATGTTCTTTTAGCAGGCCAAACAGATGGAAGGTACAGGGCATGGCTTGGCTGTAGGACGGATGCTCAAGCAGCTACCACTTGAATTTGGCCGCCGCGACCGTACCTGCACAAACACAAACATTTTCTTTTATCTTATTCTGAAGTAGCCAACTTGACAATGTTTCTCAGTTGCTAATGTTGTTGTGGCCTTCAGTCCGCAGATTGGTTTGATGCAGCTCTCCACTATACCGTTTCGGACCTCCCCCCCCCCCCTTTTTGACAATATCCTGGCTACGTCACTGGTTTGTCGTTCGAGTTGAAGCGCTTCCCTTTGAGACGTTCTTTTAGCAAGCCAAACTGATGGAAGGCACAGGGCATGGCTGGGCTGTAGGACGGATGCTCAAGCAGCTACCACTTGAATTTGGCCAGTACACTTTGTGTGACCATTGACTTTGTGTGTACGAGCATTATCAAGGAGCAGAATCACTTCCTCTGAGAAACCAATGGCATTTGCTGTTGATGAACTTGCGTAGGCTCGGAGTGTCACACAGTAGACCTACACGTCATTATCAATGGTTTTTCCGTGCTTGAAGAATTCCATGAATCTTAGATCACAGACGTCGAAAAAGGACGTAAGCATCGCCTTACCTGCCGAGGGCACAACATTGAATTTCTTCGGGAACCTGACGACATGCATTGGCGTGCCTAGATGTCTCACTACATTATCCAAAAACGGCGTATTCAAATTTCAACACCTTTGATTCTTAAGTCATTCGTACCTTTTCATTTGAATATTCCCTCTACCATGGGTTGTTGAAACCTAAGTAAAGGGTGCCGATAAGCCTTTAGATGCAACTTTTGGCTGATTATTTCAACCTTTTCGAAAATATAGAAACATGAAGTTTGTTGTTGTTGTGATCTTCAGTCCGCAGATTGGTTTGATGCCCCTCTCCACGCTACCCCGTCCCGTGCAAGTCTCTTCATCTGAGAATACGTTCGGCAACCTACATCCTTTTGAATCTGCTTACTGTATTCGTCCCTCGGTCTCCCTCTACGATTTTTACCCCACACGCTTCCTTCTAATGCTAAGTTGACAATTCCTTGATGTCTCAGAATGTGTCCTACCAATCTATCCCTTCTCTTATACCCGGACCGCTGAAACATTGCACTTGACGTTTCGCATTACGGCGAGTTAAGTTGACTACACTGCTTTAGCGACGTTGCAACACTAGCCTCTATACGCACAGCAGTCGAAACGGTTTTCAGTTGTATCTCGTAAATGTAAGCTATTGATCAATAAAAGTGTATTTAATAATTCGTTCTTGAACAGCAATTGATTAACGGCATATTAATGAAGACCAGAGCACAGCAATGCACACGCTTTCAATAACGGAGCAAAACAATATAGAAAATAAGCATTGAATCACGACAGATACGAAATAAACAATAATCAAGATAGTAACTTCTCTCTCTACGTTTTATAATCAGAATGCTTTTCACTCACCATTTTACGGCGACAATGGTACAATTACATCCAGCTCCCCATCTTCACTGTTGTCGTTACTGCCAAAATCGTCATCACCAAGACAAATCATTAACCGTTTATGATTACTGATGATCCCTTCCATTGTTTGCGCTGCCCGAATCAGTTTTTCAACGTGCTCAACCTTTTTTTCCCAAGATGCAGCATCTACATTGGCAACAGCTTCATGCAACAGCTTTTCCACTTCAAGTTATTGTGAAAGACTTATTGTTCCTTATGTAATTCTTCACGTCACTCCATACTAATTTTATAGGGTTAAAACGGTAGTGAAATGGGGGCAGATTTATTACATTGTGACGCTGCTCCTTTGCGATTTCATCTACTGCATATGTGGGTGTATTGGGCTTATTTTGTTTTACGAGCGATTATAAATGAAGTTTTGATATTGACATATCTGCAACAATATTTCTTTCTTGTAACCACTGCACCATATCTTCTTTCCGATCGTCTGAAGCGAGAATGAACTTCCTGCTCAGAGCATAAGCTTCGAAGTTTTATCCAATTACTTGAACTCGGAAAGTCAAGTAAAACCACTCACAGTAAAAAAAAAAAAAAAAAAAAAAAAAAAAAAAAAAAAAAAAAAAAAAAAAAAAAAAAAAAAAAATAGCTGCGAAAAAAACACACACAACATAAACACACGATAAACACGATACAAAACTTTGTTTACGTTAGAACTGTACAAAGCCGGCAACGCGGGAATGTTGACGTCATGGCACGTGGTCGCTGGAAGTGTTTATCGCGCTGTGATTGGATCGTTCCTAGCGACTAGCGCCTCGCGCTTCTTGCTCTTCATTTGTTATTTCTAAACGTCAAGTGCAAAGTTTCAGCGGCCCGGGTATAGTTAGGATAAGCCAGAAACTCCTTTTCTCCCTGATTCGGTTAAGCACCTCCAAATTAGTTACGTAATCTACCCATCTAATTTTCATCATTCGTCTGTAGCACCACATTTCAAAAGCTTCTATCATCTTTTTATCTTAACTCCTTATCGTCCACGTTTCACTCCCATACAATGCTACACTCCAGACAAATGTTTTCAGAAAGGACTTCCTAACATTTAAATTAATATTGGATGTTAACAAGCTTCGCTTCTTTAGAAACGCTTTTCTTCCCATAGCCATTCTGCATTCATATCTTCTTTACTTCGACCATCAGAAGTTATCTTGCTACCCAAATAACAAAATTAATCTACTACTTTTATTGTCTCATTACCTAATCTAATTCCTTCAGCACCGCCAGATTTTCTGTCATTGCATTCCATTACCTTCGTTTTACTCGTGTTAATGTTCATCTTTATATCTTCCTTCCAAGACACTATCCATTCCATTCAATTGCTATTCCAGATCTTTTGCGGTCTCTGAGAGAATTACTATGTCATCGGCAAACCGCAATGATTTTATTTCTTCTCCCTGCATTTTAATTCCCTCTCCAAATTTGTCCTTCCATTCCTTCCATTCCTTCACTGCCTGCTCAATGTAGAGATTGAACAACATTGGGGGAATGCTACAACCCTGTCTTACTCCCTTCCCAACCTCTGCGTCCCTTTATTGCCCTTCGACTCTAATAATCGCTGTCTGGTTTTTGAGTAGGTTGAATATAACTCTTCGCTCCCTATATTTTACCTCTTCTACCTTAAGAATTTGGAATACAACAACGCAGAGATTCTGGAAAGCACTTCAACCTGTTGGGATAGTATTATTAAGGAAGCTGTTGAAATTAAACTATCAAGCGACTTTATAAACAGAGATGGCGGTTTTTGTTTAAATTCTGCTCGGAATTCGGCATTGTCTCTCGTCAAAAAACAGACGGACAGACTTCATGCTGCCTCACAGTCGATTTATAGTCACTATCGATTTTTTTATGTTTGGTCATCTTTGGCTGTGTTGACTCTGTAGTGACTTGTACTGTGTGTGTTATCTTCCTTGTTTACCCTTTACAAACCGAGATATTAAATATGATTGCACATTCCTTCCTTGAGTGCACTTGTGCCTTGAGAATGGCAGGGTGTCCTCCTGTCGAAATATCGGCGGTTGTCGACGACGTCACCCGGGAGCATACCCGTAAGTTATTTGTATGGGAATTGGATATTCATACCAATCTAACTCTTCTCTCCTCTCTCTATCTCTTTTCGCCTCCATAGTGCAGGATTTTTCAACCTTTTCGAATATCCTTTCCACCCGAAGTCACACGATCGTGTGTCTTCGCTTTTTATTTTTTTACGTCAAACTGAATCACTCGCCTTGCTTCCAACCAACGTACAACGATCGTGCAGGTTATGCGCTATGCGCTTCTCATGTGTATGTTGCCATCTGGCGCCAATGGATTGCAGCACATGTTATTTATATTATCGAGAAGTGAGCATTATACCGGTGCCAGGTTAGTAGCTCATAATTAAGATAAATTGAATTGTTTCGGCGATTTGCTGGACCTGGTTATTTGTAATAGTGTGTACAATGTTACGATATTGATAATTATTAGTAATTTCATATCTTTGCACAGTAATTGTGCGTTAAATTTGTACTAGCACAATTGTGTGGGTTAAATGTTGACTGTATAACTTCATCCGCGACTGGGTATTGTTGATTGTGTCATTGGCCTCCCTGTGTTACTGATTTTCATACAGTTTTGAATGCAAAAGTTTTTATGCACATTCTCGTTATTGTGTGCAGGTTTATCAGACAATCAAATTCGTTCTCTATTAGAGGATTCGGATTTGAGTGGCATTTCGTCAGATGAATACGACGAGTTTGTTCCTTCTCCTTCAAATAGTCAGCAGGCAGACGACTCGTCTGATGTTGATTTGAGTGCTGAAGAAGTTCCTGAAGAGCACAAGCGTTCACAAAGTGTCATGCCCAGACAGAAAGAGAAGAGGTGAAGAATTTGAAGCACCGTTAGACGATACGTTAAGCACCTCCACAAAGGCAAAAGTTTGCAAACCCCATCAGAAATCAGGTTTGGACGAGCGATATGATGGGTATGATCACTGGCCCACAGAGGATGATATTTTGTCACCACTAACATGTCAGTATGAGCATATGCACAATGACGTCCTACTATCAGCCATCTGCAGAAAATTCCATGATCAGAGAGCCAAATAACTTGTAAAACCAGTTAATTAAGTAATAAATGGAGATTTTAATAGCCACAGCACAACATGGGGTACCAAGAAACGGATTCCAATGTGGGCATAGTCTAAAATGGGGAGAGAGATCTGACCTCAAACTTATATACGATCCCAAACTACCAGCCTCTTTCAACACTGGAAGAGGGGACATGGATACAACCCTGACAACATATTTGTAACGCCGAAAATAGCCCAGCATGCAACCCAGCCGGCAGAAGATGCGCCACCAAGAACTCAACATTGACCCATATCACTGACAGTAAAAGCAGTAGTGTGCCCAGATACCGTTCCATTTAAAAGGTGGTTCAACGTCAAGAAGGCACGGTGGTGAGTTTTTACAGAAGAACTGGATGCGAAGAGCGATGAGATATCTCCAATCACTAGCTCCTACGACACATCCCTCGAGGCTGCCGGAATGAATAACTAAGTGGCCTTAATGACAACATAGAAACAATTATAAAACAGTGTAAGCAGCTGGGATGATATCTGAGATGGGAGAGGATCCCGTCGGAGCCCTAACCAGTAGTAGAAGAGAGAAGTGGTGTAACTTAGACACATCATATATACATGTTTGTTAAGCTTATGGGACTTAACTGCAGGGTCATCAGTCCCTAAACTTAAAAACTACTTATAAACTACCTTATACTAAAGACAGCACAAACATCCATGCCCGAGGGGTGGATTCGAACCACCGACAGCGGACGGCCTCGCGCATCGGAGCATAGCGCCCAATCCGCTGTGCCACTCAGCCGCTGCGTAAGCACATCACTAGATATGAAACAGAACAGCAGACAAGCTTGTAGCTTACATAGGAACCTCAGCACCTATCCAACAAGCCACAAAACACCTCAGACTAGTGTTTCCTCCAACCAGATTACCCATCAGCACCTATTCAATGGGAAAACAACCCATAGAAAACCACGACTTTCTATTGTAAGAGATCTGGAAAACGAATACCGCTCACTTGAAACACCTTTCGTGGTTGAGGAAATGCAAACGGCAATAGACGCAATCAAACATAAAAAGGCAGCTGCCAAGATGATTGAAGGGTAGAACAGATTAAAAAATTCGGCCGAAAAACTCTGAAATTGCTAACTGACCTATGTATCAACACCAAATCAAATATTCAAATGTTTGTATAGCTTATGGGATATTACTACGGGGTCATCAGTCCCTAAACTTACAAACTATTTATGAACTATCTAACACAAATGACGGCACAAATATCCATGCCCTAGGGGGGATTCGAACCCCCGACCGTAGTGGCCGTGCAGACCGTGACTTGCGCGCGGCAGTCCCCTCGGCCACTGCGGCCGGCTACAGATCCCCAGGGTGTGGAGAAAGGCAAACGTAGTAGCACTACTAAACCAGGCAAGAAGCCAACGGGTGCCAAAAACTTTTATCCAGTATCCCTACTGTGCCACCTGTTCAAGGCCCTCGAGAGAATGGTGCTGAATATAATATGGAAACCTATAAATGAGCTCTTAAGGCCAGACAAGCTGGATTTAGAGCAGGACGTTCATGTACTGAGCAAATCTTAAATTTAACGCATTACATCAAGGAAGTATATGAAAGGAAGCAGGTTACTGGAGTGGCTTTTATTGATTTTAGTGCAGCCTGTGATACTATGACTCATTGTAAACTGATTTATAACATCTTCTGGTGGCTGAAGAGTTTAGGTTTTCACAATTTTTACAGTGCATATGGCAGAAAATGCACTTCCATGTCACCATGCAAGGAAAAATAGTAGATGGAGGAAAAAAAATCTCGCCCAGGGCAGTGTATTAGCTACCCTGGTGTTCAGCATATACACAAACGACCCGCCAATGCAACCCGATGTGAGACACTTCGCCGGCCGCGGTGGCCGAGGGGACTGAGGCGCTCCAGTCATGGTCTGCACGGTCACTACGGTCGGGGGTTCGAATCCCCCCTCGGGCATGGATATTTGTGCCGTCCTTAGTCTTAGCTAGTTCATAAGTAGTTTGTAAGCTTAGGGACTGATGACCCCGTAGTTAAGTCCCCTAAGTTCTACAAACATTTGAACATTTGAGACACTTCATAAATGCTAATGTCACGGGTGTGAGCGCCCAAGGTAGCACGTTCGATAAAGTGGAGAAGAAGCTAGCCAGAAGTCTCGAAATATTAGGTAATTGCTATCAAGAAAATCACCTGAAACTAAACTCAGCTAAGATGCAAGTCGGCAGTTTCCACCTGAGAAACGAAAAAGCCAAAAGACAACTGCATTTCAGCTGGAAAGGGCAAGGGCTAGAATACTGCTACGCTCCCAAATACTTAGGGGCGAAGCTGGATAGAACTCTGTCAATCAAACAATACTGTTTGGGCATTAAAAAAAGGGACCAGCGCTAGAAATATCATTCGTAAACTGATCAACACAAACTGGGGTGTTAACCCAGTAACAGCTTCGAACAACAGCCATTGTACTGAGTCTGTTGGCAGCTGAATATGCCGTGCCTGTTTTTAAGAAATCAGCCCATGTAAAACACATTGACGCAGCTGTAAATGAGTCTGCCGACACCGACAGAGATCTTCCCTCACATAGGGATAGCCCCACCCCCTCCTAGCATACGGCGGAAAGTTGCCGCCGAGATGCAGGGGAAGAAAGAAATGACAAATAATCACCACCCACTACAAGGTCAGCAACAACAGCCTAGCCGGCTACGCTCAAGAACGAGCTTCCTTTGGACGTCAGAACCAAGCGACGTATCCGCCGGAGAGAGGATACTTCAGCTATAGGAGTGCGCAACATCTAATCCTAACTTGGAGCTGTAAGAAGAAATTGCGGCTGGAAGTAATAAATCCTTCAAAACCTGGAAGGCTGTCAACAGGTCGTGGACTAGAATCTCAAACTCCGTACCTCGATGGGGCACCTCCGTGTGACTGTGGGAATGCCCATACGAACGACCATCTACTGACGTGCCCAAACTCGGCAAAAACTGTACCTTCTTGGATTTAGAGCTAGCCAATGACAAGGACATTAGTTTGGCTGATTATTGACCAAAACAACCTTTAAATTTTATTACAGTAGATTCACACTAGATTGTAATGGAGGGAATTGTGTACACGGAAAATAAATAAAACCAGGCCACTGAGCCACACGAAATTATTACATCTGCATCTGTATCCTCCTTCCATTTCTTTATATTCATTTCATGTCGTGTCCACTTCCACTGCATACCGCTCCCCCCCTTCCACCCCTCGATTGTCTGCAACGCTGAGCGGTCTAAATCACCTACCTAGTAAGTATGAGATCCTGGGTTCGAATCCCGGCCATACCACAAATTTTAATTCAATGTCTCTCCTTATGTTAATAACGGAAATTCATTTGCAATGTGGCGGTGAATTGAAAAATAATTTACAAAACAAAAATGAAAGTCAGATATGTTACAGTTCTATGCTCAGACACCAGATTTAAATGGCCGCGGTGGAGTGTCCATCGTTCTAGGGCGCCTTGCTGCGGAGCGCGCGGTTTGTCGCCATCGGGAGTTCGAGTTCTCCCTCGGGCATTGGTGTTTCTGCTGTCCTTAGCGTTAGTTACTTTAAATTAGGGATCGAGCTTATTTGTGCAGAAACTCTCATTTGCCAGTTGGAGGCATAAACACGATTGTATCAATATATAAACATTGTTTGTTTGTGTTTTTGCTCGTATTTTATGCACGGTTATACCGTACATGCGCTTGCGATAAAACTTTGTAACTCATTGCTAGCACTCGCGCGAAGTTTATAGGCATACTAAAATTAACTACATATGGCGATGGCTGCTTTACAGTTATTTAATTCGTTTCTTACGCCTTCACGCTGAAATGTCTGGACGGATATGAATGAAATTTGGGACAGGTAGCTTATACCCTGATTAATACATGGTCTACCTTTGTGAGCCACCGTATTGTGCGTGATGCAGGATCTTACAATGGGTTAACATTTTTGCTACTCCATGCTGAAAGGGATGAATAGATTTGAATGAAATTTCGAATGGAGACAGCTTATACCATCCATTAATACTAAGCAACCATACGGTGAATACCTTTCAATAGGTTCATACTTTTGTTTCCCTTCAAGTTGAAACAGCTGGACGGATTTGAATGAAATTTGGAATTCAGATAGTTTATATCCTCAATTAACGCATGAGCTGCCTTTAGGAAACCACGGTACGGTACATGGCGGAGGGTACCTTACAGTGGGTTAAAACGTTTGTTACTCTTCACGCTTAAACGGACGGACGGAATTGAATAAAATGTGGAATGAAGACAGCTTATACCCCAAATTAATACGTGGGCTATCTTTCGTAAGACTCCATAGGTGCATGGCGGAGAGTACGTTACAACAAACTGATTGGTCACCACGAAAGTCACCACATAAATTTATGTTTTCATGATGGAGATTTTTATAATCTGCAGGCCAGTGAATTTAGCATGGCGGACAGCATCTTGCGACTTTGACACCATTTGGCCAGCCACCATGAAACTTGGCGGATATGTGTGTGTTTTCATATATAGGAGGGAGAGAAGTAGGTGGCTCATTAGCCTGTTGCAAAACTTTCAATTGACGCCACTTCCCCCCCCCCCCCCTTGCTCTATGTGTAATTCTGTTGCTTGTGGTCGCTGATCGTGTTCGTTCGTTTTTGTTCGACGTGTTCTTGGCTCAGCTTTTTTTAAATTATTATTATTACAGAGGGCGTTAAGCTCTTTGACCGAGCGCCCTGAGCCGCAGCGCCCGGCGCACTTCGGCGACTTGCGTGTCCCTAGTCTACCGGGGAAAGGGTACCTACAGCTTAACGTGGAATCCGAACCACATATCGTTTCTGCCCACTCTTCATGTCATTGAGAGGTGAAGGATGGGTTAAAATGCAGACTGAAAAAATCGGAGGTCCTGCCGAGTTCAGAACCCGCACCCCTTGGTTTTCAGTCGAACGCTATATCCCAAGACCACCGCCCCGTCATAGGCGATGGGCAAAGGAAGCGGAATATGGTGATGAGCAGAAAGAAGGGTAGGAGGAGATGTACAGAGAAGGGAGAGGAGATGAACAGAGAGAGAGGGGGGAGGAGGAGATGGAGAGAGGGGGGCGGAGACGAGGAGATGGGCGGAAAGAGAGAGAGGGAGAGTTGGTGGACAGAGGAAAGGGAAGATGGTCTACAAGAATGGAATAAATATTTGGGTTTTCAGCTATAGTATAGAATTTGGTGCTTTACCTGGAAGACTCGCCGCCGCCGTAGCCGCGGCTGCTGTAGCGCTCGCCGAACTTGCGACCACCCAGCGGCGACGCACGCCCTCCCGCCGAAGGCCCGCTTCCTTCGCCGTCGAAGTAGCCGCCTCGCTCCTCCTGTCGGAACTGCGACGCCAGCCTGTGGTCGCTCTTGGAGCGCATCAGGCCGGGTCCGGCGGCGGGTGGCTGAAGGAGTCCACTCCCGCCGCTACCGCCGCCTACGCCGGGCCCGGCCATGCTCGGGTAGGGCGACGCGATGGTCAGGTCTCCATAGTTGGCCACGTGCAGCACCAGCTGGTTGGGGTCCGTCGCCATCGAGAAGCGCACCCTGCGAGTGTAGTCGACGTTCTCGTACTCGAAGTTGCGGATGAACTCGACCGTCTTGAGGAAGATCTCCTTGGCGTCCATGAGCTCGCAGTCGTCCCAGTCGACGTTGTCGTTCATGTGCTTGTCGGCGAGGTCGCAGTTGCTCTGGATGTTGGACAGCTCCTGCTCCAGGTTGTCCTTGAGCGTGCGCAGGTTGCGCTGCTCGGTGCTCTGGTAGCGCTCGATCTCGGCGCGCAGCGACTCGGTGCGGTCCTTCAGCGCCTTGTTCAGCCGCCGGTAGATCTCGTCTATTTCCTCCATCACCGACGTGCAGTTACTCAGCAGTGTGATTTGGTTCTTCTCCACGAGCGACAGCGCGTCTTGTAGTCGGTGAATCCCTCTCCGCACCTGCACAAAAAGGTGATCGTTGCTCAGTCATAAGTATACACAGGGAGTTCATGTATTTTCAGTTTTGAAAATTCAATTGGTGAGAAAAGAAATCTTTGGCATACCTTGACTAAAAGAAGGGATCGCTTGGTAGGACACATTCTTAGACATCGAGGAATCGTCAACTTAGCGTTGGAGGGAAGTGTGTGGGGCAAAAATCGCATAGGGAGACCAAGGGACGTATATAGTAAGCAGATTCAAATGGATGTGGGTTGCTGTTCTTATGAGGAGATGAAAAGGCTTGCTCAGGATAGAGTAGGGTGGAGAGCTGCATCAAACCAGTCACTGGACTGAAGACCACAACAACAACAACAAAATTCATTTAATTATAACTAAAAATTTAATAATGATGTAAATTACGTCTTGTCTGTTTACGACATAAACTATTTAATTTCGTTCATTGAATGAACATCATCATTGCAGTTTCAAGTTCAGAGGACTTAGGTACACGGCTTAAAATTTTTACAGTTCAAATAAATCTACATGGGATACTCTGCAAATCACATTTAATTGCCAGGCAGAGGGTTCATCGAACCACCATTAGACTATTTATCTCCCTTTCCATTCTCGAATAGAAAGAACACCTGAATCTCTCCGTTCGAGCTCTGATTTTTTCGTATTTTATTCTGATGATCATTTATACCTATGTAAGTGGGAGTCAACGATATATTTTCGCATTCGGAGGAGAATGTTGGCGAATGGAGTTTCGTAAGTAGTCCACGCCGCAGCGATAAGTGCCGTTGTTGTGATGATTCCCATACCAGATCCTGTATCATTTCCGCAACGCTGTCTCCCCTATATCGTGACAATACGAAACGAGCTGCCCTTCTTTGGACTACATACATACATACATATTCCACAATCCACCCATAGGTGCACGGTGGAAGGTTTCTAGAACCACTACTAATTACTTGCTTTCCTTTTCCGCTCCCATATACAACGAGGGAAAAACGAATGCTTGTATGGATCTATACAGGCTCTAATCTCTCTGATCTTGTTTTCGTGGTCTTTACGCGAAATGTAGGATGGTGGCGATAGAATCATTCAGCAGTCCACTTCAAATTCCGTCCCTCTAAATTTCTTCAACAGTCTCGAAATGAATTTCTCCTTCCCTCCAACGACTCATTTGTGTTTCCGAAGCACATGGGTAACACTCGCTCATTGATGGAACCTATAACTAACAAACCTAGTCGCCCGTCTCAGAACTGCTACTACGTATCCCTTTAAAACGACTAATACTCAAGACGGGGTGGTCCAAGAGTTAATACGCGGTCTCCTTTACAGAAAAATCACATCTTCCCAAAATTCTCCCAATAAACTGAAGTCGGCCATCCGTCTTCCCCACGACTGTCCTTTTAAGCTCGTTCCATTTCATATCGCTGTGCAGCGTTACGTCTAGATATTGACGCGACTCTACCAAGAAGCACACTACTAACGATGTATTCCAACATTACGGGATTGTTTCTTCTACTCATGTGCATCACCTTACATTTTTATACATTTAGAGCTCGGCGCCACTCCTCACATCACCTAGAAATTTGGCCCAAGTCATCCTGCATCCTACTACAAATTATGACACTTTCCTGTAAACCACAGTTTCATTAGCAAACAGCAGCAGATTGCAGCTCACTTCGTCAGATCCTTTATATAGACAAAAAATAATAACGATACTAACACACTTCCCTGGGGCGCTCTTAACGATACCCTAGATTCTGATGAACACTCGCCATTGAGGACAACGTATTGGGCTCTATTACTTAAGTACTCTTCAAGTCACTCACATATTTTGGTACCTATTCAGTACCCTCGTTCCTCCATTAGCAGTCTGTAGTGCGGTACCATGCCAAACGCCTTTCGAAAATCGAGAAATATGCAACCTGCCTGCCCTTCATCCATAACTAGCAAGATCTCATGAGAGCAAAGAGAATGCTGATTCGACATGATCCATGTTTCCAAAAGCCGTGTTAATGCAGCAGAAGCTTTTCCGTCTCAAGGAAATTTACTATTAGTACTGAGTTTGTGTTCAACATTCTACAGCAAACAGATGTTAATGATACATGTCTGTAATTGAGTGGGTCCATTCTGTTGTCTTTCTTATACACGGGAGTTACCTGCGCCTTCTTGCAATCGCTTGGAACTTTGCGCTATATCAAAGATTCGCGATAAATACAAGCTAAATAAGGGGCCAATGCCACTGAGCACTTTTTATAAAACCGAATTGGTACCCCATCAGGACCTGTCGACTTCTTTGTTTTAAACTCTCTCAGCTGCTTGACATATCCAACTCAATATGTAACGACACTCAGCTTGAAATGCCATAAATGCCATTTTATATATTTTAAATGTAAAAAAAAATAGTTATGTTCATGAGTCCTCCTGGACGTAAAACGTCCCTAAGGATATTCATTCAATGAACTAAATCGATATACTATATTTTTAAATAAATATTTCATATCATAACCACGAAACTGAAATTTGTATTCCTACCAATAATATTATGGTGGTATGGGCACACGAATCGTAATGGAATCTTCATGCAGTCTAAATATTAAGTTACATATTTTTTGTTTGCATGTAGATGCTGTCAATCTTGGTACCCTTTGAAATATCCACGCTGGAGTACTGTACCAGGCAGTTAAAAAAAGCCACAACAAAATGACGCAGGGCAATGAAGTGGAGTACACACAAGAGAAAGTTTTTAATTTTCACATCGACAAAATAAAGTTATGTAAATAATGTTGTATTAATTGGTAGGTAAATAAATGTTTCCAGACGCTGTGGACATTGGAATTTCCGTGCCACAGTACTGCAAAATGTCACTAGAGGTATCTAAATAAAATGGAGCTCTCCATCACTATTGTATCACTAGAAATTATCATGTACTGAAAAAAGGACACTTCTATTACTTAGATGTAACAATTAAAACTTCGTGACTAGATCTTTTATGTTCTAGCTGAGTGGCTGTTTATATTCAGTTGAGTACACAATCTTCTGATCATGTAAAGATTTTCTCTACGAAACCTAGGTATAATGTTTTCAAGGGTAAAAGGTTTAATTTTAATATTTATTATTGGTTTGGCCAACTATGGACCACATGAAATAGCTTATATCGTCTGTCTTTTCTCCTATCTAAGTTCTTTCTTTTTGTCCATATTGAAAGTGTCTTCTTAGTCTTCTCCTGTAAGCCCTCGAAAATTCTTACTTTTGCTCTGAACATTTTCCTGTCTCCTAATTTTTCTCAGTTCTGCTTTTACTTCTTTAATCCACACCTTTGACATTTTAGAATTTACTGTTAGAGAAGTTAAAAATTCCATTTATTATTCCATTTTGGTCTAAGTATTTGATGTGTCAATAAAATGCAATTCTATTTTCGTTCCATTTTTTCATATCTCCTTTATTACTTCTTAATTTCCATCTCCCATTATCATATTTTCGTCCGAAGAATTTACTGATTATTTTAATTTCCTCTTATTTCACTTAATTGTTTATCTGTGTTTAATGTAGGGCATTCTGGTTTAAGACGACGCTGTAGTGTCAGAATTTTGCGATTATTAAAATATATTTCTTGTTGTAAAGGTTTTCGGTTAGCTGGAAAGCCCCCTCCATCTTTCTTGCCCTTGCTAGCTTAGTCTGTTGTTCCAATGAATTTGTCTGTATCATTTCACATTCTTTTTGTGTTCTTTTACTTCGCTTTCTGATTACCTTTTCAATTACACAATCGAACAGAAGTGGGGACAAATTATCACGTTGCTTAATCTTTTGAGATCTCATCAAAAAATTTAATTTTTCATTTTCTGTTAGTCAGTGCGTCTTACTACTACTTTTTTGTTGTTAGCTCCAAAGACATTAAATATGTTAGTTAATTTACTTGTGGGGCTACATTTATCATACAGAACATTACGTAGAAACAGTTGCTGCCGCAGACAGGTCATGTTAAAACCATATTGATTGTCTTCAATGGAAGTTTTTTTTTCTTTTTTTTTCAAATCTACAAATTTTATTTAAATGCAACTTTATCTTGATATTACTTCAGAAAATGTAACGCAAAAAAGAGAACGCTCATTATTTGATTCCAAACTCATTTTTTAGTAAGGGCATCCTTCATAATGTGTGTTCTCATGTTCGCAAAGAGCAAAAGTAATCGTGGATCAAGCTTCCGTATCCTATCTAATAACGTTGTCCATGGAAATCAAGATTCGGGATACGAGTGGCTGTACGACAGACTATTTAATTTCATACCCCGTTGGAGAGAAGAACATTTCCCTTGGAGATAGTACTGAAGTTCATATACATTTGATTTAAAGTAGTAAAAACTATTATTCTGCAGCAATGGCGGAACGTATTTTCTTAGAAAGAAAATACGAGGTATGACCACAAAGTAAGTTCCGTTTGGTTATATAAAAGAAACGTGTACAGACACAGAAAAATAATTTATTGTACAAAAATATACAACTATTAAACTACTTTTCTACATAGCTTCCGAAATTCTCAAGTATTTGTCATAGCGGGGGACAAGTTTTTGTATGCCTTCTTCGTAGAAGGTTGCCGCCTGTGTATTCAACCATGTGGTAACATGTTCTTTCAGCTCGTCATCATCGTTGAAGTGTTGACCACCATGGGTAGATTTTAGGTGTAAGAAGTAAGTACGGCGGATGATCAAACACGTACCAGTGAAATTCCCGTAAGAGTTGTTTGGTCACATTCGCCTTGTGAGGTCGGGAGTTAACGTGAAGGAGAAAAAACAAAAACCTCCTTTCATCTCTTCTTACACCTAAAATCTGTCCTTGGTGGTCAACACTTCAACGATGATGAGCTGAAAGAAAATGTTTGGCACATGGTTGAATACACAGGTAGCAACCTTCTATGAAGAAGTCACACAAAAACTTGTCTCCCGCTATGACAAGTGCCTACAAAATTTCGGAAGTTATGTAGAAAAGTAGTTGAACAGTTGCAGATTTTTATACAATAAATATTTTTCTGTATCTGTTCACGTTTGGTTTATATAACCGAACGGAACTTACTTCGTGGACATACCTCGTAGAACGTATATTTAGCCTGAGGTGTACCAGACATTCAAATTCGCAGTATGAATGGAAGTACTAAAAGACTGAGTATAATTAAGCCTTATCCAAAATCTGTTTTACTTGTTGTCTGATTTTCGTTGTGCCATAGCCAGTTTTCATGAATAACTGCATCCTTCATAAGGCATTATACAGCGTATTTTGGAAAGTAACATGCATCAAATTAGCCATATTGAGATGTTCAAATGTTTGTAAATCTATGGGACTTAACTACTCTTGTCATCAGCCCCTAGGCTTACAAGATACTCAAACTAAATATCAAATAATAAATATGGCCAGAGTAATATTTTTGTCTCAGTATATATCAGAGATATCAAACTGAAGGAGAGGCAGCGAATTAAAAATTGTGCCAGGGTCGGGATTCGAACCCGGGACCTCCTGCCTACTAGACAGGCACTATACTAGGCCTACATTTTTTCTCTCTGTCTATGGGTTACTCGATTCCTTGCGGTGGCTGATCGTGTTTGTTCGTTGTTGTTCGATGTGTTTTCAGCTCAGCTTTTTTTTTATTATTATAGAGGGCATTAACTCCTCTGACCGGGAGCGCTGAGCCATGGCACCCGACATACCACTAAGCCACCATAACTAAATGAATACGGTGACTGCACGAACTGTCTTGAGGCATGTATTCCTCCATAACGCTAACCTCTCCTTCAAAAATAGGTCTCTGTTTAATGATCTATTATTTGAGACTTACATAATTATATCACCTGTGCCTGAGGAACAAGGCAGGACCGTTCCCATAAACGTTCATTGCTGGGGTGCTATTCCGCTATTGGACAGTCTTGGCAACATTGATACGTATTGCATAGGGGAACATGAGGCAGAATTGAAGTTTGTGTTTTGAAGGGAGAGGTGACTTAAGGCAGTCTGTGCAGTGGCAGTCTTAATTAACTTAGAGTGGCTTAGTGGTATAGCTCCTCTGCCTAGTAATCAAGAGGTGGTATAGCTCCTCTGCCTAGTAAGCAAGAGGTCCCGGGTTCGAATCCCGAACCTGGCCCAAATTTTAATTCAATGCCTCTCCTTCAGTTTGTTATCCTGATACTTGAACTAACTTCTGCTAAGGACAACAAATACACCCATGCCCGAGGGAGGACTCGTACCTCCGACGGCGAGCATCTACATCTACACCTACATGGGATACTCTGAAAATCACATTTAAGTGCCTGGCAGAGGGTTCATCAAACCACCGTTATACTATTTTATCTCCCATTCTATTCTCGAATAGCTCGCGGGTAGAATGAACGCCTGAATCTCTCCGTTCGGGCTCTGATTTCTCGTATTTTATTCTGATGAACATTTCTACTTATGTAAGTGGGAGTCAACAATATATTTTCGCTTTCGGAGGATTGTAGTTTCGTAAGTAGCCCACGCCGCAGCGATAAGCGTCGTTGTTATAATGATTCCCATCCCAGATCCGGTATCATTTCCATAACGCTGTCTCCCCTGTATCGTGACAATACGAAACGAGCTGCACTTCTTTGGACTCTTTAGATGTCCTCCCCCAAACCCACCTGATGAGGATCCCACACTGGGCAGCAATACTCCATAAAAGGACGGACAAGCGTAGTGTATGCAGTTTCATTTGTAGTTCTGTTGAATCTTTTAAGGGTTCTTCCAATAAAATGCAGTCTCTGGTTAGCCTTTCCCACGACATTATCTACGTGTTCTTTCCAATTTAAGTCCGAAGTAATTGTAATTCCTAGGTATTTGATTGATTTATCATGTAAACAAAATTTAACGTATTTCTTTTCGTACTCATATGGACGACTTCACACTTCTCATTATTTAGAGTCAACTGCCACTTTTTACACCACACTGATATCTTACTTAAATCGTTCTGCAGAAGCGGCGCACTCCTCAGCTAGGCGCCGTGGACTGCTCGGCCACTCCACTGCGGCATATATTGAGATGGATGAGGCATGTGGGATGAGTAATTCGGAAGCAGATAAAAAGCTATTACATGGGAAACCGTGGGCTCAAAGAGAGTAAGGTCAAACAGGATTGAGGTGGATAGGATTTCCCAAAAATGGACTACAGGAGCTAGAAAGCTTGAGGATTGGATCTTGATATGTAGCGGAGAATTTCTTAAGAGTCAATGAAATGTAGAGAAGAAGATATGATTTGTGACCGAAAAATGGTTTTGTGTGCCAGTGATGTTGGTGATGGGGATGGGTTACCTGGTTGTTGATGCGGGTGATCTCCCGGCGCAGGATGTCCATGTGGGCGCCCTTGCAGTCGGCGCAGACCTTCTTGTCGCAGTGGACGCAGAGCGAGCAGTAGGACTTCTCCGAGCAGACGGAGCAGCGCTCCATGATCTGGCCGCTGGTGGGGTCCGGCAGTTCGCCCGTGATCTCGATGTGCAGCTCCAGGAAGCGCTGCAGGGTCACGTTGGTGGGGAAGCCCTGCACGCCCTGGTACGGGATGCGGTGTTCCGCCCGGCATTCCGGGCATTTCACCTGCGAACACGCGACAACAGCCGGTGATCAACCTGCAGTTGAGGCGCTCTCCTCAAAATGGTGATGTCTCTGAAAACATACTGTACCACATCTGGGTAGCTAATGGCGTAAGAGTACTATTGAGATGTAGAGGGGGGTATTCCGTAATACGGATAACGTCAGTGCAGTTCACAGACATACACTCCTGGAAAATGATTTCGTCGACCCAGCAGAGGTAAATTTTATTAACACGTTCTTAAGGATGTATACAACACGTGATCACACAGACACACACATGTGAGTACAGCCACCAAAGCGTGAGCAATGTCGACGCTAGTACCGTGTATACCCTTCTTTTGCAGTAATACAAGCTGTAAGTCTTGAATGGAGACGATCGTAGAGATACAGGATGTAGTTTTACGGCATGTCCTGCCATGCAGTTTCCACCTGGTGCCTTAGTTGGGCCAGATTTCGTAACGCTCATGCAGACCGTGCAACTTGACTTTACATCCGGTCCCAAACATCCTCAGTGAGGGACAGATCTTAGGATATTGATAGGAAGGGTAGTTGACGTACACCTAGAAGAATAGGTTGGGTTGTACAGGATACGTGTGGACGTGCATTGTTCTATTGGTAACGCATATCACCTTTTTGGTGCATTACTGGTGGCAAGACGGGTAGAAAGATTGTTTCTGTGTACCGTGTTCCAGAGTTGACACCATGGTGTCGGTGGCGGCCTTGTTTGCATCTGTCGCGTACACTCCAGATTTTCGCGCTTTCCTGCATGACATCATACAGTGTACCACCATTATTGGCACCGAGGCAGAAGCGACTCTCATCACTGAAGACGACATGTGTGCATTCGTCCCTTCATACGCGCCTACCGCGATACCTCTGGAGGAGGCTGTACGATGTTGGGACGTGAGCGGAGGACACCCTGACGGCACGCATGATCGTGCACCATTCTGTTTGTTTTGTTGTGGTCTTCAGTCCGGAGACTGGTTTGATGCAGCTCTCCACAGTACCCTATCCTGAGCAAGCCTCTTCATCTAAACATAAGAACGGCAACCTACATCTGCCTGAATCTGCTTACTGTATCCATATCTTGGTCTTCCTCTGCGGTTTTTACCCCACACACTTCCTTCCAACGCTAAATTCACAATTCCTTGATGTCTAAGAATGTGTCCTACCAATCTAACCCTTCTTTTAGTCAAGGTATGCCAGAAATTTCTTTTCTCCCCAATTCTGTTCAGTACGTCCTCATTAGTTACGCGGACCACCCACCTAATCTTCAGCATTCTTCTGTAGCACCACATTTCAAAAGACTCAATCCTCTTCCAGTCCGCAATGTTTATCGCCCATGTCTCACTCCCATGCAAGGCGACACTCCATACAAATGCCTTCAGAAAGGACTTCCTTAGGCTTAAATCAATATTCGATGTTAACAAATTTCTCTTTTTCAAGAACGCTTTTCTACCCATTGCCATTCTGCATTTTATATCCTCTTTACTGCGACCATCATTTGTTATTTTACTGCCCAAGTAACAAAACTCATCTACCTCCTTTATTGCTTCGTTTCCCAATCTAATTCCTTCAGCATCACCTGATTTTCTTACACTGCACTCCATTACCCTAGTTTTGCTCTTGTTAATGTTCATCTTATATGCACCTTTCAGCACACTGTCCATTCCGTTCAATTGCTCTTCCAGGTCCTTTGCTGTATCTGACAGAATTACTATGTCGTCGGCAAAACGCAATGTTTTTAATTCTTCACCCTGAACTTTAATTCCTTCTCCAAATTTCTCCTTGCTTTCCTTTATAGCTTGCTCAATGTACAAATTCAACAACATTAGGGAAAGGCTAAAACCCTGTCTTACTCCCTTTCCAATTACTGCATTCCTTTCATGCCTTTCAACTCTGACAACCGCTGTCTGGTTTTTGTACAAGTTGTAAATAATGTTACGCTCCCTATATTTTACTCCTGCTTGCTTCAGAACTTGAAAGAGTTTATTCCAATCAACATTGTCAAAAGCCTTCTCCAAATCTACAAAAGCTAGAAATGTAGGTTTGCCTTTTCTTAGTCTATCTTCTAGGATAAGCCGTAAAGTGAGTATTGCCTCCCGTGTTCCTACATTTCTCCTGAACCCAAACTGATCTTTCCAGAGGTCGGCTTCTACCAGCTTTTCCATCTTTCTGTATATAATTCGTGTTAATATTTTGCAACCATGACTTATTAAACTGATGGTTCTGTAGTTTTCTGTCTGCACCTGCTTTCTTTGGAATGGCTATTATAACATTTTTCTTAAAGTCTGAGGGTACTTCCCCTGTCTCATATATCTTACACACCACGTGAAACAATTTTGTAATGGCTGGTTCTCCCAGAGACTTCAGTAGCTCTGAGGGAATATCATCTACTCCAGGGGCCTTGTTTCGACTTAGGTCTTTCAGTGCTCTGTCAAATTCATCTCTCAGTATAGTATCTCCTATTTCATCCTCATCTACTTCTTCTCCCCTTTCTACAATATTGCTGCTAAGTTCCTTTCCTTCATAGGGCCTCTCTATATACTCTTTCCACCTTTTAGCTTTCCCTTCTTTGCTGAGAACTGGTTTTCCACCAGTGTCCCTGATATTCATAGACCTGTTTTTCTTATCTCCAAATGTTTCTTTTATTTTCTTGTAGGCTGTATCTATTTTTCCCCTATTTATACATTTTCTACATCCTTGCATTTGCCTTCTAGCCACTCCTGCTTAACCATTTTGCACTTCCTGTCAATCTCATTTCTTAGTCGTCTGTACTCCATTTTGCCTGTTTCATTTACTGCATTTTTATATTTTCTCCTTTCATCAATTAAATTTAGTATCTCCTGTGATATCCAAGGATTTTTTGTAGGTCTTGCCTTCCTACCTATTTTGTCCTCTGCTACCTTCACTACTTCATCTCTCAATTTTACCCATTCCTCCTCTACTGTTTTATTTTCTCCTGTTTCTGTCAATTGTTGCCTAAAGCTCCCTCTGAAATTCTTAAGAACCTCAAATTCCTTCAATTTATCCAGGTCCCATCTCATTTTCCTACCTTTTTGTAGTTTCTTCAGTTTCAGCCTACAGTTCATAACCAACAAGTTATGGTCAGAGTCTATATCTGCCCCTGGGTATGTCCTACAATTTAAAACCTGGTTCCGAAATCTATGTCTTACCATTATAAAATCTATCTGGTATCGCCCGGTGTCTCCTGGTCTCTTCCACGTATACAACCTTCTTTTGTGATTCTTAAACCAGATGTTTGTTATAACTAAATTATGTTCTGTGCAAAATTCTACCAGGCGGCTTCCTCTTTCATTCTTTTTGCCCAGACCATATTCACCTACTACCTCCCCATCCCTTCCTTGTCCTACTACCGAATTCCAGTCTCCCATAACAATTAAGTTTTTCTCTCCCTTAATTGTCTGAATAATTTCCTTTAGCTCCTTATATATTTCTTAGATTTCCTCATCATCGGCAGAGCTAGTTGGCATATAAACCTGTACTACTGTTGTCGGCGTTGGCTTCGTATCTATCTTGACAATGATAATGCGATCGCTGTGCTGGTCATAGTAGTTTACCTGCATTCCTATTTTCTTATTCATTATCAATCCTACTCCTGTGATACCCCCAACTGATTTTGTATTTATAATCCTGAACTCACCTGACCAGAAATCCTGTTCATCCTGCCACCGAACTTCACTAACCCCACTAAATCTAACTTCAACCTATCCATTTCCCGTTTTAAATTTCTAATTTTCCTACTCGATTAAGGGATCTAACATTCCACGCTCCGATCCGTAGAATGCCAGTATTGTCTTTCCTGATGATCACATCCTCCTGAGTAGTCCCCGCCCAAAGATCCGAATGGGGGACTATTTTACCTCCGGAATATTTTACCCGAGTGGATGCCATCATCATATATTCATACAGTAGAGCTACATGTCCTCGGGAAAAATAACGGCTGTAGTTTCCCCTTGCTTTCAGCCGTTCGCAGTAGCTGTGTGGCAAAGCCGCATTAGCTGATGTTACAAGGCCAGCTCAGTCAATCATCCAGACTGTTGCCCCTGTAACTACTGAAAAGGCTGCTGCCCCTCTTCAGGAACCACACGTTTGTCTGGCCTCTCCACAGATACCCCTCCGCTGTGGTTGCACCTACGGTACGGCTATCTGTATCGTTGAGGCACGCAAGCCACCCCACCTCGGCAATGTCTGTGGTTCCCCATTCTATGGGGAGCCATACCATACACTGGCCGTTCTCCTCTAGTGGTCGTCTACAGAACATTAAACAGTACCTGCCACAATGAAACCATGATTGAACCTGTCTTGCTAACACTCATGCACCAACAAGGCGATATGTTTTTCCAACAGAACAATGAACGTGCATTGTGTACCGTATCACCCAACGTGCTCTGACACGTCAGTTACCATGGCCAGTCCTATCCCCATATGTGTCCCCCATTGAGCATGTTTGGGACCAGATGAAACGTCACGATGGGCGGTCTGCAAGAGCGGTATGAAATTTGGCCCAACTGAGGCACCAGGTGGAAAATGCATGGTAGGCCATTCTACGAGACTGTATTCGGCATCTCTACGATTGCCTCCGTGAGAGAATTACAGCTTGCATTGTTGCAAAAGGAGGATATATACGGTATTAATGCTGGCATTTCGCACGCTCTGGTATCTGTATTCACTTGCATATGGCTCTGTCTGTTTGATAGTGTGTTGTATACATCCTCAAGAATGTGTCGATAAAAGTGCCCTCTGCTGGGTCGACTACTTTACTGTGTTCTTTTTTCATTTTCCAGGAGTGTATATTACTAGACTGGCAAACTTGCAAACTTGTCTCTGTGATTGAAGCCTGACGCCACCATTTTGCTTTACCTCGCGTCAATAAGTTTCCGTACGATACTACTATGATCTTTTGACAGGAAATGACGTTGCAAGCTTTAATTATTGGTTTAAACATGCTTTACATTTGAGTTAACACTTCCGTAATAGTTGAAAACGTGTTTTCAGAACATGTTACACATAGTTAAAGCAGATTATAATTATCGAACAAACACTCAAAATAACGAAGATGTGTGTTACCTACAAAGAAACACCACATGTATAACGGTCACACCATTGAAAGAAAATCCGAAGTTGGTCGAAACTGGTAACAAATTAATAACAAAAAGTATATTAACGTGACTCATTGCTGTATGTCTCAAACTGTAGTTTCGTAAAAGAACCTCAAAAGAATAAAGATAAGTGTCCCACGTAAAATAGCACTATTGCAACGATCATATTGCTGAAAGACAAGCCGAAGTTCAATTGGCTTGACAGTAGAATAATAAAAAAAAGTAAATCAATGCAACTCATTACTGTATGTATCTTCAGTTTCCAGTACGAAAAATTACACTCATATACAAAACATGAATTTACCATTATGTCAAAAACTCTAAAGACAGCGAAGTTACGTCAGTTCATCCGTATTTTTACGTTTGTTTTCTATTGCTACACACCCGACTGCTCACACGTTAATAGTATAGAAATATGTCGGCGAGCCTTACTGTATACGGCATTGCCAGTCTAGTAATATATATGTGTTCTACACTTTCACTATTTCACTACAGATTGAAATATTACTTCTGGTTAACATAGAATTTTCGATAAAAATGAAAAAATTATGCGAACTATTTAAAATCTTGGAAGATAAATGCCGAACAAGAATTTCTAATACGTGTTTAGATAGCAAATTATTCCGTCAACCTATAAGTAATAGCTCAATGCAGTGATGCAGCGTGAGATATTTTTACCTCAGTCAAAATAATCATTATGAAATTATAAGTTGCACTTATATTCTACCTCACCAAAATCGATGTCTGTCACACAAGTGCATGAACGTAATCGTTGGAGACAAACTGCATGTTATGAGAAAAATATTCCGGTTAGCTCATATTGAATTTATTCCGCTCGTGGAAACAATAAATCAGACACAATAGCTCAGGGACTTTATTATACTCGGCTAAAGACCTGCATTGAAATCAAACACAAAAGTTCATTGCATCCGCCCTCTAATAATCAAGCCTCGCTTGCATAATCAAGGCGAATTTATTGAAAAACAAATATGTAAAACACATACTAATGAAATTTGAACTTGGTAAAGAAATGATCAAACAAAATAAGGTAAACGAGTGCAGGTTAAAACATTGAAAAAAAATGAAACTTCATTAAAAGAACAGAAATTTTCACAATGCAACCAGCCTCATCATTAGCTAGGAAATAAGTGAAACAGCACACCGCTACGTAACAAAAGCTAATCGTATATTTTTTGTTTATTGCAGAGATAAGAGCAATACTTATTTTTCTAATATCCGCTATAGTTTACAGAATTTCGATTAATATTTGAACAAAATTCATATCATTTAGTAAAAGGTAATAATTTTTTTTTTTTTTAAATTATTCTTTTTATACTTCCATAATATTATAAGATACTACAGAAAACTGCAGAAGGTCTTCAAATGACATGTTAAAAAATCTATTGCACCAAGCGCACTGAAAACGAAAGGGCACAGACGGATGCCGCGACTGTTATATCAGTAGCACCAGTCCCATATTTATCAACCTTATGTAGCTGTTCATTACATTCTGAACTGGTATCCAATAATGATTCACATATAGACAGAGTACGTTGAAATAAATCTACTCTTCCTAAATCAAATCTGGTTAGCATGTAATGTAAAAACAAGAATTAAATTATTGTTAAATTCATTGTCATGCCTGAAACACATCCTGGGCAACTTCATGAAGTATACGACTTCCCTTCCTATTCTAGACTTGCTCGACGACGTATAAATAATGGAAATGAACTGTGCAATCAAATATCCGTACAGTTATCCAGTGTCTGAACTGTAGTCACTACTCATCAGCATTTATTTTTATACAGTAGATTGGTGACATGTCCGAAAGAGCAGAGCCCATACCAATTTCGCAGCCTTCTTCCTTTCTCTCCTTAATTAAAAAAAATGCAAATTACTCATGGGCATCATTTCAGACAAATCCGTATTTGGCGGGGATGCCATATTGGCCAAGGGCATTCGGGTTTGTTAAAAAGAAATTCAAATGTTTGTAATTCTAAGGGACCAAACTATTGTGGTCATCAGTCGCAGGGCCTACAAGCTACTTTGACTAACAAAGGGAGACTACGACGTTCGGATCACGGATTTTCCTTAAACTTTATAACCTTTTGGCAGACCATTACGACAACATAAAGTGCAAGGACTAAGGCGCAATACTATTTGGAGAAAATCGCAGTAGTAGTTTCACGAGTCGAACATGTAACCGTGTGTTGTAGCTAGAGTAAGCCACACGCAACGGAAGGTGGTGGTCAAGTGGTCAGCGTTCTGGTTTTTTGATCAGTACATCACCAGTTCAATCCTAGGTCAAGCCGTTGTTTGTTTTTATTTATTTATTTTTCTTCAACACTGGTCATATTAGTTCATATATATTACATTTCAAAGGTAAAAAATGTTCAAATGTTTGTTAAGCTTATGGGACTTAACTACGGGGTCATCAGTCCCTAAACTTACAAACTACTTATGAACTACTTACGAACTAGGACGGCACAAATATCCATGCCCGAGGGGGGATTCGAACCCCCGACCGTAGTGGCCGTGCTGACCGTGACTGGAGCGCCTCAGTCACCTCGGCCACCGCGGCCGGCTTCAAAGGTAATATAACGAAAAAATACGTATAGTTGCATAGACGTTTATTGTATGTTCGATGTTAATTGTCTGTTTACACAAGTTTATTATTACAACAAATATCAAATTTATAATTTTCGACAAGTAAACAACCAGACACATTAGGTTATCCAGAAACTGTATACTTGTGATTTCGAAATCCCTTACACGTGCATTGGGGACCTACAGACACATGTTGCACTTGTCAACAACAAGGGGAGGGGCAGGCTCCATTCGGCAGTGAACCTGCATAGTGATGAGACGTTACTAATAGAGCAAATACGAACAGTTTTCAAATCACACAAGATTTGAATTTTCCTACAAAAATGGAGGTGACTCCCACTTCTCCGACTACTGCGGATGGTGACTGCGATGTACATAGTACTGTTTCGAAAAGTCAGTTGTTGATAAGTGCAACCTGTGCCTATAGTTAGAAGCGTCCAGTGCTGTTCCGAATGCACGTCCAAGGGATTTTGGAAATCACATCAAGTATACAGTTTTCGGTAAACATTATGCGTTTGGTCATTTACTTGTCGAAAATCAAAAATATTATATTTGTTGTAATACTAAACTCATTTAAACAGGCAAAAATACGGTGGAATATCCTGCACATAATCACTATTCCCACCCCCATGAACCACAGACATTGCCGAGGTGGGGTGGCTTGCGTGCCTCAACGATGCAGATAGCTGTACCGTAGGTGCAACCACAGCGGAGGGGTATCCGTGGATAGGCCAGACAAACGTTTGGTTCCTGAAGAGGGGCAGCAGCCTTTTCAGTAGTTACAGGGGCAACAGTCTCGGTGATTGACTGAGCTGGCCTTGTAACATCAGCTAATGTGGCTTTGCCATGCAGTTACTGCGAGCGGCTGAAAGCAAGGGGAAACTACAGCCGTTATTTTTCCCGAGGACATGCGGCTCTACTGTATGAAAATATGATGATGGCATCCTCTCGGGTAAAATATTCCGGAGGTAAAATAGTCCCCCATTCGGATCTCCGAGCGGGGACTACTCAGGAGGATGTTGTCATCAGGAAAGACAATACTGGCATTCTACGGATCGGAGTGTGGAATGTTAGATCCCGTAATCGAGTAGGAAAATTAGAAAATTTAAAAAGGGAAATGGATAGGTTGAGGTTAGATATAGTGGGGATTAGTGAAGTTCGGTGGCAGGATGCACAGGATTTCTGGTCAGGTGAGTACAGGATTATAAATACAAAATCAGTTGAGGGTATCACAGGAGTAGGATTGATAATGAATAAGAAGATAGGAATGCGGGTAAACTACTATGAGCGGCACAGTGATCGCATTATCATTGTCAAGATAGATACGAAGCCAACACCGACAACACTAGTACAGGTTTATATGCCGATGATGAGGAGATCGAAGAAATATATGAGGAGCTCAAGAAAATTATTCAGAAAGTTAAGGGAGAGGAAAACTTAATTGTGATGAGAGACTGGAATTCGGTAGTAGGAAAAGGAAGAGAAGGGAAAATAGTAGGTGAATATGGACTGAAGGAATGAAAGAGGAAGTCGCCTGGTAGAATTTTGCACGGAACATGATTTAATCGTAACAAACACGTGGTTTAAGAATCACAAAAGAAGGTTGTATACGTGGAAGAGACCAGGAGACACCGGAAGGTATCGGATAGATTTTATAATGGTAAAACATAGATTCCGGAACTAGGTGATAAACTGTAAGACATACCCAGGGGCAGACATAGACTCTGACCATAACTTGTTAGTCATGAACTGTAGGCTGAAACTGAAAAAACTGCAGAAAGGTAGGGAAATAAGGAGATGGGACTTAGATAAATTGAAGGAACGCGAAGTTCTGGAGAAATTCAGAGGGGGATTTAGGCATCAATTGACAGAAACAGGGGGAATGGGTAGCATTGAGAGATGAAATAGTGAAGGCAGCAGAGGACAAAATAGGTAGAAAGGCAAGACCTACAAAAAATCCTTGGATATCACAGGAAATACTAAATTTAATTGATGAAAGGAGAAAATATAAAAATGCAGTAAATGAAACAGGCAAAATGGAGTACAGACGACTAAGAAATGAGATTGACAGGAAGTGCAAAATGGCTAAGCAGGAGTGGCTAGAAGGCAAATGCACGGATGTAGAAGAATGTATAAGAAGGGGAAAAGTAGATACCGCCTACAGGAAAATAAAAGAGACATTTGGGGACAAGAAAAGCAACTCTACGAATATCAAGAACTCAGATGGGAAACCAGTTCTCAGCAAAGAAGGGAAAGCTGAAAGGTGGAAAGAGTACATAGAGCAGCTCTACAAAGGAAATGAACTTAGAGACGATGTTGTAGGAAGGGAAGAGGAAGTAGATCAAGATGAAATAGGAGATACTATACTGAGAGATGAATTTAACAGCGCCCTGAAAGACCTAGGTCGGAACAAGGCCCCAGGAATAGATAACATACCCTCGAAGCTACTAAAGTCTCTGGAAGAGCCAACCATGACAAAACTATTTGAACTGGTGTGTAGGATGTATAAGACAGGCGAAATACCCTCAGACTTTAAGAAAAATGTAATAATCCCCATTCTAAAGAAATCGGGCGCAGACAGGTGTGAAAATTACAGAACCATCAGTTTGATAAGTCATGGTTGCAAAATTTTAACATGAATTATCTACAAGAGAATGGAAAAGCTGATGGAAGCTGACCTCGGGGAAGATCAGTTTGGATTCAGGAGGAACGTAGGAACCCGGGAGGCAATACTCACATTACGTCTTATCTTAGAAGATAGATTAAGGAAAGGCAAACCTACATTTTTAGCTTTTGTAGATTTGGAGAAAGCTTTTGACAATGTTGACTGGAATACACTATTTCAAATTCTGAAGTCAGCAGGAGTTTATACAGGGAAATGAGAGTTATTTACAATTTGTACAAAAGTCAGACCGCAGTTATTAGACTCGAAGGGCATGAACGGGGAGGCATCAGTTGGGAAGGGAGTAAGACAGGGTTGTAGCCTTTCTCAAATGTTGTTCAATTTGTACATTGAGCAAGCTATCAAGGAAAGCGAGGATAAATTTGGTGAAGGAATTAAAGTTCAGGGAGAAAAATTAAAAAAAAACATTGCGTTTTGTCGACGACATAGTAATTCTATCAGATACAGCAAAGGACCTGGAAGATCAATTGAACGGAATGGACAGTGTGCTGAAAGGTGCTTATAAGACGAAATAAAAACATTGCGTTTTGCTGATGACATTGTACTTCTGTCAGAGACAGCAAAAGACCTGGAAGAGCAGTTGAACGGAATGGACAGTGTGTTGAAAGGTGTGTATAAATTGAACATTAACAAGAGCAAAACTAGGGTAATGGAGTGCAGTCTAAGAAAATCGGGTGATGCTGAAGGAATTAGATTAGGTAACGAAGCAATAAAGGCGGTAGATGAGTTTTGTTACTTGGGCTGAAAAATAACAAATGTTGGTCGCAGTACAGATGATATAAAATGCAGAATGGCAATGGGAAGAAAAGCATTTTTGAAAAAGAGTAATTTGCTAACATCGAATATTAATTTAAGTGTAAGGAAGTGTTTTCTGAAGGCATTTGTGTGGGGTGTTGCCTTGTATGGGAGTGAAACATGGATGATAAGCTGTGTGGACAGGAAGAGGGTAGAGGCTTTTGAAATGTGGTGCTACAGAAGAATGCTGAAGATTAGGTGGGTAGATCGTATAACTAATGAAGAGGTACTGAACAGAATTGGCGAGAAAAGGAATTTTTGGCATACCCTAACCAAAAGAAGGGATCGTTTGGTAGGACACATTCTTTGTCATCGAGGAATAGTAAATTTAGCATTGGAGGGAAGTGTGTGGGGTAAAAATCGCAGAGGGAGGCCGAGAGACGCGTATAGTAAACAGATTCAAGTGGATGTGGGTTGTCGTTCTTATGAGGAGATGAAAAGGCTTGCTCAGGATAGGATATTGTGGAGAGCTGCATCAAAGCAGTCTCCGGACTGAAGACCATAACAACAACAATCACTTTTCTAAAATACGGTGACCTAGGGAAAGTGCGAATGCTCTGTCACGTTATCGTGTTGAAATTTACTCCGAAATAAAATTACAACGCGAATGTTCAATGAATGATCTTCCAAAGATTGTCAGCACATCGTGCAGGAGAATCAGGTAAAATTAGTAGGTTTAATCACAGAGAAGGATCTAAGGCAAAATAAATAAGTAAATAAAAATGAAAAAGTAATAAAAAAACGAAAAAAACGCTGTTGCTGACAAACTGTAATGTGATTATGTAACTTTAGCCCTATGTCATTAACTTACCAAAACAGGATACCTAAGTCAGGACATTAGAAAATAGTACGAGTGTTAAAAGTATGCCATGATCGTTTTCTATTTGAAACAGAAACATTGATTGGCCAAAACTTCCAATATAATAACATACTACTCGCTGAATCTCTTATATCTAGGAATTACGGAACGACAAATATGTAGGAGACATTCTATTTCGGATGATCAATATTCGTAATGCATAAATTTACCATTTTTATGCGGCGGCAGATTAGCCGTGCACGTTGGAGCGCCGTGCTGCGGTGCGCGCAGCCGTTCGCCGTCTGGGGTTCGAGTCCCCTCTGGGGCATGGGTGTTTGTATTGTTCTTAGGTTAGTTTACCTTAGTTTAAGTACTTTTTAAGCTACGGACTACTAACTACGCAGCTGAGTCCGATAGATTTACAAACATTTGAACATTTTTAAAAATCATTTTTATACATACGAGCGTTGGAACTTAAATAGTGGCAACACTGCTGTGGAGACACTATGCAATGGAATCTATTATTGTCACTGATAGCACACGTTGTTGCCATACCTGTCTTACCTCCGTGCAAATGGACTTTCACGTCCCACGTCACCAGCATGCCCACAACCGAGGGAAACACAGTTACTTGTGAGCGAGCGAACTAACGTAACGGTATCTTTATGATTTGAAACTGGAAAAACGGAGATGGATCAAGCTTGCATGTGGCAGTACGACAGTATCATCAAGGTCTTGAAGAGGCATGCGGGGAATCGCCATTGTCGTACAGAAAGTGGAAAGTTGGGTAAAAGCCTTCAATGAAGGTCGGCAATCTGTGGCAGACATGCATGTGGCAGGTTGTCCTAGCGTCTCTGAAGAAATGCATGCTGTTGCTGCGTTAGTGGATGGTGATCAACGCCAGACGATTTGTGAGCTCTCCCACGAAACCGGATTAGCACATACAAATGTGCTTCGCATCCTGAAGGAAAGCCTGGGCATGCGAAAAATTGCATCAAATGTTTGTTAAACTTAAGGGACTTAACTACGGGGTCATCAGTCCCTAAACTTACAAACTACCTACAACTAAGGACGCACAAATATCCATGCCCTAGGGGGGATTCGAACCCCCGACCTTAGTGGCCGTGCAGACCGTGACTGAAGCGCCTCAGTCCCCTCGGCCACCGCGGCCGGCAAAAATTGCATCACGATGGGCTCCGCATGAATTGACGGAAATACAGAAACGGGTACGTTACGATGCTGCTCAGATGCATTCGCTTCAGAACTTTTTCCAGAGATTCGACAGGCAGTAGCACCATCAACAGAAAAGGCTCTGCTAACGGCAAATTACGCCTTCCACATCTCTGGCAACGGATTCTACACAATGCTGGTAACTACTTACAAGGACAATAACAGGTGCAAACGTGTAACACTTTTGTATCGATTGTGAATAAATAGTTGCCACTATTTACGTCCCAACTCTCGTATTTCCGTTCTAATACATTGCCGGAAGTAAAAAATTAGTAAACCATCTCAGAGATTTGGAATTCTCTCAAGATTTGTTGTTGAGTGCATGAAATGATTACATTTACTTATTAATAACTCAACCGATACTGAGATACCAGGTGTTGCTCCACGCTGAAACACCTTTATTAATACGAGGCGTAGTTTCTACGTCTGGCAGTGCAGGCGCAGATCTAGCATCAATTAGGTCATACAAATGGCGAACACTGTCCTGGGATACATTATTCGACGCCTCGTCGACCTGTAGTTCTGCAAGAGTTGTGGGATGACTAATTGCACGCGTCAGTTGTGGTCCCATACTATCACCAAGTCTGAAGATGGTTCAGGCCAGGGAAGTTGCTGCACGTCTGCAGTTTTATGCGCAGTGTGTAGGTGAGCATTATCTTGTTGGAAAAACACATCGCTTTTCTTTTAGAAGAATGTCAAACGGGTATCTCTTTCACCATCCTGCCCACCTCCGTAGTCTAGCGGATAGCGTGCAAGATTGCCACGCAGGGGACCGTGTTTGATTTCCTGTGAGGTTGGAGATTTTCTCCACTCGGGGACTGGGTGTTGTGCCGTCCTAATTAGCATTTCATCATCATAGACGCGCAAGTAGCCCCTGTGGCGTCACTTCCAGATCTTTACCAGGCTGGCCAAAGACGATCCCAGCTGGACAAACAATAACACAAAGTCGAGCCCAGTGGTCTCGAGGTAAAGTGCTCGACTGGAAACATACTATCACCCAGGTGGTATTTGCTGTCGTCGGATGGAAACAGACGTCGTCTTTCGAGGTGTTCCAATTTTTATTCCGGCAGTGTAGTTGCTTTTCTTGAGCAAGCTGTCTTTCGACGTCGTAGTCCATCACGTTTCTATTAGTGATTATTCTACCTTACCTCCATTGGATTAAAACGTTTGTGATCATTTAATAATATCTCCTGTTTCAAAACCTCTTCAGTCTTGAATTATTTTAAAAATAGAATAAAACAGGCCACTGGGTCTCCAAGTAAAGCGAAATCGCAAAGTGTTCTAAAATTAATGAAAAGTCGGTGTCCAATAAATTGACGCCAGGTCTGAAAGGGTTATTGTATCTGGAAGGGCTAATGAGTGTTTTCAATTGTTAGGGGAAAACTGTCACGAATGTGAAAAAATTGGCCAAATTGTATGAATTCATATGGCCGTAAAATAAGTTACCCGAGTCTCACTTATATTTGGATAAAGCATTCGTCTTTTAACCAACATACTGCAAACTTTGAATCTCATTTTCACTATAACAGCATCTCATAAGCTACACATGAATTATATTGTGATGGATTAGAAAGGTGACCACGGATGATCAGATTTTTTTAAACGTTCTTATCAAAGTCTTTCGGTGCGCTTTATAACTTTCTCATTTTGCATCAAATTGTTTCGTAAGCGAGAGCCTGGGATGGAATAGATTGAATGTAAGAGTTAAAAGATTTTTACGGAGCGTGTGCTTTTAGTGTACCTTCATACTCTGTTCTGTCTTTTGCTTCAGATGACACCGAAGAAGGAAGATTAGGGGGTAACGTCTCGTCGAGAACTTGGTCATTAGAGACGCAGCACAAGCTCCGTCTGTTTTTATCCACATCTACATCTACGGATGGGGATGTAAATCTGGCATGCTGTTTAAGAGCAACTATTCCGCCATTTGCCTGAACCGATTTACGGAAATCACTGAAAACATGATCTCGGATGCGGTTTTAACACACCACCCTCCCGATTGTGAGCCCAGAGTGCTTACAAGTGCACCACGTCGACCGGTCTAGTATCAGTAAGCTATACGGCACTGGGAGGGAAGAGTTTTCTTACAGCGTGAAATTTGAGCATGCCGTAGTGAATAATGGAAGAGTCTCCTGTTCCGTAATATTCTGTTAACATGACATTTTAATACGAAGCGTTCCACTAAGTTTTGGACTGGTATGTGCAGGAGCGTCACGCGTTATTCTAGGACTGGCAAAGTTCATAAATCACACGTGGAACGAACTACTCGTAACGAAGGCAGATAAACTGCCAAGTCGCACCAGAATTAGATTTAACAGCTGGGTCTTGGCGATGTCATGTGAAACAGGCGCAGCGCTGACTCGTGTAAGGATTCGAATATCAAAGCAGACATCACACAATTACGCAATAATACCGTGAAATAATGACAGCGGTTTATTTTACATATCAGCCTTCTTAATTTACGATGTAAGCCCGTGTTTAACGATTTAACCCAAGTAAATGTTCTTCAGACGTGCATAAAGGACATTTGGGTTAGTTACATCGTGAACACCAATCCTACAAATCGTATTTAAGGCAAAAAAATCACGCGTCATTTGTAATAAACGTCACACCCTTTACGAGGCTTGAACTGTGGAAGGTACGACCTCTCATGCTCAGTAGACAATGAGCGCTGAAAAACAGGTAATTCGGGTTCGAATCCCGGTCTGGCACGAATTTTCACACTTCATCAATACGTTGTACAGCCGATATCGATTAATATTTGCAGTTGCAAATACTTTCCTCTCGGTTTATTTTTGTCACTGTTTCTTACATTTAGTATTAATCGCAGTGAAGGTACGTAGAAGACAGAAATTAACTGTAGTTTGGACGAATACATTTTTGTGCATTAACAATTTATGAAAAATTAGCTATTGTGAAAATACGAAATAGAAACACAACGATTACATGTAATAGCGGCAGCATGAAGTGGTGACAGCATGTAGCACATAGAATGAATCAAAGTGGTTTGCTCTGAACGCGGTATGTACCACACCAGAGTTAAAAATTCTGAGGCAATAACAACCGTCTGACTTGACGAATGTGCTGTTTCAATCCACTTTAAAATCCATGCTGAATGTGCTGTTTGGATCACTATTAAGAAACCTTTGTAAAAATCAGCACAATATCGTCGAGGACAGGTCATGATGTTAACGGATTTTTGGCAACGTCGCATTGTGAGCGTGTTCCATGTTGAATATGTCTGTACATCACCACAGTTTTTACGAAAGCAGTAGTTCAGTCTGTGCCTCCGAGTTACTACGTTTGAATTAGAAGCGAGTCAGTTTCAAATAGGTGACCTCCCATGGACTGGGATAGCGTCACGTACTCAAAACCCTCATACAGGGTTAGACATTTTACCTCATATACGAGGGAGAGTCAGTAAATAAGTTGCAGAATGAGGTTGACACGCCGATACTGCGTGCTGAGTAGGGGTATTTCTCTACCACTACGACACATCCGTCTTGGGAGTTGCAGCAGTTTAAGAAACCAAGTAAAGTTTCAAGAGCGTCACTTATAGGATGCAAACGTTGCCACAAAAATTCCAAGCTCGAGGCTTTGAAAGCCTTCTCGAACGATGGGTCGAGTGTTTAAATTTACGGGTGGAGTCAACTGAAAAGTAAAACAATTTCCAAGCTTGTAAACGTAGTACTGGCGTGTCTACCTCAGTTTGCGATTTATGTACTGTCTGATCCCCCACTCTCTGATAGAATCAACACAATGAGAACCGTTTTCACTTACACAAATATTAACATAAGACAGCTTGTGCTCCGTATCTAGTGACTACTCTGTTGCTGTGTAATTTGAAGTGAATTGGAGAACCAGCCTGTGAAATCATCCCCAAAATCGAACCTTGTTATCATTTACAACCTACACTATCCCTTCGCTGGTCAAAAATATCTTTATCCTTCCTAGACTGATTAGTACACAACTTCATCGACCCTTGTTCGACTTATTACACCCTTCCCCCAATATGCTACGTCACGTTTTATAATAATACTTTCACATTTATCTCCAACCAAATCCCTAGCTTACTGTAACGAAAAACAGTTATTACATACATACTCCTACTGATTATAGAACCATGCACATGATTAACATCACGACATGCAGATCACAATCACTCTTTTATCATATAAATGTTTATGAATGTTTGTAAATTTTCTTTCTTAGTGACTGAAGAATTTCAGTGCCTGCAGCATTGTGTGTGTCTTTTAATGACATATCGACAACACAAATAACACTGAAATGCTGATTTACATGGTAGATTTTATATAATGCTTATAAATACAGCAATTGGCCTGTTTCGATTCTGTGGTCATCATCAGGCTATGTCCATATTGCATCGTGGAGTTATAATTCTATTTCGATAATTACGTATAATTTCAGTTTAAATATTCTTTTTATTGTATTTATATTACGTCTTCCTTGTCAGGTTATTAATATATTGCTGCTATTCTGACATTTGGAGGATCTGTTAAATACAAATGTCAGAATAGTAATAACATATTAATGATCTGACAAGCAAGAAGTAATATAAATACAATCAAAAGAATATTTGACTGTAATTATATGTAGTTATCGAAATAAAATTATAACTCCACGATGCAATATGGACATAGCCTGATGATGTCCACAGGGTCGAAACAGGCCAATTGCTGTATTTATAAGCAATAAATAACATATACCACGTAAAGCAGCATTTCGGTGTTATTATTATATGAAACAGAAGTCAGATGTCTGTGATGTTTCCTGTTTCCCATTAACACACAGAATGTCGCTCTCGGAATACCACGAAAAGCTCTTTAGAGGACTCGAAGTTCTATGAGTTTGCATGCCATATTAATTTGTTGAATAAAAAGAGGAGCATCTCTGCGTTGTCCTCCTATTCTAAATCGTAATTGCTCTCCCACGATTATCTGCTTATTGCAGTATTCTATAATATTACCACTCCGTTAAAATAATTACAGCGTGCGATACCTAAAAGACTTTGAATTCTCCTTTTCTTGAAAGAAAGTATTTCGATTGCATTTTTCTAGTCTCAAGAGAAGTGCAGCTGCGTACTACGAGGTAAATACCACATTTAAACTTAGCATAATACTGTTACTGAGTAATACCCTGGGCAATATGCATGCGCTGGGACACTAGTAGAACAGCTGAATTGTGGGACTCACCTGCCGCCGGACATAGTCGACCAGGCCGTCCATGCACGGCTCCATGCAGAACGAGTGCTGACATGGCAGTAGTTTGGGGTTACGGTATCGGTCCAGGCAAATGGCGCATGTAAGCAGCTGTTCGAACTGCTCCATGCTGAAACAAAGGAAAAGTGAAATTATTAGAGCGATTTCCGTTAATGGGCGGTAAGAATTATTGACAAGATAGTGAGGTCGGAAGGTGACTTCGGTGCAGTATTAAAATGTATGCTATTACAATAAGACTTCATAGTAAATCAGGAACACTATATTAATTTATATATCTACATAACGTTTCAGTTTCTTCATCTCTGTTAAATATGCAAGCATTGAGGTTGTGCGATAGAGCATCCAGCATATCAGGTTCCACATCTCACTCAGTCAAATTCTGGCAAATGTGTTATTTTAGGTAGCTTTCAATGCCGGTCGATGTAATTGTTACGAATTCTGTATTTATCAAGTTTAGCTACTGCTCATACATAATCTACCATTGAATAAACATATGATCCAGTAACACACGAGTAATTTCAATTAAAATACACAATTTTGGTTTGTTCTACAAGTTATATATATATATATATATATATATATATATATATATATATATATATATATATATATATATATATATATATTTTTATTTTGTTAATAGATTTTTGGCTTCTTAGGCCATCATCAGACATTTACTGAAGTTTAGTCAAAGACTTGCGTTGTCAACAAACCAGAAGAGAAATAAATTATCTTCTTTGATGGAGCAGTTAAAGTGTAAATAAATATTTAAATGAAATCTGAAAATTAATAGTACTGCAAAAGGGAACATAGATACTGTACATCGAGAAACAGTGCAAACATAACAAATTCTTGACAGCAATGACTACAGTGAATAAATAAAATTAAGCAAGAATATATAGTTTCAAGGGTTGTTCAAAACACAATGTGACACAAAACCTAAGAAATATAGAATAAATATTGGAAACCTGGGACACTATTACAACTGAATAAACAAACAGAGAAAAATAGAGGGGTGGGTAGGAGGGTATAGGTAGGGTGCATTGGAGAATTGTGAAGCTTAACAAATCAGAGGTACGCACGCGAAGTGAAAAACGGTACAAATAACATATTCAATTATAGTAATCACAGTGAAATAAAGAATTGCTATAAGGGCAGAGTACAGAATAATTTGGAATATTAGTACTAACAAAGAAAGGTATCAAGTGGGTGTCATACATTGGAAAGCTAGACTGGTATTAACAGAGAAAGTAGGTAAACATTGGCTGTACTAAATTTAAATTAGATTTACAATTTCATATCAGTAAATTAACTGTAAGACATAAGTACTGATACCTATTACAAACATATGCTGACTCAAAAACAGAGTAAAATAAGAAAATATAAGAATTGGAGGAATAAAATGAAACAGGTCTGATGAGTTGTACTAGATATTCTGAGGATGAGGGTGGTTGGAGGACTGTTTGATCATTTAATATTAAGCTTAGATGTTTGCTTATCGATTAACAAAATAAACAAACCTCTAGAACACACACAAAATTGTGTATCTTAATTTTCATAAAGAATTTGTTCTACCAAGAACTGGCTGAAGAATCAGTTAAGAAGTAGTTTAAATATTTCTACATCAATGACATTTTATAAAAATGTTACACCAAATCCGTACATTCGTACACCGACGACGATAAATTTTGTCCTATTAGGGAAACCTGATTTACTTTCGCGTGCTTAGAATACACCAGAAATATGCAAAATGAAGAAACAATAAAGGTTCACAGCTATTTCCTTTAAGAAAACATGTAACATTTAGTCGAGAAACGAATACGAGATATTAATTTGTTTCACCACGCATGGGGCCCGGGTGCGATTCCCGGCAGGGGACTGGCTGCTGTGTTGCCCTCATTATCATTTTCATTATCATCGACACGGAAGTCGCCGAAGTGATGTCAAATAAAAAGACTTGCACTATGCGGCCGAGCAATCCCAGACAGGATCTTCTGACTAAAAAAGTCATACGATCAAATATTTTTTCAGGCCCATGTTTTCATAATTCACACAGTGAACTTAAACACCACCGCATGTAAACAAAGAACATCAAAATACCTAAAACGTTTGGAATTAAATAAGGGTCATTAGTGATTATATTCTCTACGATCGTTTGTGAAGTCAATAACTAATTTTTGACAACAACGTCAGACATCATCCTGCCGAACTAGTAGAACCAATTTCATCTATCCAAAAACATAATAGAGTACAAGTATTCACCTTTATTTAGCCACGCTCTTTATCAGGTTCCTTCTCTATCCTCTTTGGATTTATTGAAAAACAAAGTAAAACTTTATGTGTACTACTTTCCTAGTCAGTCTGCAGTATCATTTTCCACTTTACGCAGTAAGCTTTTCTGAACCGTATTCTTCTGTGAGGAATCTTTACATGGGAAGAAACGGGATCACGTTATTTTTACCGTAGTTCTCTCACTCGTGAACAATATAGTAAGCAATTTAATCGCGTTCGTTGGTTTGCAACATAGCACAGTCGATCTACACTTTCAACAAGACAGAATAAGCATGCAGTGAAAATAATGATATCGTCACCATTAATATCAGCTCCTTGTCCATCCGAAGGTATAATTTCTACAAGCTTTTTTCTTTCTAAGGATCAGACCAGGAAAATTTTATTAAAATCGAAAACGAAAGTGTGACTCCAGATACGCTGAACAGTCACTTATTCGGGTGGACAAGATAATACCGTAATTAGTATTAAGTTCTATCATGATTAATAACTATTTCAAGACACAGTTAACGGATTTAATGTGCTAGAAATAAATCGTGCGCATAGACTCGTTTTACAAAGAAGTTGTCCAGGTGGAAAAGAAGCGTGTGCCAGAACTTCTGCGGAAACCCTTCTGCAACTGCACAGGGAGTGGATTCAGCATTTTCAGATGTGCGTTGATCAAGAGGGACAGCATGTTGAACAGATTAAATTACTGCTCTTTAGGGAGAACAGTCCATTCATGACATCCAAACAAAATGTGTTTTAACTTTTGAACCATACGTCGAATCTGTTTACAATAATGAAGTTGTCAAAAATGCTGATGTTATTTGACGTGTCACACAACCCGCTTTTCAATTTAAAAAAAATGACTTAAATTCAAGATGGGCGGTTGACCCATGTTCGGTGCATACCGTAAAAGATAGACCACTCCTGAAGAGTTTTTGAAATTAAAGGGTGTACTACGACTTCTCACTCACCATGTATTCACTGTAGCGTTGTCATGGTTGTGACGGAGATGTCAGTATTTTATTGTGTTGACGTGTACGAATATATTTTGTGGAATGGTTCAAATAATATTTTTATAAATTAAAGACTAAAATTGTTTGTTTATTTATCCTAAGTGTTTATCCATGCTCTCTCAACAATTTGTAAGCTCTGAAACGAGGTGGGCTCTGTTAATAGCCCACAGTAGCTCACGTTACCAATCAAAAATGTTCAAATGTTTGTAGAGCTTATGGGACTTAACTGCAGGGTAATCAGTCCCTAAACTTACAAACTAATTATGAGCTAGCTTATACTAAAGACGGCACAAACATCCATGCCCGAGGGTGGATTCGAAACCCCGAACGCAGCTGCCGTGCAGACTGTGACTGGCACGACGCAGACCGCTCGGCCGCCGCGGCCGGCTGCGTATCATTGGAGGGTTAACAAGTACAGGGTTAGAGCAACTCCACCTAGAGAGAAGACCGCGGCACTCTCGTGTGATGTCAGGCAGAGTAGGTTGTGCGCGCATAGCTGACTGGGTAGAGGCTGGGGCACGGCCCACTATGCCGAAGCAGCGAGCCAGTCAGCTATGCGCACGCAACCTACTCAGCCTGACGTCACACGAGAGCGCTGCGGCCTTCTCTCTAGGTCACCGGTGGGCAATGAGCGAGCCGCGCTCTCGGAGCCGCCTGCCTGAGCAGGAGCAGAGCCGCGAGCAGCTGGCGTCCATCACGTAGTTCCTGCTGAAAAGACTAGATGGCGTTATGTGCAGCCGACGCGCTAACGTAGCTGCAGAAATGCACCTGGCTGAGTGCAGGTAACTTATACAGATAATAGTGCAAACTCTTTAGTATCCAACTCGAATGAACAAATTCCACTGCTAGGGGTATCTCCTGAAAAATGCTATTGTGTTTATAAGTTAGTAACTTATAAACATAATATTGGAAACTCTTCTCTAAAATGTCCAGCACGTGCAGTCGAGCCGGCAAATATCTTATAAAGATAAGAGCGAACTATGTGCGCCAGCAAGCATACAGACCCCTAGCGGCAACTAGGATAACTACTGGCCGAGCGCGAACGCTGCTCTTTTTCCGGCATGAGCCGGAGCGCTGCTCATTGAGCCAATTTGTGCCCACCTCTGCTCTAGGTGGTGGTGGTTTTAGAGGGACACAGAGTGGGACAGGGGTTGTTAACACAAGACCAGATCGGACCAGCTGCCTCTGTTATCGAGAGTAGACCGTTATGGGGCAGGACTGTGGCGGAAGCCTGGGGAAACGTTCACCGGCGGGAGGGGTCAGTTTACGCGCCTGCTGCCAATGCGGCGGCTGGCTCGCGGGCAGTGCGGTTGCGGCAGCGCAGGAGGCGCCGGGGTGTGAAGTGGGGCGCTGGACGCCCGCCATGATCCACTTACCGGCCGCACTTTTAGACAGCACCCAAATATCCAGAGTTTACTGCCCACGCCGGAAGCCGCTCTCCCAGCTGCCTAGTTCTAAAGCAACCTGCTTCTTGATCGTCTGATCTGGCCAGTAGGCAACGATTGTCAACAATAAATCTAGGATTTTGGGACGAACTGATTGTTCTCAGGCTGTGGTGGAGTGGCCGAGCCGTCAAACAAGGAGACCACATGGGTATTGGATTTTAGACTGTTTAAATATTCGTGCTACGTGAAGTTCAGAACGCTAATAACAATCAGCCAAAGCCATTTGACACACCACTCAAAAATTCTAGAGAAAATAAACTTCGAAATTTTGCAAGTACACGTAAGTGCCAATAATTAAACCAGATAATCCTCAAAAGTGCGGCTCCCGAGCACAGTGGTAGAGTGTCAGACTACAAATCCAAAGGTCGTGGGTTCGCTCCCCGCCAGGTCCTAGGATTTTTATCTGTCACTTTCCACATCTTTCACCTCTGGCAGTGTTGCTCATGTGAAAAATACCGAGTAGCACTGCAGTTCGGAACCCACGTTAAACTGTAGGTCCCCCTATAACTGGCTGGGTAAGTCAGTTCGAAGGTCGGAGGAAGGCAACGGCATACCACCTCCAAACAGGACCATGCCTAGTAAAGCAATGTGGTGTTCAAACCAATCTTCGGATTGTTGACTGCTTTACCTTTTTTAATCCTCAAATAAATTTTTTAAATTTTTTGTTTATACTTTGATATTTTATTATAATTACATACTACAAACACAAATCAGTTTTTTTGCAACAATTACACTTATAGTCTAGTTACAATAGGCCTTCCTTCCAGAGAAATGGTAGGGTAATATGACTACATATTCAACAGTGTTACAACACCTTAGGATCCAGTGTGGAAAGACAGAAAACATTACACATAAAGAGCTAAATCACACTTCAGGCATTTAGTTGTGCATTTCTTTTTGTACATTCTGCAGTGCAGCTGAATTTTCTTGTTTGTTTCGACATCTATTGGTAAGTCACCAACATAATGTTCCTTCCCATCACAACGTGAATAAATTTTATTTATCCTGGATTGTCGTACTTTGCTTTGGACAATCCTCTTATTTTCTTCTAGTATGGCGGTGGCAATGTAGCGCTTAATTGCGAGGTGATCAATTGGTCTCTCATTGGGCCTGTAAACGTAGAAAGACGGCCGTCTGTCGTCTTACATATATTTTTTTTATAAAATTGTAATTTATTTGATGTCGCTAGATTAGCATTTTGTTAAAACTAGAACCCAACTCTTTTCGAGGCATGAGGATAGCATTTTTATTTAATGTTTTAAAATATTAGTTTCGGAAATGTTAGTTAATATTGCCAGGATTTAATTATTTTAATAATTTATTATTGTCCCTGTGAGAATTTAAGTGGATGTGCGAGAATCTAATGGCTGTCTGAATGCGGGTAGTAATAGCTCACATTGAGTGGTTATCTCTGGCTCAGAGTTGATAGTCGTTACGAACCTCCGCTGCTGATTAAGTGGTTTCTACACCCTTTGGTTACAAGCCAGTCGATGAGCCCTTTCCAGGGCGTGTATCGCGATCTTCTCTCCACACCACCGCTGTTCTCGTGGGTTTTGCCCAGTTTCCGGTAGCTTTTCCGCCTCCTGGCCACTCGGTCTTCACTTTGTGCTCAGATCGTGGTGAGGTAAGGTTTGTTCTGCTCTTATGTCTGCGGAGAAGGTAGTGATTCGTTGTCTAGCATGTTTACCTTAGACTCTTGAACTTAGATTCATTTTTCGGAATATTTTTTCCGATCGTATGCGGAAATGTGTTCTAGATATTCAATCCAGTGATTTCCAACACATAAACACGGTGTATGTATTACTAGTTGCAGTTTGATAACGAGCTGGTATATTCAAAACTTTTGTAATTGTATGGCGGTGTACGAACTCTGTGTAAATTCTTTTTAGCTTTGTGGGGCCCGATTTCTAACAGACAATATGTTCATTTTTGTACGGTGCAGGTAAAATCTTTCTTATCGCTTCCTTCCATGAATGATACGTGTTCCACGTGGTTAGTTCTTAGAACAAAGCCTTCAGCTTCCACTATTCTTTTTTTCCATGCCCATCGGGCAAGTAACTATGCGTGTATTCTTCTAATTTCCACAAAAATTTCGCGATCTTCTCTCCCCGCCTATTTTAATTTTGCTGTTTCTTCTCCGAACTTGTAGTATGCACTCAGTCTTTGTCAGTAATTCTCTCCGACCTTTGTACAACCCACTTCAATAGCTTGCTTATGATATTCTATGTATTACTAAGGGTTGCATGCCGTAATTCTTATTCTCACTTTTCCGTCTTTGTAATTATTTCACTTTTCCAGGTTTTGAGACTGGACGTCTTCCGACTTCCAATCGCATGTTGCTGCATTTCAGTAGCTTCCTTATTAAATTCTACGCAGTTCTAGGGGTTGCATGCCGTAGTTAATTCTTTATTTTTCGGAAATGCAATTTACACATTTTTATCGGTTTTCGGAACCACGTGGGTCCGAACTCCGACTTCTGGGGTTTGCAGCTAGTCACCTGAATTCATCCCTCTTCTCATAAAACCAGTGCCTAGATAGTTTACTCTCAGATTGAAACTTAAGAGTCCGCCCTGATTTCGTGTAATGAATCCGATATTTAACTACTTCACCTTCAGTGGAGTGCGATCATGTAACGTAGCCGTGTGTCGCCGTTGGCGTGTTTGCTCGCGGTCTAATCTAAATGCAACTTAACTTTGCTGTACTCACGCACCATCTCGAATCAAGCACAACAGACCAGAGCCATCTTCGCAGTTTTATTGTGTATTGTGTTGTGTGGTACCTCCGGGTTTCCTGAATTTCGCCTACGATATCGGCGCCTGCTTCTGCCTCGTTTCAGCACGCTGCTTTTGGTGAGTTTCGCTGTTGCATTGCGTATGTGTGAACGAGTGAGAGTTGTTTGTAAATCCTCCCGCCCCTTCCAGTAGCGTTACGTTCTGTGTAATTTATGTCAAATTCAATGCTGGACACCGTCAGTATTAGACTATGTAAATGGGATGCTTTTTTATTGTATTAACAAAATTGGTTCCCCACATTCGCTTGCGTTCGACCTGAATAAACAAGTTAAGTTCAGTATAATTTTGACTTGCCTATAAATTGTAGTTTTCGAGCACCTTCCCCCTTTTATTTAATATTGTTTTTCACCAGTGCTGAGAACAAGCTCAGATGCAATATTTTATGTTTAAGTTCCGTTGCGCCATAAATGTTTTTCTTAGCCACCTTTATGAAATAACTTTAATTGTGGGGGCTTGTTTATCAATATCTATATGTAATTTCGTGCGAGCTGTTGTGTATATTGGCCACTCTTATTAGAGTAATTTGAACCAAGTCAATTCTCAATTTGGGCCAGGAAACAAGGTTTTGCAGCAGGGAGTAGCCGGTATTTCACAATGACCTTTTGCTAATTTTACTGCTAAAATTAAGTTTTTCTATAACAGTAAACTCTTATATGGGTACCTCCTACCAGAATTAAGCTTTTATTTCGTACAGTGGTCCACTTTTAACGTCTTCATCAAAATATTGTTCAAAATATTCTAAAGGACTCATGGTTTAGGGGGCGGAGGCTACGACAGCGTAGCTGACTGGCTGGTGGTCATGAGACAGTGGGCCGTGCCCCAGGGGATAGCCACTCGGCCAGTGAGCTACGCTATCGCAGCCTCCGCCCCCGGAACTTTGAAGAGTTGTAGCTCTCAAACTAACAGTGGTAGGAATATAGTTTAAATTGATTTGGACGCAGCTGGTTTAAACGAATCCAATACACGATAGAAAAAATTATTGTTCCATTAATATATATATATATATATATATATATATATATATATATATATATATATATATATATATATATATATATCTTTGTGGCGTAACTCTTTGGAAATGATACAATAGACTATTTCCATAGCTCCGAAGAAAGTGTAACATTTCTTGTGTTGACCTACCGCATTAAAATTTCCCGTCACCTATTATTTTATAAGTTACAGAGGCAAACACACTTAGTGACTTAGTGATAACGCTCGCGACCATGCTAAAGCCTGACTACGACTACTTTCCAAGGCCAAAACAAAATACGTGGACATGGCTAACTGACCACACAATACATTACATGATCAACAAAAGTAAGGAAGATAGTTGTGGTGTCGTACACGTCCAAAGTGTGCGCCACCTACTTTCGCCGCGCGCCGCCATGCACGCACGGCTCGGCGTTCTTACGACGTCAGCCAAGAGCGCCCTCTGCTACAACTCCGCTCTTGGCCACCACTGAACGACATCGTTCACTTGGGACTGAGATAGCAACCAGTTAGGACCTTAGTAATCAGATAGGCACCAGTGAAGACTTGGCTATCGTATAGGCACTAGGAAGCAGTACTAGGCAGGCCTCTAGCTCAACTATGTATCTGCAGTACTGAGCAATGTAAAAGTTAAGTATCGTATAAATTTTGTGCAATATATATCTCGTTCTAATTTACTCTAGTGTTTCTAGTTTCTGGCTGCTCCTCTCCGTACCTGCACCAGCGTGCTATCTTTATTCCTATGTCGGTCTCATTCCACTCGGCCACCGACACCTACAACGGAAACGAGACTCAAAAGCGGCGACGAGGCTGGGACACAAAAATAGTTACAATGATTTCCGGATTTATAGTGTAAGTCAAGCAAAGGAACTCTTACCTTTACAAAATCCAAGAACAAAAACACTATTTGCCAATTAATCAAAGGCACTTGAATTAACAAAGATATAAAGAAGGAAGAAAAACGATCAGGAACAATGAATGAACAGGAAGAATGTTAGCAGTCAGTTCGGTTAGAATTGCGTTAAAATATTATTCAAGTTAATCATTTCGAAGTTTAAGTCCGCTCCAGCCCTGAAAGAAACAAATTTGGCCTCATATCGAACTTTAAATAATCGATAGTTACGACTGCAGGAAACATTTACGGGGAGTGAACATTGATATAAAGTTAGCGTGGGATATGCGAAGTAATAATAACTGTGGAACAGGAAGCACATTTTATACCGATCCCTGACCTGACACTTTCACTCACTAACATTATCATTTTAAATCAGATTTAAATATACGACTTATAAACTGAATTTACGTGTGTTACGTGTTCATTTAAATAATATCTATGACGTAATGTGTCGTGCGCACAGACATACATTACTAGACTGGCAATACCGTATACAGTCTCATTGGTGTCAGTGAAGCCTCGCCGCCATATTTCTATACTATAAACTAGCAAGCAGTCGTGTGTGTTGTTACCTTCGATCATAGATGCTAACAGGCCGGACAAACAGGAGAGCAGCTACACACATGGCATGGTTCAAACATAGGACCACGTGACTGTTGGCAAACATTAGCCGGATATAATAAACAACTCCCCTGCTGTCAAGAAATGCCATCATTTTAAACTAATAATACTTTCACTTGAAATTTAATAGTACTGCCCTTCACAAAAAGCTCTGTATAATCCTAAGGCAAAGCTGTACACTTCCACGTGACTGTTGGCAAAAGGGTGATTCTATTTACACTTCGGTAAAATCAGACGTGACGTTATTATGACGTATCCACACTATCGATGTCCAGAAGAGCGGCGCATCGACTTTTGCGATCGTTCGAGACGCTGGTTTTCGGTGGGATAACATGCTTAATTCGACATTCTTTCTGAACTGCATACTTTTTTCCTTCGTAGTTTAGTGACAAAACTAGGCCTTACTTAATATTGGTATCATGTTTTGGAAAGCACTGATGAAAATTTCAGTAAATGTAAATTGAAAATTATGTCAGAAATAACGCAGACCGAGCCTTAAGAGAACTTTACACATTTTCAAAGAAAAGAACTAGCATGTTGCAGCAACTTGGCGGTAGATGAGTACGCAGTTGTACGAAATGTTTTACCTGATGTTCGCAGAGCCTCTGTAACAAATGCCTGTATTAATATCCAGCTCATTTGATTTATAGTTTCGGCGAAAACATACATATACCTACAGTGACTATATGTTGTTTTGTATGTCGCATATTTTGACACGTCCAAGTACACATTGTCGTTTCATAGCCTGGTAACCGTATTTTGTCCTCTAAGTTTAACGTAGACTCCGTACCACAATGCAACTCGGTAGCATTTTTCGCTTAGAGAAAAAGTTTCCATTAGTTTTAAAAACAACTTTCACAAATGGGCCACGACGACAACATCAGATTTGACTGAATAACGTTTCAGAGCTCACAGTGTGGTCCTTTCTCGGAAAGTTTATAGCTTCTTACTTTTAAAAAAAGAAAGCAAAGTTATACCTTCCGAAACTGTAATGAATATACCATTACCAACTGAAGATATTATCAGCTACTCCTTTAATTCGTCTGCTACAATTGCAACCGCAGTTTTGCGTCTAGAACGACCACACAAATCGATCATGGCTCCAGCCGTCTTCGATAGTGTGGTTACGTCATAATGACGTCACGTCTGATTTTACCGAAGTGTAAATAGAATCACCCGTTGGCAAAATAATGGCTTAGCTGCAGAGATGTTGGTGCCATTAAAACGATGAGGTGCCCAGTCTACCAGTATCTATGGTCGAAGGTTGTTACAGAAAACGGCCGTAAAGATACGGATGAACTGACGTAACTACGCTGTCTTCAGAGTTTTGACGTATAGGAAATTCGTGTGTAGTATATGGGTGTAATTTTTTTAGCTGGAGTAGGTCCGTAAGCTTCGACACATACAGTAATGAATTTCATTGATTTGATGTTATTATTGTTACCTGTTTCACTCAACTTCGGATTTGCTTTCAGTAGTATGGTCATTTTAAAAGTGTTGTTTTTCACGGATAGCACGTATTATTATTCTTTTGAAAGTTCTTACGAAGTCTTTGACACATACACAATGAGTCGCGTCGCGTTTTATGTTTTTATTAGGCCTAATCTGTTACCAGATTCGATCAACTTCGGCTTTTCTTTTAATAATATGACCGTTATAAATGTGTTATTTGTCGTGGATAATACAATCGTTATTCTTCTTAGTGTTTTCCGATAAGTACAGTCTGCTTCAAATGTACCGGTACGTAACGGTAAAATTTTACTTACATCCCGACGGTCTTGTATGATTATGTTGGCAACAGGAAAAAAAAAAAAAAAAAAAAAAAAAAAAAGATAGAAAGCTCTCACCAAAGATGTTGATATTCTTAGAAATCACCACAGTGTGACTTTATTAGTCTCTCGTACAGATTATGAACTACAATGCTGTTCCTTCTCGATGGTTGACAGGTTCTTGTATGTACCCTCGTTCACTCAGAAAAAGTAATTGCCCTCGTGAAACGAAGATTTCTTAACAAAGAATTTGTATCGTCATGTGATTGGCTAATGCCAATGTCACACGATTGACAACATAATCACATGATGCCGGCATTACGGTAAGTAAAATTTAAGCGTACGTAACACGTTCTTCTCATAGCACAATTCGACAATGTTGGCCTATATGTCAAATTCAACTATTGCTGTAGTACTAACATGAACGTAAATCATGTTCAAACGAACTCGAAAAGCTTACAACGTCATATCGAGTCAGAAGATCGGAAACTTTTGACGTGAGGTGAGGCAAAACGGCGGCATCAGGCTTCAGTCACAGAGGCAAGTTTGCTAGTCTAGTAATGTATGTCTGTGGTCGTGTGCTGGTACGCAAAGGAGGTTAGGATAAAGGGAGATGGCATTATCTATGCCGAGCACATACGTCAGTTGAAGCCTGTCCGCCATCTTGGTCAGTTTTGGAATGCTATTTCTCCATTAAAACTATGCATTAACCCGTCCTCTTAGGGGCTGATGACCTAGCTGTGTAGTCCCCTAAAAAAAACAAGAACAACGTCTCTCTTACTGTTAATGCATTGAACTGACTGTCGGAGGAAAGTATGTGCTTTCAAACAATATGCATTCTTAAAAAATAGTAATAAATACTCATCATAATATATTTGAAAACTTAATTCTTAACTGTTAATTTGCACTCTTTTAACACGCTGTACACCATGCCAAAACCGTCGGATGTTTTATTCTGTTTTAAGTAATATGAAACATTAGCTCTACAACACTTCTCCCTTAGCAATATGGATGCGTCAAGATTCACTTTTTCAGCGTAAGGACGTCTCCCTGTATTCTAACTCCTTGTGGTATGCGGTGTGTTAACTACAACGTTAAGGCTTCACTAACTGATTTAGTATTTGAAAGGAAGAATCTGAAAGGTCAACGGGACTTATAAACATCAAAGTATTTTACCCACGTGTAAAAATAACGCTGCCGTAAGTAAAGTTTTAGTAACAGCGGAACTGTTGAACAGCGCTAAGCAATGTGGGCATAATCTCTGGAATCAACATCTCAGGCGTCGAGTGAATTAAATAAAATAAGGTAGGTGGGCCATATAAGGCCATAGTCTCCAATAAGGTCACCCCCCTTTATTTCTGAAACTTCCATTCAAATCCGTCAGATTGCAGCACCTACATGTCCGGAAACGCCGTCCTAGTATCAAATGAAAACAAGAAGCGCCATGCTTTCCGATATTCGGCTGCAGAAGTGTATCTTTCGTTTTGGAGGTTTTCGTTAAGCTACGGAGGTAAGTTTTTGCTAAGCTCTGGAGTAATTAATTTTTGTGGCTGCTTTATAAACTGGTGATTTTTTGTTAAGCATATTTCTTGTAGATCTGAAACCTCTGAGGTATTCTGAGAAGAGCTTGTTAGAAATTGTAGAAATGTGCCCGGGATTGGCAAAAAGCTGTGTGTAGACCAATAAGGCCACGCTGGCCTTATTAGGGCCAGGGTGACCGTATTGGGCTCACACCTGTTTATCATATCTTTACTGTCTTCCAAGCAACCGTTGCCCTCTATCCAATGGATAGGTCTGTGTTCAAATCCTTTGAGTCGTTTTGGGATACGAAGTCTTTAGATACTGGGAAAATAACCCTGCCAGAAGAATAACGAAAATATCACTCGGAAAACTTTTCTCAAAAGTGGCCAAGAGATTGGACTCCAAGCAAAGTAACTGATGGGTTCCGGAGCACAGATCTACCCTGAATGTCATTCCTCCTGAACTTTTTGCTCCCAGTGAAATCACTGAGAAAGAAATGCCGAAACTTACACAGACCCTCGACGTGAACGATTTCATGGCAAGGCTAATGGAGGATGATGACTCCATAGATGTGATGAATACGGTACCGTTCTGGCTGACACTCTGAGATGCAAGCTATGCCTTCAATGGAACCTGGTGAAACCGATATAGCTGATGAAGTGAAAGTGAGCAAACCGATCTCACAAGTCACATGTGAGAAGCCTCCTGAAACAGAACTCTCAGCTCACCTTTCAGCATCTGCTGGTAGATCCTTCACCGAGATCTTAAAAACACCTAAAATGAAGAAGAGTCGTACCAGAGAAGAAAAAGTTTGAATGACGTGAGGAACAATTTAAGCCGTAGTTTATTCCAAGAGAAACCTCAAACATCAGCACGGGGACAACACAACACGACATCAAAAACTTTGAAGAAAAGCTCTCAGGCAGCCCCCAGATCCTCAAAACACGACGTGTCTTCTTCTTGGTATTGTTTTATCTGCACTGCGCACTTGGTAGAAGATATGATTTGATTTTCACTCTGTGGACTATACGTTCATTAGCTTTGTGCCAGGATCGACAAGGGAGACACTGTTGAAAAATATTTTTGTCCCAGCTGTGAAATAGAATAATTAGTTTCTGTCTGAATTTTTCTTTTTTGCTTTTTCATGTTATACGTAATAAAAGTTTTTTGACTGTATGTTCAGCATTTCACAGTCCTAAACCCCTCCTTTTCTAGATGTGGCCATGTTGGGGTACATGGGGTGGCATTATTGGGAACCCCGTGTATCCCAATAAGGCCATCTGTTAGGTTTTTTAAATTTCAGTTTAGAACATACTTCCACTGCCTTGAATGACCAGAAAATTTATTTCTTAGTAGCTCAAGGGCTATTCCTAGGAAATGTGAAGTTTCTAGTTAATCGGCTGACTAGTTTGGCGGTGAAAAATTGTCAAACCTTAAGGTGGCCTTATTTGGCGCACCTACCTTAAATTATCTTCTAGTGAGATCCACCTATTAATGCCTTGGGAAAAACCTTTGTGACGTCCCCATCGATGCAGCCACCACAAATACAAACTTTAACTGCTAGAAGTCGGGCATAAACGTGTGTCATAAGCATTGATGTGTTCCGTTACACCGTCGGGGGGCGTTATACCTTGAAGCCAAACCTCGTTCAAGATGGAGCTGAAACGTGTTATCCGCAGTTTCAGGCACTGAGGCTGCACTAAGGTAAGTGAGGCGGGGGGAGGGAGCGACGTTTGAAGTACCTAATCGACTCATCATCACGGTGGAGGCTGTTTGGACAAAGTAAACAAACAGTGAATCACACAGATCAGTAAATATATCTCCAGTGGTAGTCCATCCAGCATATTGTTCGATGTAACTACGCAAGTCACCGTAAATAACTGGAAAGCCCGTAGAAGGGGCGTCAGGTGCTCTGTCCTCAGGGCTCGTGACAGATGGGAATCTCATTCCGGAGGCATGTGCCTCAACCACCACGCAGGAGGTGGGCTGCAACAGGTGGGCGGATCCTCGTAGCATGGCAACAGGTAGCGCAACCGGAGCCACTGTGACTATTTTGGGATAAACTGCTGGCCGCACACGCTCGCTGACGTCACAGCTGCCGCGTGCTGCGTGGGCCGAATCGCGCGGCTGCTACAAATTTTGCTTCTCAGAGCGAGTGGCAAATACTTCGCTCGAGGTTTTCATGTCGTTCATCTGAATGTTCAGCATATTTCATTCGTAAATACGCACCTCAATTACAATCGAATATGCAGATCGTAGACGTGCAGAAGAGGTTGGATAACCAATAACTTCTAATACACGGGCATTCTTACACGTAATACCCTAAATAGTCCTTCTAATTTATCGATTTGATAGCTTCAACAGGACTCTTAAGTTCTGAAGCTGCTGCACCCGGCGATAGATATCGTGCTTAATATACGAGGGTCGTTCTTGAAGTAATGCCTCCTTTTCTTTATTCATGGAAACTACAGGAGCTACATAAATCACAACAGCACAGGTAAATATAGCAATATTTCAGCGACAGACTATCATTTTTCCACAGTCACCACCATTTTTATGCACTTTTCCCATCAACGAACCAGATACGGCATTTCGCGCTAGTACAAGTAGGAACCAGTTGAGGCTAATTGATTCCTTACAACTTTGACAATAGCATCCGCGTCTCATCTCCTATGACGATGCTATTAAAAAAATTGTCACCTTCAGCTTCGTATTGGTCCAACACGTCCCGACAAATGTCCATTTGATGAGTGCTTTTGGTTCTTCTGTAAACATCTGTGGGGTCAATCCCACACAAATTTTGCTTTCAAAAAGATGTTCCAACATTGTTTTTAGGGCAGTACAGCCGACATTCAAGTTTGCACATAATACTCCGGTCGTTAACCGCCGATCACCACGGGTGAGTTAATCAAGACGCTCTTCATTGCGAGGGATGGTAACTGGGGTCGACCGGGCCGTAGCTTGTCATGCTTGATCTTTTCAACGTCTTGAAACCGATCGCGTCAAATTGCTCACGTCTATTTTATCGTCTCCATACACCTTTAAAAAGTGTCGGCAGATTTCAGTCTGCGCAGTTTCATCACCAGTGCAAGTGAAAGAGTACGTTCCAAGCATTAGCAAGAAACCAATAACATCTTGCACGGATATACAAAGTCACTATAAAAAGTAAGAGGTATTACTTTTCTATCGACCCTAGTACATTTAAGTGAAACAAAATAAAATCAATTTAACAACTATGGCTCACAAAATTACGTAACGAGTGTGGAAAAACGACCAAAGTAACAGGGCACAAACAAATCGTCCGTTGTAAGCGCTTTATTGATCTGCAGTTATTCAAATGTTGGCATTCATTCCAACTGGGTGTTTAAAAAGCTCATGCTACTCAATTCTAGACGTAGTGGGGACTAAGTAGCTCAAGTTTTATATAGGAACCCATGTCCAGACATGTCACCCAACGACGCTAAGAGCACATACTCAGTTTCGATACAACAAATCTCTTCTACTGCAATAAGCATTTTATAAGAATTTTCTCAACGTTATCAACTTTTCTTGTGTTTATTAACTCTTTTACTTAAATGCTTCAAAACCTTACAGTCGACTGTTGTCCCAGACCTTCACCATAAAAAACACAGTTAACCACGACTTTTGCAGAACTATGAATATCAGGAAGTGTTCTTATTCTTTTCATCAAGTTGAGATAGAATTTGTAGCTCCAAAAGCTGAACACTAACTTTATCTATTATTTACATTAATGACAGCATCGAATACAAGAAAGCTAACTCTAACATGTTTGTAGAGTCTATGGGCCTTAACTACGGGGTCATCAGTCCCTAAACTTACAAACTACTTACAACTAAGGAGGGCACAAATATCCAAGCCCGAGGGGGGATTCGAAACCCCGACCGTAGTGGCCGTGCGGACCGTGACTGGAGCGCCTCAATCCCCTCGGCCACCGCGGCCGGCGAAAGCTAACTCTAAGACTAAGTTCACGAACTGTAGTTCTACGTTGACTCCACTGCGTTGTGAAACATTCGGCAAAATCAGAATCTCCTAACTGATGATCTAAAACCCTTACTGTCAACTCAAGATTTGCGTAACTATTAACATTTGGCGAGTGGTTAGGGTATATTTTGTTATTGCAAGAATACTGGCGACAATCACAGAAAAATTCTTGTTTATTGAAGAGTGATTACGAGGTTTACAAACGATTTTCAGTGACGCCACAATGTTTACATTAGCAACAAGGGGGAAAATATTATCGATTTGTATTTCATGAGGAGCAACTTGTTAAGGTTGTTCTATAGCCTTCGAAGTTCTACGATATTTATCACGTATCAAAGAAATCTACGGGACTCTTTTGAAGATTTCTCTTGGGTTTATCATTATCATAAGTCGTTGTGACCATTGCTGAGCGTCGTGACCCCATGAACCAAGCGTCTCCATTCCGGACGGTTGTCAGCTTCTCTCAGCGCCTGCTGAAGAAGTAGTCTGGAGATCTTCTTGATTTGGTCTAACCATCTGCTCGCTGCTCTTCCTCTTGGTCTTGTGCCCTCGATCTTTCCTTGTAAGATTATTTTTTCTAGGAGTTTTCCATCTCTTCTCACAATATGACCAAAGAACTGGAGAATTTTTTTGTCGACTCGAGAAGAAAGGAAAGTTTCATGAACACAGCTGATACTGGTCAGTACTATTTCACAATCCATGACTTTTCTACAGACCTCTGAGAGATTATTATAAACCAGAACTCCGATGGGCGACCGGTATTTACTTCGTTTGGGTATTTTCAATAGTAATACACTTTCCTTAATAACGCTACTATTATACTATAACCGTTAGTTAGGAATGTAAAAAAAATCGACATTCCTCTGACCGTAATGTGAGAGCTGTAGATTTCTGTGGTGATGTTTATAAATTCTGAATCCATGGTTAACAACAGAACTACCGTTTCATATTCCTTCAGCTGTAATTGAAACGTGTGAAACTTTCCAACGCTATGCTATATTCCTGAGAACTGTTGCGTCCTCAGTTGTTAACAGAAGTCAATTATATAGTCTGCTGCACTTATATTTCAAACTGCTTATTGGATTTTCCTTTGTGTCTACAGACACGATGAAATCACAGAACATTTTTCTTCTCTTACGTGTCTGACAGCGACAAGCTATCAGAATTAGTTGGCTTTAATCAACTTCTGCTGTGAAATTCAGAACTGATTAGTGTAAGGATCATCAGGAGAACTCTCTGCTAATTGTGAAATCTGAATATAATCTTCAATATACCTCTGAACAAAACTTCAAACTAATTAACGGTAGGCGTAAAGCACAAAAAGCAATTAAAAATAAATCAGAAGTACACCAAGAGCCAGTATTTGGTTGACAATGTGAAGCTGTAAGTCACAACACTGAATCAACGAATGCGTGCATACATCGTTTTTGCCTCAAAATTTTAATTAATGTTAAAATTGCAGTAGACATAGTGTGTGTGGTTTTTCTTAAATTTTTTTAAAATTTTTTTTTATAGCTTGGTATGCAAAGAAATAGTCTTAGCTAGAGGAGCAGGTTTATAATGAAGTAATCTTATGGCTGATAATAAATACTGTAGTCTTATTAAAGAAATAGATAATTTTTTTTTTCGGACTGAACTATGGTGATGTATGGATCCATTAAAGTAATGTTAGAATACAGATACAGTGATGTAACTATTTCATAGGACGTACAAGAAAATACAGAATAAAAAAAGTATTTGAAATTAAGATTCTTTTTAATTTGTATTATATTGATTCTGCTTTCAATAGAAGGCACTTTTTTCCTTGTGTTATCAAAAATACTGAATGCGAGTCTTTAACCTCTCGCAAAGTAAACATGTGTATCCGAGACAAGGAATTGATGATCAGTTACTGTGGAGCTGATTTGGGCGAAATATATACTAAGGCCGCGGCGGAGTGACCGAGCGCATTGAGACGCTATGCTCCGATGCTCTGTCCGTTCCCCGTCGGGAGTTCCAATCCCCCCTCGGGTAGGAATGTTTGTGTTGTCTTTAGTATAAGCTAGTTTATAAGTAGTTTTGTAAGTTTGGGGACCGATGACCCCACAGTTAATTCCCATAAGCTTAACAAAGATTTGAACATTTGAACATATACTAAGTGTAAAACAACTGCTTCATATTGCTGACCAATGAGGTATAAGCATACTGCCACTTCCACATCAATGCTTCGAACACGAGATACCAACCTCTTGTAGTGTTCCAAAAATGCGAGATTCCATAACCCACCATTTACTGGAGACCCTACGGTACTGATCAAATGAGGTGAGATGTCGTACACGTTGTAAATATGGAACGAGTGTGTGATATTTTACTGTCTCAACTCTTTATTTAGAGCGAGGCACGGTGGTGCTGCCATAATCGTGAAAATGCTGTTCTAGTTGCCCTCTAATATGGTTTGTGAGCACCTGTGTGCATGGGCAATATGAGGGATATTTGGCCATTCTTCCATGAGTTCAGTATTCAGCTCTTCAAACGTTGTGGGTCAGACTTGCTCAATCGGGTTTAACTCCGGTTAACAGGCTGGCCACTCCATTCTTTAAATTCCCTCAGCTTCATGCATGTTGTCTACTGGTGCAGCTCTGTGGAGACGAGCGTTACCGTCCGCCATAATGATCTGCGGCACCAGAGTAGGGCAAAACAAAAGGTCGAAGGGTCTCGTACCTATACGTCTAAGCAGTAAAAGCGCCATTCCGATCGACAAATAGGTTCGTACGTCCGCCAATTCTGACCCCTGCCCACAACCTTCGTCCACCACCATGATATGTTTCCAGATGAGGGAACGACAATTGTCCGGCTGAACACAATCTGTGAACGGAACCTGGCGCTCTTCGTTACGACTCTAGTACTGACGTTCCTTCGCCCAATTTCTGAAGGCTAAACGGTGTAGCGTCTTTAATGGGACTCACATCACAGGCCTCCGTGCGTCGAGATCACATTCTCGTAGAAGATTTAGGACTGTTTGTGTTGATACTGCGCGTTCAGTTCCTGACTGTAGGGTGCGTTGCAGCTGAGTGGCGTTCGACCTCTGGTCTCGACGGGCTGTTAACCAGAGGCAACGGTCATCTGTTGCTGATGTTACCCGTAGAAAACCTTTGCATAGCCTTCTTTTAACGGTTCCTGTTATCCAAAATCACGTCCAGGTCCTGTAAATTACACTTTAGGAGACTGAAATAGCTGCAGCCACCTCCCTCTGTGTCTGTCCAGCTTTCAAGGTTCCTACGGCTCACCATGCAACCGCGTCGGGTATGTCACGTTATCGTTGCATTGCACTACTTGCTCACTATCTGAACGCAACTGCTTGTGTAAATGGTTTGGTTGAGTAAACGTAAGTCAATATCAACCCCCTCCGCAGCAACTTTCTGTTATTACCACTATCTGGGTTGCCATGATGTTGTCTCCAATCGGCAGAATCGACAGTAAGAGGAGGAACCATGTTAGTTCAATCTGCCGGTGACAATAATTCAGAACCTGTATATCTCACCTGATCCCCTTATTGTTTTGACCAAATTAAGCCGGTGACAGGTCAATTAAATCGTCAATGGAGATGGACAGCTTGTTATACTGTTAAGAAAATTGGCGGCACTCCGTGATTAATGGAATTTGCGTCAGTGTTCAGTTTGACAGGATGCGTGCTACAGTGTTCCATGCAGTTCTGGTAACCTCTGGCCCGGAATGGCACAGTAATCAGCGTTCCTGTCTAATGTACAGGTGACCCGGTTTCGAATCCCGGTCCGGAACAAATTTTCAACTTTCCCCTTCGATGTAATTCCATTGCCCACTGGTAGCTAAAATCTTTAATTCCTTTCTTTAATACCTTTATTCTTCACAGGTTAGTGTACGAGAGCGTACGTCCAAGGTTTTACAAAAATAACACTTCCGTATCTTTCATTTGGTCTCTCAAGAACCATTTTCGACCAGTGAAATCATGCTGTGGCCAGATACAATATGTAGAAGACGGCTACCAGAGAGGAGAAGTTAGTGGGGTTGCGTTCCTGGATCTCAGCGCCGCATATGACACAGTCAACCATAAGCTGCTTACCCAGAAAGTACATAACGATACAAAGGACTACGCCCTATCTATGTTCGTGCAATGCATCCTACAGAATAGACATTTCTTTGTAAGCTTGCAAACCAAAAACAGACGATAGAGGACACAAAAAAGATCGGCTTGCACAGAGCAGTGTTTTGGCTCCAATACTCATTAAATTCTACACAAACGATCTTACTATCGTCCAACAGACAAGAATGTTCATTTATGCTGATGCAGCAGTGGTCACGCAGAATAAGACTTTTGAACAAGTGGAGGAGAATCTCACCTTAACAGAATTAGCGACCTACTATGAAGATAACAACCTAAAAGCGAACCTCAGTACGTCGTAAGTGACCGCTTTCCTTCTTGAGAACAAACAAGCTGAACAGAAACTCCACATCACGTGGCAAGGGGAAAAGCTGGAGCACACAAATAGTCCGAAGTACCTGAGAGTGACATTGAACAGAGCACTTACTTTCAAGCAGTACTATCACAACAGCAAGAAAAATGTATGTGCCAGGAAACTGACAGGTTCGTCGTGGGGATCTCAGCCACACGTTATGCGCACCACTGGACTAGCGCTCAGTATCTCAGCGTAACACGTGGCGCCAGTGTGGAGCAACTCAGCGCACGCTAAACAAGTTGACATAGCAGTGAATGAAACAGTACGTTTCGCATCAGGATACCTCAAGCCTACTCCCACAGCCAAAATGTATCCTATCATAGCCATAGAACCACTCGCTGTTCGAAGGAAGATCTCCGCCGAGATAGAAATATCAAACTAAAGAACTATCCTCGACACCCGCAAGAGTTTCATTGACACAACTGAAGAGCTCGTTACCAAGCCCAGCATAAGGCGTTTATATCGTGTGGAAAGAAATTGTGCCACACTCCGTGATGAACCTCCGTGAGGAGGAATCTGCAGGGTTTGAACGAAGACATTAAACCGGCATGAAACAGAAGTAAATCAGGCCTATTCAAATGGGGATGTAGCGATGATAGCCGCGGTGGAGTAGCCGAGCGGTCTAAAGAACCTCACTGCGGAGCGCGCGGTTGCTCGCTGTGGAGGTTCGAGTCCTCCCTGGGGCATGGGTGTGTGTGTGTGTTGTCCTTAGGTTAGTTTACCTAGGTTGAAGTAGTTTGTAAGCTACGGACTGATGACCACGCAGTTTGGTCCGATAGATTTACAGACTTTTTTTTTTTTTTTTTTTTTGTAGCGATGATTACAGTTGTGAATGCAGGGCAGTACAGGATTTTAACCATTTATTGACTTGTCCAAACATGTCAATAACATATACTATGGACGAGATTCTTAAAGTAAACGACAAAGCAACCAACGTTGCTGATTACTGGAAAGGGAAGATATAATTGGTGTAACCGGACACGGAAGAAGAAGAATATCTTTATTATTGTTGTCGCTGGCGGTATGGGCAAACAAGTACTTGTCAGACAGCGAGAAAAAGTAAAGACTTTGAATGGACGCAGTTGGTAACCAGCGAAGTTCTGATTCCACAGAACACGTCGTGAGATTTAGATTTAAAACAGTCACGGAAATTTTGGTGACCTTATTTTGTTACGGTCGTGTTTTCTGACATTTGACGTGCTCGGTAACGAACTTAAACACGTTTATTTGTGAATGTGATTAGGAGAGGCTCATGTGACGGACGGTTGGACTGGAGTGGCGCCAGAACGCGTGCAGAGCTAGACCCGACGGTGGCCAGTTCCTGGTGGCGATGGCCCTTGGCGTGCTATATTTAGCGGCCCCACCGTGGCGTCTCAGCTGGCTGGCCGCCACTCCCAGAGTTTGCACTCACCCGCAAATATGTGGGGGACCTCAACAGACACACATGCGCTTAGAGAAGGCTGTTCGACTCCCAACGCGAGAGGTAATTTGTTTACCTCAACTGGCCTCCTATAGGGGAAGTGCGTGAGAGTTTTTCTAAGTGTATGAGAAACGTGTAACTGAGGCGGGAGTTTGATACCGGTATTCACCTTGTGGCATGCGGGAAACCGCCTAACAAATGTTTAAATGTTTGTAAAGCTATTGAACCAAACTGCAATGGTCATCAGTCCCTAGACTTGCAAATTACTTAAATTAACTTCTACTAAGGATGGCACACACTATGCCCGATGGAGGACTGGAACCTCCGACGGGGTACAGACGCACACTCCGGAGATAGACGCCTTAGAGCGCACAGCCATACCTGCGGGCCCGCGCGGAATAGCCGTGTAGTCAAAGGTGTCAAGCTACGCAGTGGACGCTCATTTCCGCCTGAGGTGCGGCTCCCCCTTCGGGCATGGGTGTGTTGTGCCCAGTTTAGGATAGTTTAAGTGTTTTGTAAGTCTAGAGACTACTGACCATAGTAGTTAGGTCCAAAATGTTCAAATGTTTGTCAAGCTTAAGGGACTTAACTACGGGGTCATCAGTCCCTAAACTTACAAACTACTTATGAACTACCTACAACTAAGGACGACACAAATATCCATGCCCGAGGGGGGATTCGAACCCCCGACCGTAGTGACCGTGCAGACCGTGACTTAAGCGCCTCAGTCTCCTCGGACACCGCGGCCGGCTAGTTAGGTCCAATAGGTTTATAAGTCTTTGAACATTTCCTCGCGGCAAACCGCCTAACACACACAGGCTGACCGGCATGCAGATCCATGTCTAACATCCGCCGGGAGGATTTGAAAAAAAGGAGAGCACGGTCTATTACGGACGTGGTTAGGTTGGTTTTCTTTCCGCTGCTCACTGTTCAGTTTCTGACTGAGCTTTTTTATTCAGCCATGCAATAAAAATATTCGAACGCATTCTCAACAATAGGATCTGCGAGATAGTGCAGATCACGAGGAACCCAGCTGGATTAGTGAAAAACTGTGACCCAACTGGCGCAATCCACGCTGCCCGGCTGCTGGTTCAGAAACACCACGTTAAGAACAAGCCACTGCATCTCGCTTTTCTAGACCTCGAAAAAGCGTATGATAGGGTACAGCATGACCTACATCTACATCTACATGGGATACTCTGCAAATCACATTTAGATGCCTAGCAGAGGTTTCGCCGGTCGCGGTGGCCGAGGGGACTGAGGCGCTTCAGTCACGGTCTGCACGGCCACTACGGTCGGGGGTTCGAATCCCCCCTCGGGCATGGATATTTGTGCCGTCCTTAGGATTAGCTAGTTCCTAAGTAGTTTGTAAGTTTAGGTACTGATGACCCCATAGTTAAGTCCCATAGACTCTACAAACATTTGAGCAGAGGTTTCATCGAACCACCTTTATACTATTTATCTCCCATTCCATTCTCGAATAGCGCGCGGGAAGACAGAACACCTGAATCTCTCTGTTCGAGCTCTGATTTCTCGTATTTTATTCTGGTGATCATTTCTACCTATGTAAGTGGGAGTCAACAATAAATATTCGCATTCGGAGAAGAATGTTGGCGATTGGAGTTTCGCAAGTAGCCCACGCCGCAGAAATAAGCGCCGTTGTTGTAATGATTCCCGTCCCAGATCCTGTATCATTTCCGTAACGCTGTCTCCCCTGTATCGTGACAATACGAAACGAGCTGCCCTTCTTTGGACTCTTTCGAAGTCCTCCGTTAAACCCACCTGATAAGTATCCCACACTGGGCTGCAATACTCCAAAAATGGACAGACAAGCGTAGTGTATGCAGCTTCTTTTGTAGTTCTGTTGCATCTTTTAAGGGTTCTGCCAATAAAACGCAGTCTCTGGTTCGCCTTTCCCACGATATTATCTACGTGTTCTTTCCAATTTAAGTCTGAAGTAGTAGTAATTCCTAGGTATTTTATGGATTTTACGGCCTTCACTTTTGATTGATTTATCTTGTAAACAAAATTTAACTGGAAACGTAGGCTTCCGCGGCAGTTGTCACAATCAATAAAATTCTTCTGGGTATGACACCGCGTCGTCATTTTATAAACTGTATCGTCGGTACAGTTTATAAAATGACGACGCGGTGTCATACCCAGAAGAATTTTATTGATAAAGTTTAACGAATTTATTTTCGTACTCATGTGGACGACTTCACACCTCTCATTATTTAGAGTCAATTGCCAATTTTTACACCATAATAATATCTTATTCAAATCGTTCTACAGTTGGTTCTGATCTTCAGATGATTTTACTAGATGGTAAATGAAGGCGTCATCTGCAAACAACCTAATTTGGTTAGCGCTTCGGGAACACGACGCCCCAGAGTATCCTGCAGATTGGGCACAGCTGCTGTATGCTGAACCAAAAACCTATGTTCAACCAGCTGCAGGAGCATCCAAGGCTCGGCTTTATCGCCACTGTTGTTCCTTCTTGGGCACTGTCACATCAGACCTGCACATGCCACTACCATGAACCCTTCTCTATGCTAAGATGGCATGCTGGCTGCAGAGAAAAAGTCTGATCTCGAGCACCAAACACAAGAGTGGAACGACCGACTTGTCCAATATGGCCTAAGGCTCAACAAGAAGAAAACTGAGTACATGACATCAGATCCAAGAGAAGCTGGGACCATTACCGCGAATATCCAAAGTTAAGTTTTGTGTCTCGTTTTTGCCGGTAGCCTTTCGTGTCGGTGGCCGAGTAGAAAGAGACCGACACAGGAATAAAGGATGCACGCTTGTGCAGGTACGGAGGTGAGCAGCCAGTGGGACAGCAGAAACTAGAAACACTAGAGTAAACTAGAACGAGATATATATATTTCATAGAGACTTAGTAATACTTAACTTGTACATAGTTCTTGACTGTAGAATGCTGATACATAGTTTATATAGAGAGGCCTGCCTACTGATGATTTCTAGTGCCTATCCGATAGCCAAGTCTTATGTTCAAATGTTTGTAAAGCTTATGGGACTTAACTACGGGGTCTTTAGTCCCTAAACTTACAAACTACTTATGAACTACTTACAAACTAGGACGACACAAATATCCATGCCCGAGGGGGGATTCGAACCCCCGACCGTAGTGGCCGTGTAGACCGTGACTGAAGCGCCTCAGTCTCCTCGGCCACCGCGGCCGGCGCCAAGTCTTAACTGGTGCCTAACTGATTCCCAAGTATTAACTGGTTTCTTATCTCAGTCCCAAGTGAGCGATGTCGTTCAGTGGTGGCCACGAGCGGAGTTGCAGCAGAGGGCGCTCGTGGCTGTCGTCGTAAGAACGCCGCGCCGTGCGTGCATGGCGGCGCGCGGCGAAAGTAGGTGGCGCGCACTTTAGACTTGTGCGACACCACATTAAGTATTTCCGTTCTATAATCAGTAGCGATGGCCAGCTCACAGACATGTCAATACAATGGCACAGGCTGCCTGGATGAAGTGGCGAATGACAACGGAAGTGACCTGCCATCGTCGGTTGAAGGACCACCTGAAGTCAAAGATCTACAAGACTGTCATCCACCCTGTCGCTCTGTATGGTACCGTGTGCTGGCCAGCTACAAAAGGAACAGAACGACGACTTGCGGTCATGGAGACAAAGATGCTTAGATGGACAGGTGGCTTCACTCGACTGGATTGCGTTTCAAATGACACCATCAGGAAAAGTTTTGGAATTGCACCCAGCCAAGAGAAAACGCGTAAATGTCGTCTGCGATGGTTTAGACATGTACTGCGTGCAGATGGAAAGGGACCCAAAGGACGACCAAGGCAGCGATGGGGCAGTACCCTGCACAATGACCTGAAAGCTGTAAGTCTAAACCCAGACATGGCCCACAATCGAAAAAAAATTGAGATAGCGAATCCACTCAGCGGACCTTGCCACCAGGCGGGACAAACGCTAAAGAAAAGAAGTTTTAGCCCTTTCAATGAACGCGCTGAGCTACCACCCCGGATACCGTTCGGCTAGACGGACTGATTGTCAGTGGTACGTTTACACATGCCATTTAGAGCTGTAACCCACTACGCAGTCTGGCTGCGGCAGGCAATTAAACTGGCCACGTTCTACGCAGCTAGGATTTTCTAATTGCTACAGACATAAGAACACGTCGGATTGCGCGGTAGCCACTTTTGAGCAGTGAGTCTTGTGGAAAAACGTATGTAGCCGTCTCCAGTCTCTGCGCACTTATGAAAGCAAAGAAATGTTCAAATATTTGTAAATTTAAAGCGACCAAACTGATCAGGCCATCCGTCCCTACAAACTACTTTAACTTATGCTACGAACAACACATACGCATCATGCCCAGGGAGAACACGAACCTCCGACAGGGAGGGGCAAAGCAGCCACGCCATGTCTGCATCAAAAAGTCTCAATTGCTTGCAGCATTTGGGGCAATTCCCAGTTCGGAGTGGATGTACAGCATGTCTTAAAAGTTGTAGCTTTTTCTCGCACGTAGTTATGTAAAGCTCAGCATACTTCGTGTCTGGGGGCTGGTTTGATACAGCTCTCCACCCTACTTTATCCTAAGCAAGTCCCTTCCTCTTCTCATAAGAGTGACAATCCACATACATTTGAATCTGTTTACTATATTCGTCTATTGGTCTCCCTCGGCGATTTTCGCCCCCACGAACTTCCCTCCAATGCTAAATTTACGATTCCTCTATTTCTAAGAATGTGTCCTACCAATCGATCCGTTCTTTTAGTCGAGGAATGCCAAAAATTCCTTTTCATAGCAATTTTTTTCAGCACCTCTTTATTAGTTATGCGATCTACGCACCTAATCTTCAGCATTCTTGTTACGGTACTTAAAAGTTCTTTTCGAAAGTCCATAGTGTAATAATAAAGTCTCAGTTTATTAGTCAGAATGCTAAGTATAGCCCGCCGCGGTGGCCGAGGGGACTGAGGCGCGCCAGTCACGGTCTGCACGGCCACTACGGTCGGAGGTTCGAATCCCCCCTCGGTCATGGATATTTGTGCCGTATTTAGTATAAGGTAGTTTATAAGTAGTTTGTAAGTTTAGGGACTGATGACCCCGTAGTTAAGTCCCATAAGCTATACAAACATTTGAACAAGATGGATACACTAAATTTTGATATATATCTAGGGCCTCGATTCAGGCAAAGACGTACGGCATCTTTATTCCATTGTTGATACCTGTAAATTTGTATTGCGGAGCTTTGTTTTGCAATATGGAAGTTAAAAAATAAATCCGACATTGCTCATTTCTCCCAGGGGGCTCACGGTTCTTTCCTGAGTACGTCCGTAGGAGCGCACGGCCCTGAGCTAGTGCAGTCTTCCTTCCTTCTTTACTCCCCGGACTGTATTTCGTTTCCCCCTCCCCTCATTTCCTATCCTCACTCCTCCCGTCCCCACCGGGGACTGATAAACTTAGTAGTTTAGTCCCCCTATCCCAACAAAACAGTCCAGTTGCTCAATGTACCAGTACATTGCTCATTGGTACCAGAAGGATATTTACATTTTTGTATAAGGAATCCATGTGTATATTGGAATCTTTTTCTTTTCGGTTAACCCTCACCCCGCACTCGACGAAATGAGTTAGGGCCAACAGTCGCCAACATTCGGGAGACGGGAACGAAGGGCATTTAGAGTTTTTATATCAGATGTAAGTATCCTCTCGACGATTTAATATCGTGTTTTGATGACAGATGATTAAAAACGATAATTAAAGAGACCAAAAAATATGTGAGACTTATGTAATTCCACATGTGTGTATAAATCAACAATTTTGTTGACAACGTCATTCCTGCAAGGCGTATTTCTGGAAGGAAATTGATAGTTGAAACACCTATTTGTGTATGCGTGAGCTCACCCAGTAAAATAATTCATGGGACTATAAAAGAAATGTGTTTGTTTTCACAGTGCACACAGCTAGTACCAAAAGAATTTTGGCAACTTACAATCGCAGCAAAGCACACCGAAACGTGTCAGATTACGCCGCGCATGAAGAAGTACACGGACATAAGGTTCCAACATCTGTCTATGTGAACTTATATAATCCTCATTGCTTAAAGGAAATGAAACGGCGAAGAAATAACTTTATAACAACAACGTAGTGAACCTGAACATCACAGCCTTGCATTTCATTTGATTTGACAACACCTTCTGATCTTCAAGCTGGTTAAACCCCCTATTTCTGGAAACGCGTCTGCCCCCCCCCCCCCCTTCCTTTCCAATTAGAATTTGTCCCACGGGCTAACGACATGAGTCGGCTTACCTGGATGTGGCTTTAGTCGGTTTTCCACAATCTACTATCCGAATAGCGGGTTGGTACCGGTCCCGTCTCATCTCAGTTACACGATTCGCAAACATCTGGAAGACGTCCACACAATTTTTGCATGTATAACACTATTCGCAGACATTTGGGAACACTTATTTGAGAGGGGGAAGGAGGAGGAATGGGATAAAAGGGGGTATGAAGGACCTCTGGACACCCCTAAAAAAGTAACCCTGTCACAACCGAAGTAGCCAACCCGCCCCGCGTCATGCTGGGCAAAGACAAATATACAATAGAAGAAGACAAAGCAGTAAAGGTCACACCGTCAGCTGCGAAATCTGACTAAACTGCCTGCTCGACATTTCGGCTGCCTTTAGCCACAATACTACAGCCTAGATGAATAGTCAGTTATAGCCCTTAAACTGCTTACTGCCGACATTATGGCTCGTACACAAGGATTGCAGACGGTTGTATGATAACATTTTCCGCCAATGCTACTCGACAATGCATCCAGAAACACTTTTAGACGTCAGCAATGGTCAAACGCGCCACAAAAACGCCGCGATTCAAATGGAAGTGACACCGGCTCTCCTGCTGCTGAATTTCACAGCGGAGAGATATTTTTCAATATGCTGAGAAACGGAATATTAAATGTGTTCTTATTTTTAAGCACGCGAATTTCTTCATTAACTTTATTCGAGAACTAATACTGAATACTCCTCCAAAATCTCACCGGAATTTAGGAATATATTGTCTACATCTACATCTACATCTACATGGGATACTCTGCAAATCACGTTTAAGTGCCTGGCGGAGGGTTCATCAAACCAAACCACCTTTATACTATTTACCTTCAATTCCATTCTCGAAGAGCACGCGGGAAGAAAGAACACCTGAATCTCTCCGTTCGAGCTCTGATTTATCGTATTTTATTTTGATGATCTTTTCTACCTATGTATGTGGCAGTCAACAATATATTTTCGCATTCAGAGAAGAATGTTGGCTATTGGAGTTTCGTAAATAGTCCACGCCGCAGCGATAAGCACCGTTGTTGTAATGATTCCTATCCCAGTTCCTCTATCATTTTCGTAACGCTGTCTCACCTGTATCGTGATAATGCAACACGAGCTGCCCTTCTTTGGACACTTTCGATGTCCTTCGTCAAACCAACCTGATAAGGATCCCATACTGGGTAGCAATACTCCATAAAAGGACAGACAAGCGTCCTGTATGTAGTTTCTTTAGTAGTTCCGTTGCATCTTTCAATGGTTCTGCCAATGATACGCAGTCTCTGGTTCACCTTTCCGACGACAGTATCCACGTGTTCTTGTAACACCAATTGTTCCAAGGACTGCAAAAATAAGTTCTTATATCAGTGACTGTACACCTTTTACGGCCAGACGGGCGATCTCCATTCGGTCTTTTAGCTCTTAGTAATTCATGAAGACTGATGTGCTTCGAAAGCGAATTTATCGTCGAACATTGTGATAGAAGTATTTAATAAATTGAATCGATCTTCTTCATTTAACATTAGAATGCTCATTAATATAGTTCTGTAGTTCATCAGTCCGCTGGGAGAACTGTCCATAAAAGTAAATAAACTGCTCAAAACAATTAGGGGGTCAGGTGAGATATCATACACATACATACGGCAACGTATTTTATTCAGATATTGGTTTCATTTGTAATTTGTGTCTGATACAGTACGATATTTTGCAGTCTCACCCTTATACTTGGGGTTTACATGGAGTTTACTTCGAGCAAGTCACCATGGGGCTACCATAATATGGAAAAACTAATTCACGTTACCCTATAATATGATAAGTCTTTACTGTCCATGCCATTCATGTGTGCAACTTTATTAGGACGGATAATAAAGTTGCACACATGAATGGCATGGACAGTAGGAAGTTATCAATCAGTTCTTCAGAGATATTTTATGAAATATATGAGTGCAATACTCAGCTCTGCAAACTTGTGGGAGATGCTGGTCTGGTTGCAATGCGTCTGCAAAGTGCATTCCATTGGCTTTAAGTCCGGTGAAAAAGCTGGTCACTGAATTGGTTCAATTGTCTTAACTTCAAGAATGTTGTCAACAAGTGGGTTTAAATCTGGTGAAAAAGCTGTCATTGCATTGGTTCCATTGTCTTAGCTTCAAGCATGTTGTCAACAAGTGGATCTCTTTGGGGCGAAGGCTACCCTCCACCAGTGTCTGTACCTCTGTGGAGTCAATGCGTCATTCTGAACGACATAGAGGTCCGTCGTCTGCCAATACTGACTCTTGCCCATATTATCTAAAACTGTCATGATTATGTGGTGATAAAAAAGGTAAAAACTGTCATACACACATGTAAGAGTGACAGTTAATTAATAAAAAATTCAAATAAAATCATAGCGCGGAAAAGAAACCAAATACATTTCATTTAAACCAATACACGAAGCAAAACGCAATCGAATCTCCAAACACCCTTACCACCAAAGGTAAATAACAAGGAAACCTACCCAAGTGTCACTCTCCGATTTTTATGAAATTTCGATATGTTATAATACATGAAAAACTATGGCACATGTATTATTTTTTAGCGAGGGAAAACATATTTAAGGGGTGAAACGGTCCCTCCAACCTTCGGGCTAAAATGGAAAAATCGCGATAACTTAGAGAGCAGTGAAGCGATTTCAATGATTTTTCGTATGAAAGTATTTTTGATAAGAGACGAACATCGACCTAGGTATATTGCACGGGGAATGACAATTAGGGGGGGGGGGGGCAAATACTTGTAAAATGTCTCATTTTTTGTGCTCAAAAATTTATTTAATTTAATCGGAGTAAAATCTATGAAAACTTTAAAAGAAAGGCGAATTAAGGAATAAGTGTTTTTTTAATCAACATTGTGTGTGTGTGTGTGTGTGTGTGTGTGTGTGTGTGTGTGTGTGTGGGGGGGGGGGGGGTAATAACCCTTATATTGCCGCGCTTCTTGGATACGGCCCATGAAACACCTTATAAATCTATGTTTTTGAACTGTTTTATCTCTTCAATGTATCAGTATTTAAAGTCACTGAATCCTAATCTGAAATCAGATTCTCAAAATTCAATATGTTTGATGCAGCATAGCGGACGAAAACTCGAAAAAATGCTTGAATAGACAGTAACTCGACATGCGAATTTCAAAATACTGTACAACCAACGTTTGAAATAATAGTGAATACAAGTGAATAAAACACGTAACAAATGTGTATTGGTTTTAGCTATCGGCGTTAGCGTTGCCCATGCTGTAGCGCGTGGAGGTCGCGTGGCCGGATTTTCTTCTCTTCCCGCTGTCTCATTAGGGTGAGTCCTCTTGCCACTCATAATTGTCTTTTCGTGTGTCAGAACACGACGCATTGTTTGCATACATACGAAGAGGCAGAAAACGATTCTTTTAGTGTTGCAATTTTTGTGTGTTTTGTATTTTGTTGTCGTTCACATTTGTATTGGGTGTGTGTCCATTGTATTTATTTTGCAATATTACATTATTTTTTTTTTTTACATTGCTGCTGTGACGAATAAATTATTCGTTGAAATTTTGCGTATATGATATTCGTTAAAAATGTATTATGCATAATGATTTTTTTCATCAGGCATATCGTATTATTGCGCATACATTGCAGAACGCGCAATATGTCTCACGAGTCCTACAGCAGAAATGAACTGGGTTATCAAATGTCGGCGGTCTTTCATTGATGTACCCGCTGTTATACCATGCGTATTTAATGAGGCTTGGAAATCGAGGAGAAGCAAACTATGTATTAGTGACTCCAGTTTAATGCCATTATTTCGATGGTGCAAATGTATGTCATAGTTGTGTAAAATGATATTATCTGAAAAATACCTAAAAAAATACTTCCAAGGTCGAAAGAAAAGGACATGTAGGGGTTGGATCATCTCCGTTGTACCAGGAGGAATGGTTTTTATTAGAAATGATTTTCCAGACGTTGGTAAAGTATTACGCATTTTTGAATTCTGCCCACTCCAAGAATCTTACAAGAAAATACTTTTATCCTCTTTAAACCATTTTCGGACTAGGTTTGTCGTTAATTTACCTGATTTAGAGGCGAATACGTGGACATTTTCAGACATAAATAAATTATTTTTTATTCTCGGGCCGAATATACCATCCTTTTCCTGGAGTACAATTAACAACGGAGATAACAAAGTAACATTAGCGGAAATAATGCGTTGAATCTTATAACTGGGAGTCATTGAATGTAAAGATTGCGTCATTACTTCCATCTGTCGTTCTCCTTTCAATTTCAGAGTACGCCCAGCTTGCATCTCTAGATTAAATCCAGACTGATCAGTGTTAAATCCATTACATTCCCCTACTTCTGCAATGAGTCTGCTTATATTATCAACGAATTCAGTAGCTCGTACTTGAAGTTCAGCTTGATCACGTACAGATTTTTGCGTCATGAACTTATTAACTTTTCTTAAATTTATTTTGAACGCATTCAAATTTCCGTTTTCTTTTCTTTCCTGAATTCCAATTTTAAATGACTTTTCGTTTGTATTCATCTTCGACGGCATCAGAAGATGTTTCATCCTCAGTATCAGAAATGCCGTAATCGTTGATTGAAATAGGACCTTGAATATCATTTCCATCTTCAAACATTAAGGTTTCATTTGTTTCTACGAAACAGGCATCATTCATTGCATCTTTTATTAAAGTTTCTAATTCAAAACTCTCATCGTCATTTATACTAGATTGAAAATCCTACCGCGGTTGATCAAACGCTTCTTGCAAAAGTCTAATAATGTTTTCAGGATTCATTGCGAACGGTGATACCGATCGGTGGAGAATGTCCTGTTCCATCATTTACGGCGCGCTGAGGCTACACAAGCACCAAACGGTTATCCAACTGACACAGAGGTTGGCAAGCAATGCACACTTACGTAACCTCCGCCTCCCTCTATTCCTATTGCCCCACTGTACGGCGCGCAGCTGACGACCATGTAAGGTGCGAACTCTGCATAGGACGAATACGTTGTGTTGGCTTGGCTAGTCTCCACACTTGATAGAAATGAACATTCTTCGCCGATCGGTATCATAGTCCGCAATGAATCCTACACATATAATTCGACTTTTAAGCAGCATTTGATCAATTGTATCATGATTGTGCGTTTGCTGTGGTTGTTTGCGCCAGTCTTTTTATATAATATATTCTTACCGAATAATATGTGTGAATAAATGTAAAAAAAATAATTTCATCGTCAAATCAGCAAGTTATGAATTAATGTGATAATAAATAAAATCAACAAAATATACACAAACACACACACACACACACACACACACACACACACACACACACACACAAAAGCTCTTTAATGACCTCTACGTATGTGTGCAAACAATGAATCGTGTTCTGACACACGAAAAACGCGAGTCGCAACAGGACTCACCCTAATGAGCCAGTGCGAAGAGATGAAAATCCGGCCATTCGACCTCCACGCGCTACATCAAGGGGAACTCTAACGCCGGCGGTGAAAACCAATTCACTATTATTTCAAATGTTGATTGCGCAGTATTTTGAAACTCGCATGTCGAGATGCTGTCTATCCAAGCATTTTTTTTGTCGAGTTTTCGTCCACTATACTGGACCAATCATATTGAACTTTGAGAATCTGATTTCCGGTTAGTATACAGCGGCTTTAAATGCCGGTATATTGAAGAGATGAAACAGTTCAAAAATATAGCTTCACAACGTGTTTCATGGCCAGTATAAAACGAGCGCGGCAATATAGGGGTTGTTCCCCCCCCCCCCCCCAATATTAATATAAAAAATAAAAAAAATAAAAAATAAAAAAAAATTCTGGTTCCTTAATTCGCCTACTTTTTGAAGTTTTCATAGATTCTACTTCGATTAAATCAAAACAATTTTTTGAGCACAAGAAATTAGTCACTTTAGGGGTAGTTGCCCCCCTAATTGTCACTCCCCTGCAATATAACTAGGCCGATGTTCGTCTCTTATCAAAAGATACTTTCATACCAAAAATCATTAAAATCGCTTCACGAATCTCTAAGTTATAGCAAATTTTTCATTTTAGCCCCAATTTCAGAGCGACCGTTTCACCCCTTAAATATGTTTCCCCACGCAAAAAATAAAATAAAAAAATCAAAAAAAATCTTGTCCCATAGTTTTTCATGTATTATAACATATCGGAATTTCATAAAAATCGGAGAGTGACATGGGTAGGTTTCTTCGTAAGTAAACACAAAATGTCACTAATATACTATGATTACGGCACGTTTGCTTGTTGCAGATACGGAAAGTCATAAAGCGCAGCTGTTGTATGTCACTATAGAACAAGTTACTTGTTATAAGCTTCCTGAGTTCGACTATGTTGGAGAGGCTGCAAACGTGATAATGCGATGTAGTGGGTGTATTTAGGTCATCAGTCTATGCAACTGAATTAATAAAATATTTTATTGCCATATGCATTTTACCTTTATTTGGAAGGCATCATCAGTGGCCTGTAATATATACATAATTATGTTTTACAATCATGTATATATTACAGGCCACTGATGATGCCTTCCAAATAAAGACGAAATGTATGTGGCAATAAAATATTTTATTAATTCAGTTGCATAGACGGATAACCTAAATATTTACACTATATAATACAGCAACTGTGGGGAAAATATGACAAAAAGGAACTAACAATGCCATATGTCATAATGCGATTTTGTGCTCTCAGCGCATCTACACGCTATCTTCGTCTTCTTCGCCTTTTATTGTTTCTCTGTCAGCTCGACATTGTTATATGGGATTACCCCACCCTTCTCTCGACACGATATCTGTGTCCACGTTCAGTCTGCTTCTAGACTGAATCTTACGTTCATGTATGAAACCGCTTTCTGAATGTCTGTGCAGCGTATCTGAGGCGGGTCATAGGTATCTCCTCAAAAGCCTTGTACAACAATGTACTTGAACGCAGTGCTTTCAAACATCAAAGCCCAATTCCTAGCCACGTTGTTCTTTGATTGTCCACTGTTAACAGACATCACACTACACTTTCATCGTACAACACCTCGTAAATGAGTATCTCACGACACGTCAGCGGCCTTACTCATGCAATTCGGGAAGTACGCAAGGTTCTCTTTGTTTCTGTGTTGACAGAAGAAGGTCTTCTGGCAGACTGCCGGCGATGGTGACAGTCTGCGCTGATGAACGTGTGAGTCATCTACTCATCACGTTGACAAAGGAAATGTATTAGGTTAACTTTATAACTGTAATATTAGTAACGCTACCTCTGACAAAGTTCGGTGATACTCCTGTATCATTAACGTAGGTGAACTATGAACTACAGTGACCTTACTGTCCTTCGAAATAGCCCCCTATCATAAATATGCACTGATGAGCTCTGTGATACATGTCCTGAAAACTTTAGACGAAATCTTTCTTTGGGATGATGTTCAACGTTCCGCTGGATGTCAGGAATATCGTCAAATCTCTTTCCTTTCGAAGCGAGTTTGAGTTGAGGGACTAGGAAGACGCTGGCGAGTATGGTGGATGTTGAAGTTTCACCAACCACTTTTTTTGTCAGGAACTGTTTGACGACATTGGCTGTCACATATTTTTGGAAACAGCACTCTTATTTTAATTTATATATAAAGAACAGTCTGGAGTGCAAATTTTTTTTTTCGACTAGTTTCGATCTTATTTAAACCATCTTCAGGAAATTAAGCTCCATTGATGTTATGGAGCTGGCAGGAGACTTGAAGCCTTCTAGCGTCACTGCTCCAAGTCCCCTGCCACCTCCATAACATCAATGGAGCTTAATTTCCTGAAGATGGTTTAAATAAGACCGAAACTAGTCGAAAAAAATTATTTTTGCACTCTAGACTGTTCTTTATATCTAGACGTCGGCTCTGTCTGGGCGAACATTGTGAACAAAACACAAGAACCTTGTTGTGCATACTGGGGTCGTACCGTGCGTAGACGTTGCATGAAACGGCTCAAAATTTCACCGTTCCTTGCAGCGTTCAACGTTGTTTCCTCAGGTAGAAATTCATTGTGGATAATGCACTAACTATCGATATAGGTGATGATCATTGTTTTGATGCGTGATTTTTCGGCTTTGACTGTTTCCCGACGAGGTGATGCCGGAGAATGCCATTCCGTGCTTTGCCGTTTCCTTTCGGGGTCGTACAGCAGACACCAGGTTTCACTCTCAGTGATATTGCAGTTCAAGAAATTGGGTGTCGCATCCGCCCTTTTGACAAAATCCTGTGAAGCCTCTGAACGTGCTTGCTTCTGATCGTCAGTGAAATGACACAATATGACAACACGATTACCCCTTCCCTATCTTTTGCGTAAGTATTTGTCGCACGGATTCACGGTTCATTCGCTATGATGCGCACAGTTAACCCACGATCGTTCATGATTGATGTCCTCAATGTTTTCGTCACTGACGGCGGTCGTGGGTCGTCCGCTGCGGGGATTCCCAGAAACACTTTCCCGGCCTCCTCGTAACCGGCGAGCCAACTGTACACACACTTTATGGACAGTGCTCGATCCGCCAGCATTGCATGCGATATTTAGGTGTCCTGCCAAGCTTAAATTGAGCATTTGTTCGTTCATTATTCTGTATTCAGTTCACAACCAGCGCACTTAACAAGCACTTCGTCCAATAAGTCTACTACGGAACACACACGATGCTCAATTTAGCTACGGCAGGGACAGGTTACTTAGTTATTACCATCGGGCAACGTCAGCCAGACAAAATTTACTTTTGATAATTCCATTCATTTGCTATGCTTGGTGCTGAATAACAGTGGCGAAATTATTTTTATTATAAAGAAAGTGGATAGTATTATTTGTTGTAGTTTAGAGATCTTATTAACATTTTTTTTATGGGACTTAACTACGGGGTCATCAGTCCCTAAACTTACAAACTACTTATCAACTATCTTATACTAAGTACGGCACAAATATCCATGCCCGAGGGGGGATTCGAACCCCCGACCGTAGTGGCCGTGCAGACCGTGACTGGAGCGCCTCAGTCTCCTCGGCCACCGCGGGCGGCTCTTATTAACAGAAAACATTAAATACCTAAGATGATGATTTTAATGCCTCGAGTGTTCTACGTAGAACGTAATTTTAATACACCATTCGTAATCCTCCGGTAACACTTCTTTAGTAATGTTGTTCAACTCGCGTATTTGGCTTGAACGTCACCTACGCCATCTACTTGTTTACCACGTGAATTTCTGAATTTCTTTGTTTTTAGTGTGTTTCTAATTTTGAAAGAAAATTTTGCCTGTGTTTTGTTTATCAATCAAGTTATGGCGCGCTTTTACTTCGTTTTTTTTCTTCAAATTTATGGGTTTCGGGAAGGGATATGGTGTGCCGGAGAAACTTTGCGCACACTACCTTCTTCTTAAATATATTCTGGAAAATGGTTTTAAGATTGTTTTGAGAGTGTTACTCCATTGCGATATTTGACTTCACTACATTCACATATAACACTACTTAAGTGTTCATTTTTACAACTGTTAAAATGTTCGTAAATCTAAGGGGCTTAACTCGTTCGTTATCAGTCCTTAGGCTTACGAACTACTTAAAGTAACTTACTCCAAGGACAACACGAACACCCACGGCCGAGGGAGGACTCGAACCTTCGATGGCGAGCAACTGCGCGCTCCGCAGCAAGGCACCTTAGAACACTCGGCCGCTCCACCGAGGCTCATTTTCACAACTGACTGCGAATGGTTATCAAGTATTTTCAGTTTTAGTTCAGGCTGTCACAATAGTTACTGCGTTGACGACGCAGTCTATGAACTTTTTCGACAACGATGTAATGTCTTTAAAACAAGGTTTCAGCACATTGATTGTTCGAATTATAAAAACATGTACGCTAATAAAATAACTCAATATGACATCAGGAGAGCTACAGACATAGTTGCCGAGATAATCAGTGTGCATTTAAGTGATATGTGGAATTTAATGTAAATCAGCTGTTTAATCATTTGACTCTGATTAACACACTTAGGATTACAATGTAACAACTGAATCTGTCTAACCAATAACAAACGGACAGGTAAGGAATGTTTGATTGGGATTAGTCTACACTCCACAGAAATGTTTAACATCCATCATGAAACATCCTGTAAAGCTGGAAAGAGGCGAACAGGTGGTAGCCTTTGCTCTTTATTAAGAAGTTGGGGCCAGTCTCCTGAATGAAAGTACAAAATTCTTCGAACTGTTTAATGGAGACTGTATTGTACTGTGCTGCACAGCCCCTGTTAGGATTTCACAGTGATAGAATATGCTCCGGCACTGTGTTTACCTTTGCCCCCCCCCCTTTTCTCACTCTCTCTCTCTCTCTCTCTCTCTCTCTATCTCTCTCTTTCTCTCTATCGTAACGGATTATTAAGAGTCTATAGTATAAATTAAAACCACATGCACGGATCATGCATATACAAACTACAGATACCAGATACACTAAGATACAAATCTCGCACAACGCGTAGAAAAGTTCCAGTGCGACAGGAATGTTCAAAAATGTTCAAATGTTTGTTAAGCTTAAGGGACTTAACTACAGGGTCATCAGTCCCTAAACTTACAAACTACTTATGAACTACTTACAACTAAGGACGGCAAAAATATCCATGCCCGAGGGGGGATTCGAAACCCCGACCGTAGTGACCGTGCAGACCGTGACTGAAGCGCCTCAGTCCCCTCGGCCACCGCGGCCGGCACGACAGGAATAAGAAAATGTTTACAATTAGACATTTTCACTATTTCGCACTGGATAGTGTGGTGAAAATTACGCACTGAACCAATCTAGACGTAGTTTTCAACATGGCTTCGCTACTTTTCAATTTGTTTCTATAACCATTTTGGAGTCAATTGAAAGCAGGGATACCACAATCAAGTTCAGAGAATTCATTTGGGAATACAAATTGCTTCCTTATCGTGATTCGGAGAAGTACACCGAGAACCAGTCACTATATGGGTATAGCAATTTGATTTAGGTAATGTACATTGACCTCATTTATTCAGTAATAACTTCCATTCCTATGATATTGGTCAAAGCCGACGGGTAGTATTCCCGTCTTCAGTTATGATCTACTTTGTTTTAGTTTTCACGTTCATCGCCTTCCAACATAAAGCTCAGTCTGAGCTACAGATCCGTTCGTCAAGACATAAAAATTTCAGGTGGTTGGAGTGAGGTCCAACACGTCAATACGGCAATAAAAACGAGCAGCTTTTGACGATCAAGTTCACTTCACTGTTACATTTCGGACAAAAGCCACAGCTCACAAAAAGATGCACGAAATGGGAAAAAGAAATTTAAATAATCTTCTCAGTAGAAATGGAAATTCCGAAACTTCAGAACAATATTTGGAGGAGTCAGATGACTAACCATGTCTCCCCACAATTTTATCGTAATCTCTAAATAATTCCACGTTGTAATGAATGCAGTGACTTCGTATATTCAGCTCACTTGTTGAGCAAGGGTTCTTTTTTTAAGTTGTTAACTTTTCCTTGCCGCTTCGGTTGCTTAGTGTGCTAACGTTGAGAACAAAATGTTCGCTTTCTGAGGATAATTAATTTACTTGTTGTTCAAGGTTAGATACAAGAACCTGTCAATCATTGAACACGAACAGCATTAACTATTTATTTCACGGTCAACACGAAAAAATTTTCCCTCGCTTTGTATGTGGTAGAGTTTTCAAAAAACATTCAAAAGTCTTTGACAACATTAGCAGACTATGCGCCACCGGTGTGTGCCTAAAATTTTAGCTTTTTATTTTCTATACGCATTATCCGTCACGTTCGGGGAAAACAAGTTTGTTCGTAGTATGAGTCAGGTTAAAGAACCACCACGGCAAAACAGTTCCAGGTTTTCAATACTGTTGCTTTGGGTCACTCGAGTCACAACCTGATTCTTGCCTCGTACAACGTATCGAAGCAATAGTATTGTGGGTTGGACTTGTGGGAAGAAATACCAAGGTGGCGATAGATTGAATAGCGACATTGAGGCCTTTGGTTAAGTTTAAAAGGATAGGTGCCGTGGTTGTTTACGTTTTCATAACGTCTCTTATCAAATGACACAGCAATAGGCCGGCCACGGTGGCCGAGGGGACTGAGGCGCTTCAGTCACGGTCTGCACGGCCACTACGGTCGGGGGTTCGAATCCCCCCTTGGGCATGGATATTTGTGCCGTCTTAGTTCGTAAGTAGTTCTTAAGTAGTTTGTAAGTTTAGGGACTGATGACCCCGTAGTTAAGTCCCATAGACTATACAAACATTCGATTTGAACACAGCAATAACAATAGCCGACGCGGCGGGCGGACGTCTCGGAACATGACTCGAACTGATTCACAGCGCTCCTCACAATGTTTATACAGCGACCGACCGATGGCGCTCGGCGGACGGAGCGGGCAGCCACTTGCTAGGACGCTTATCTAGAGGGGCTTACCTTGGCTGTTTCTACCGAGTGCTTGCTTAGCGATAGACGAGTTGCTGCTGGGTACTGCTGGATCAGACTTTCTGTCGGGGGAGCCGAGTGCACGGACGGGCTAGCTGGCTTGTCGTTGCACCACTAACGCGCTCTCAGCGCCATGCTTCCCTTAACACTGACGCCTGCGGCCGCCCGCCTCACGGCGTTCAGCTTTTCCAGATTTAGAACGCCACGCCGAGTGTGTTTCTCTCTCTCTCTCTCTCTCTCTCTCTCTCTCTCTCTCTCCCTCTCTATCCCCATCACGCTCAACACACGCGCGCGCATATACACATTCACTCACACGCGCGCATGATGTGGCCCGAACGCCTGGCGAACGGAACTTCTGAAAGGGGAGGGGGGAGGGTCTTCAGACGAGGGAAATACAGTCACTTGCTGCCCGTCGCGCGCTGACGCCAAGGAAAAAAACTGTTCATAAAATTAGATCGGCGGTGCGCGCGCGCGGCCGTTCGTTCGCTCCCAACCAATAGCAGAACGCGACCCACTTGCCGCGGGTATCTCCCGGCTCTCCTGCACTGCTGTGTGACCCATTTCCAGCCACACGTGTTGGGCAAGGTCAGCACCGAACGTTGTCCTAAGCATGGTCGCAAACACACGCACACACACACACACACACACACACACACACACACACACACACACACACACACCAGCAACAGGAATCACACCTGCAAAGACTCCTAAAGTATCAGCTGAGACTTGCTGAACGGTAAACTGTTCAGATTCATTACAATTTTATTTCAATAACTTGCTTTTGCTGAAAGGTGGGATGGTATCTAGTAGAGGATCTTGGTACCTGTCTATTTATTTATTTACTCGTTCGGCATATACAAAGGCAAATATTCTTTAGTTAATTACATTGTTCTTATACAGCTATTCTAACAATACAAAGCTCTTACAGTACTAAACTACATTACAAATTTTCTCAAGCCACTTTAAGGCGGAGTCACTGAGTCTGTGTATGTCTTTCAAGTCACCATTATAACCGTACACTTCACACGCGAGTAAATGGTCCATTGTCTGTGTTTCACCACACTCGCATTCAGAACTGTCTGTCAGGCTCCATTTCTTCATTAATTGCTTACATCTGCCGACACCTGTTCTCACGCCGTTCAAAGTTGTCCACAGTTTTCTTGGAAGACTGAACCCTTCGATCTTACGGTTGGGGTCATCCACCAAATTGCTGTTCTTGGGTGCACTTGTAGCCCACAGTTCTTTCCAGGATGTTTTTGAGTTGAAGTCTTGAAGCTCTTCTCTGATTTTCCAAAACGCTGTCCTGGATTTAAACCTGTCTGTAGCTCTTAGCTCTTCATGGATAGGTAGGTCCAGGTTGCCTAGGATTTTTTGGTGGGTTCTTATGGCTAGCTGTGATCGCCTGATCTCAGGGGGCTCTATGTTAGCAAGGACAGGGAGCCAAGCACAAGGGGTGGCCCTGAGTGTACTGAGATTATTCGCATAGTCTCCCTCAGCTGGACGTCCACCTTAGCTACATGTGCGCTTCTCATCCAGACTGGCGAGCAATATTCAGCTACGCTGTAGACAAGAGCTAGTCCTGATGTCCTCAAAGTACTCGCTCCACATCCCCAAATCGTTCCCGCTAGTTTAAATGGGATAGCGTTGCGGAATTTTAATTTTTGTTTTGTGTCCTCTAAATGAGCGTTGTATGATAGAGTGCGATCTAATTTCACACACAAGTATTTAGGCTTGTTCTCATGTCTAATCTGCTGACCGTTCATAGTGAGCTGTAATTTTGTATGTGCTTCTCTGTTGTTAAGGTGCATTATGGTGCTGGTTGTTTTGTTGGGGTTTGGGTGTAGGTGCCACTTGGAGTAATATGTGTTCAGGACTTTGAGGTCTGCATTCAATGTTTCATTGAGATCGTTGAAATTTTTACTTTGGTATGCGATGGCCAGGTCGTCAGCGTATGCAAATTTACGTGATTTGGTTTCTGGTAGGTCAGCTACATACAGATTGAACAGAGCGGTTGCTAGTGCCGAGCCCTATGGCAGACCGTTATATTATTGCTGTTCGTGCCGTGAAGAGAGACCTTTATTTTTCTGTCTGTTAACATGTTCTTGAGTAACGTGTAGGTCTGTTTGCATTTAATGATTCTGGTTAGCTTTAGCAATAGTCCTTCGACCCACACTGTATCATAAGCTGATGTAGGATCTGTTTTCAACTTGTTTTGGAAGCTTTTCTCAATGTAGTTTGTAAGGGACAGCACCTGATCGCAACTGGGCTACAACGTGTAGACAACCTCCCCGATGGTGTACCCTGGGCGCTGTAACATGGGACAGCGGCGAAAAGTCTACACAGCTACGGCGGCCGGACGCACAAATGCCTCCCGGTCCACTCAAAGGCAAATGGTACATGCCAAAAATGTTTGTAAAGCTAAGGGTTCTAACTGCTGCGGTTATCTGTCTCTGGGCTTAGAAACTACTTATACTAACTTAAACTAGCTTGCAACAAATTATGTATTGTGCGCATCCGCAGCTGTAGACTTGAGTCATAATAATGGAAAGCGCTTCAGCTGTATGGTATTCTTTTATTACCAACTAGTTTCGTGGCATTAGAGCCACATCATCAGGGTTATCTGAATACAAAGAACAGCAAATTCCAGTAACAATCGCGTTATGCTATTTTATATTTGCACTGTACTTTAATGTACAGTTTTCTTATCTATAGCCCAAATGTAAAATGACATAACGCGATTGCTACTGGAATTTGCTCTTCTTTGTATACAGATAACCCTGATGATGTGGCTCTAATACCACGAAACTAGTTGGTAATAAAAGAATACAATACAGCTGAAGCGGTTTCCATCATTATTATTAAACTAGCTTATTCTAAGGACAACACGCACACGCACGAACACACAGACACACACACACACACACACACACACACATGCGTGAGGGAGGACTCGAACCTCCGACGGCGAGCAACCGCGATACGCAGCAATGCGCATAAGAGCGCTTAGCCACTCAATCGCGGATTGGTACCTATAATTTCCTAGTTTGAACAATTGAGGCTTAACTATGACAGGTCATATGCAAATACATCATTAAGTAAAGATGAATTTTTATATTAGACTAGCTGGTACCCACTGCGTTGCTGCCTCAGAAAAAATAATGAATTGTGCAAATAACTTATGAGACGACTTTCATGGTGACCAGTCAAACAATTTGGATGTTTGTTGTGACGTACCCTCCGCCATACACCTATGGAGGCTTACGAAAGGTAGCCCATATATTAATTGGGGGTACAAGCTATCTTCATTCCACTTTTCATTCTGTCCAGCCGTTTCAGCATGAAGAGAAACAAACGTGTTAAACCACTGTAAGGTACCCTCCGCCATGCAACGTACGGTGGCTTCCTAAAGGTAGCTCATGCGTTAATTCATGGTATAAGTTATCTGCATTCACATGTTCACATGTTTATAGAGATTATGGGATTTAACTACAGGGTCATCAGTCCCTAAACTTACAAACTACTTATGAACTAGCTTATATTAAAGACGGCACAAACATCCATGGCCAGGGGTGAATTCGAACCCCCGACCGCAGCGGCCTTGCAGACCGCTCGGCCACTGCGACCGCCCAATCTGCATTCCAAATTTCATTCAAAACTGTCTACCTCTTCCAGAGTGAAGAGAAACATATTAAACCATTGTAAGGTACCATTCGCCACGTAAAGTATGATGGCTTGCGAAAGGTAGCCCATGTGTTAATCAGGGTGTAAGCTACCTCTGTTCCAAATTTAATTTATATCCGTCCAGCCATTTCAGCGCGAAGGCTTAAGAAACGAATTAACTAATTGTAAAGCACCCTCCGCCAAGCACCATACGAAGTTAATTTTAGTATGGCTATAAACTTCTCGCAAATGTAAACAATGCATTGACAAACGTTTTTCGCAATCGGATGTGTGGTAAGGCCGTACATAAAATACGAATAAAAAGACAAACAAACAAACATTAATTTTTATATATTACATTAAAACTGCATGCCCGACTGGGACTAGAACCTAGGACTTTTACCTTTGCATGTGTTTTACCGGCTGCACTGCCCGAGCACGAGTCACAACACATCATCCAGTACCTCATCCCCTACTCTACCTACCTTACAAAAGTTCTCGTGCGTAACTTGTAGGAGTATCACTCCTGGAAGCAATAGGCTCACACTGCTACTGAGTGAAAATTTCGTTTAATATTTGTTTCCGTAAGTTGCTTCTAGTGAATGGTGCTATAAGATCTCGTACAAGGCCATAGAATATTTTCTTTCGCATTTTCTTATTTTTACACACATAAGGATTCGTTTGTAGTGATCTCGACGTGGACATCACAAATAAATTATTCTTTCTTTGGGTTCCACAGTGAAGAACATGTCTTTTACTAACATAATGGTAATATAACTGTTCATAATTTACAGTCTGTAGATTGCCTACTATGTGTTGACACACCACTTAACACTTAAATGACCTCATCGTGAGTCATAAAATAATATAAAATTATACAGTCTTAACAAAAATAATAATTTTGCTTTAATTCTTTCTTTTGTAGCCCACGGTGACATTGTTTTGTATTGCTTGAGTATGTTAGATTGAAGAGCGGGCATCCGCACTTACATTTGGACATTTTAGGGAAGAAATTCGCTCTGCCTCTAAAATACTTTTATTTAAAAAAGTCACGATCGCTTTCGTGTCATTAGAGACGCGTCCTCAGGTCATCTATATGAAATTAATAAAATGAAAAAAATCTTTTTAAAAAATACTGGCTCTCTTTTCCTGTGGGTTTTATGCCCTCCCCCTCCGGCCCACCGTTTTAATCAATGAATACGCTTCGAGCGTCCTTCATTTTACATTTTATTACTTGGCATGAATGGTGGGGAGTGGCTTAAGGGCAGTTCCGGTTTTTTATGTGGGTAAATTTACCACGGTTTTACTATATGATTTTACGTTTTAAACAATTAATCTCAACTTTTAGTAAAGCCCTTTCATTTTATTAATTTCATTCAGATCACCTGAGGATGCGTCGCTTACACCGCGAAACCGGTCTTCATTTTACATTTACAGCGAGTGTCGACTACATTAAAAGAATTTCTTCCAGCTGCAGTCGATATGAATTCAGTTCTTTGAAAGTACTGGCGGGTATGTTCATGTACGTAAATATTATATTCTACGAGAATTTTATTTCTCATATTGAAACATGTGTCTCGTTGCCACCGGTTGTCCTAGATGTCGGTGATCGAGTACAGAGAGACCGACACAGGGAAATAGGATGCACGCGTGTGCGGGTACAGAGTCTGAGGTGACCAGCCAGTGGGACAGCAGAAACTAGAAACATTAAGCTAGATTAGAACAAGATATATATCTCTTAGAAATATGGCACAATACTTAACTTTGTTAATATTCGCAGAATATATGGCATCAACTGCGATTGGGCAAAGCTGAAAATGTGCACCCAGCCGGGATTCGAACCCGGGTCTCCTGCTTTCTAGGCAGTTGCGCTGACCCCTACACCACTGGGGACACAGTGATCACCGCACCTGCAAGGACTACCTAAGCACGCCTCTCGTCAGATACAAATTCCCAGCTTCGCCCTGCCCACAGTACTCAAACTCGTAGTTATAAAACTAATTCCCGTAAGAGTAAGGGCTTCAAACTTGCCCCCCCCCTCTCCCCACTAACGATAGGATCATTGCCCGTCACCGGCATATTATATATATATATATATATATATATATATATATATATATATATATATATATATATGTGTGTGTGTGTGTGTGTGTGTGTGTGTGTGTGTGTGTGTGTGTGTGTGTGGCGTCTGTTCCGAAAGAACAGACGACACTTCTGATCCTGCAGTTGTTATTATTTAATAAACACAAAATATATGACATCAACTGCGATTGGGCAAAGCTGAAAATGTGCACCCAGCCGGGTGTTAACTGAAGACTAGTGGAATGCAGATACAGAGTTTAACTAGGTAGGGGCCTGCCTACTGATGAGAGACCTAACTGCCGGCCGCGGTGGCCGAGGTGACAGAGGTGCTGCAGTCACGGTCAGCACGGCAACTACGGTCGGGGGGTCATGGATATTTGTGCCGTCCTAGTTCGTAAGTAGTTTGTAAGTTTAGGGGCTGATGACCCCGTAGTTAAGTCCCATAAGCTTTACAAACATTTGAACATTTTGAGAGACCTAACTGGTGCCTGTCCTATTGCCAAGTGACCGATGCAGTTCAGTGGTGGCCACGAGCGGGGCTGCAGCAAGGCGCTCTTGGCCGACGTATTAAGAACGCCGCGCCGTGCTTGCATGGCGGCGCGCGACGAAAGTACGTGGCGCGCACTTCAGACTTGTGCGACACCACAGTTCTAAGTCATCGTCAATAATTTTCGATAAGAGAGATTTAAACGACGAATACTTTTACAACATTCCAGCGTCAGTGAATTGTGACGTAGTGGAAAAATGTTAAGGGAATATTCAAGCATTTAGATATTGCCTACTGGTTCATATCACTGTTTTTCGTCTGCCAATTAATACGACTTTCAGATCGGGTAATTTATAGCATAGAAAAAATACTTGTAATTTTGAATTCGATAATAACGCAGGGGCGAACAAAAAGCACCTCATACACCAAAAAATTGAAATGTTTGTAACTCTATGGGACTTAACTTCTTTGGTTATTAGTCCCTAACACACACACACACACACACACACACACACACACACACACACACACACACACACATGCCCCAAGGAGGACTCGTACCTCCAACGGCGAGCACCGCGCTCTCCGCAGCAAGAAGCCTTACCGCTCTGCCACTCCACCGCAGCCCTCACACACTCACCCAACCTATAAATTCGTTTCTTCCTTCATTCTTGCGTTTCTTAGATCCCATCAAAATGGTGAAAATCAGAAATGTGGAACGAAAGAATGCATAAACTGACACGAGATTAAGACAACGTAGAAGTTAAATCTTTATCAATAAACTTCTATTTTACTGCTTAATGCTGTCAGTTCTTATAACACGTAAATTTCATTACGTAAAGTAGTAAGCAAGCTGTGACATTGAAAAAAATACTAATTGCTCCGACATTTCATTGTATAGCTGTTTATATGTTCAACTGAATGTAAAAAAAAGAAAAAAAAAAGTTAAAATGTTTGTTAAGCTTATGGGACTTAGCTACGGGGTCATAAGTCCCTAAACTTACAAACTACTTATCAAATATCTTATACTACGGACGGCACAAATATCCATGTCCGAGGGGGATTCGAACCCCCGACCGTAGTGGCCGTGCAGACCGAGACTGGAGCGCCTCAGTCTCCTCTGCCACCGCGGCCGGCCAAATGTATGTAAAATTATGGGACCTAATTGCAAAGGTCATCGGTCCCCAAACTTACAAACTACTGAAACTAACTTATACTAAGAACAAAACACACTCAACACACACACACAGACACACACACACACACACACACACACACACACACACACACACACACACACACGCTCGAAGGAAGACTCGAACTTCCAACGGCGAACGACCACACGCACCGCAGCAAGGAGGCGTAGTGCGCGCGGCTATTTCGTCGTGGCTACTATTTATATATTAGCAGCTAAATGTTTATTGTGTCTGGATAATTCGGTTCACAAGTCGAGAGACGTTAAGGGCAAACCGTTAATGACAAGATCGTTTCCAGTTAAACAATGTGGTGTATTATATACTGTCACTGCCAAAATACGAGGCGCGTCCAGAAAGGAAAGTAAGTTCCGTTTGGTTATATAAAACGAACGGGTACAGATACAGAAAAAATATTAATTGTACAAAAATCTACAACTGTTAAACTAATTTTCTACATAGCTTCCGAAATTTTGTAGACAATTGTCATAGCATGGCACTAGGTTTTATGTGCCTTTTTCATTGAATGTTACCGTGTGGTAACATGTTCTTTCAGCTCGTCATTATCGTTGAAATGTTGTCCACCAAGGACAGATTTTATGTGTAAGAAGAGGATTACTGTCAAAAGATTTTTTTTTTCACGATAATGCCTGACGTCACACACCGAATGTGACCAAACAAGCCGGCCGCGGTGGCTGAGGGGACTGAGGAGCTCCAGTCACGGTCTGCACGGCCACTACGGTCGGGGTTCGAATCCCCCCTCGGGCATCGATATTTGTGCCGTCCTTAGTATAAGGTAGTTGATAAGTAGTTTGTAAGTTTAGGGATTGATGACCCCGTAGTTAAGTCCCATAAACTATACAAACATCTGAACATTTGACCAAACAATTCTGACGGAAATTTCAATGGGACCTGTTTGATCATCCTCCATACAGCTCGGACCTCTCTCCTAGCGACTTTCATCTCTTCGTACACCTAAAACTCTGCCCTTGGTGGTCAACACTTCAAAGATGATAAAGAGCTGTTACCACATGGTTGAATACACAGGCGGCAACCTTCTGTGAAGGATGCATGCAAAAACTTGGGGAATGCTATGACAAGTGCCTATAAAATTTCGGCAGTTATGTGGAAAAGTAGTTTAAAAGTTGTAGAATTTTGTACAATAAAAAATGTCTTCTGTATCTGTGTTCAATTTCATTTTATTACCAAACGGAACTTACTTTCTGGACGCGCCTCGTATTCATTCCTAGAGCTAGCAAAACGAGCGTGAGGAATTGAATGTTAAGGCCGGAAAATTGTATAAATAATTGAAGGTGTTTTTGTGAACAGTTGAAGTAAGGCAGGGAGATCCCCGTGTGAAGGTAACACAGGACGCCCCGCCCAGACACTTAGGCCGTGCCATTGTTCCGCGGCAGCTGCTGGCTGGCACTTCATACCTGAGAGGCGTCCAAGAAAGCGCGCACACTCACTGTGCATGCCTGTCTCATACACCTCGGAACAGAAACGGCTCACGTTGCTTTGTGCTGGTTCATAGTACCTTGACCGCGACCCGGCAGGAATGTTACCTCTTACCCTTCACACTACGTAGAAATACCACAGTCTAACATATACAGTCACGACACTCACTGCTGTAAAAGTTGTTACCAACTGACAGTTGCTGCGACACTAGCGCTCCTAGCGGTGGGCAAGCTGCCGAAGTAGTGATGTTTGTTTATAATCGCTTTTGTACGTAATTAACGAAATACTTACTATAATTTTTACGTTACAAGCATTATTAAAATATCGAGAGACAAACATAATACGGAAATTAATATAAAAACAGCCTCATTTAAATGATTCAATGGGAAAAAGAACAACTTTGTCAGGAACAAATACTTACAAATGTGTGTATATTTGCAGCTTATTCCGCTGAAAGTAAGTTGCATATAAACATAATGGTATAATAAATTTCTATTACGGTCTGTTCTTACTATGACAGCCAGTTTTTGACGTGTATCAATTCGGTACGGAGTCTAATGATTCTCACATTTTTATACGTCACTCGTCTTTCTTATACGTGCATATTCTTTTAAGTGTAATTACTTTAGCTTTAAAAAACCAATGTTTTGATGATTCTTGCCGTTTGTGGATCAGATGTAGCAACAATTATGGAATTGGGTTCTTCTTTGTTGGAAAACAGTTTGGTTGCTCTTATCGTTATATTGTCATGTCTGTGACTTTTGCCTTAGGCTACTGCTGTGATGGTTGATTTGGTATGTTAAATACTGTATTTATTGCATTCTATATACGTTTCCTATGTTCCACCCTCGCCGATTTTACTGGAATTGTAATGAAGAATACTTAACGTTCCTGCGTATAAATTGACGTCTCTTTGCTAAAGGGTATGTCTCCTGGTGTTTCCGAGGCATTTTTATTTTTTAATAGAAAATGAAATTACTCATTTAAAGCCTGTATGTTACAGGATGATTGTAAATTAACTGTCCTGTAATATACCGTTTCGTACCTTATCAGGGATCTTATGAAACCTAAGAAAGACAAATGGGGAGCTATTTTTAAATTATTATCTATTTATAAGGCAATACATACGTTTCCTAATGTAAAAAGTATGCTGAAGTCAATCTAAACGATACCATTCGTACTCATCAACTATCGTATTTAGAAACGTAGCTTGCCGGCTGCTTGGAGCGCTGCTATCGCAGCGTATAACAAAAATCTGTGGGAGTGTCGTGACTGTATATGTTAGACTGTGGAAATACCATAGACGAATAAGTATTTTTATTCTGCATCTAAATAAATTTTGCGGATTCTACTACCATTTCTACCAAGTATCAGTAAGAAGGATCTAAATAATTTTACACAGTTGTTAACTTCATTAACCACCGGAAAAAGGCGAAATAAACATTAATTAAAATAAATCAATAGTATAATGTCTTAGTATTTCTTCTTGATACTAGCGCACTTTCAGATAAGTAAAATTTCTTATTTTCAGTATTCATATGTCGATCGTATGAAGCAAGACTTCATCTGAAAAAATGTTTGTAGAGATTATGGGACTTAACTACGGGGTCATCAGTCCCTAAACTTACAAACCACTTACGAACTAGCTACAACTAAGGACGGCACAAATATCCATGCCCGAGGGGGGATTCGAACCCCGACCGTAGTGCCCGTGCAGACCGTGACTGAAGCGCCTCAGTCCCCTCGGCCACCGCGGCCGGCAATGATCTTTCATTGCGTGTTCTGTAAAGTCCTTTCTTTTTAAACAATGTACCTTTGGAAAACTATTCGTAATACACGCATGTTCGCAATAGTGAAGTGCGGATGCATAAAACGTCGTGGTAGGGGCAGCTGAATCGTCGGATAATATGTAATTAGTCGAACTGTACTTAAATAGAATAGACGCTTTCTGGTCATTTACGTGGGAATTGGAAACAAAGTTTTCCCTGTCGACTGTGGGCTGAGCTGTGATAATGTCCAAGTACATTGAGACATTTGTCAAACTTCTTTATAAGCTTCAAAACAAGCGTCCAGGAATAAATCAGCGCGTGGCATACGGAAGAAACGTTGAACGGCTATGGGCGAAAGGCGACACAGCAGGTGAACGCGTACGTGCAAGACACTGATACACCGTTGAATACGGCAATGATTTTCTGTTTCGGATTGTCACGAAGGATGATACGTGGGTCCACCATTACACGCCAGAATCGAAAGCCGCATCCATGGAGTGGAAACGTCCATCTGCCGGAAAGACGTTAAAAAGAACTTCTTCTGTATGTAAAGTGCTACTCGCAATTTTCTGGGACGCCGAAGAAGTTTTTGGAGTCTGCAACCATCAAAACGGCGCGGTACTGTGCCACTCTGTCGAAATCGCAAGAGGCGATTCGGAAAATGCGGCCTGGCCTTCTCAGATCTGGCGTTCTGGTGTTGGATGGCAATGCGAGACCATATTCGGCGACAGCAACGCAAAACCATATTGCAACTCTTGGTTGCGTACGCCTACACCACCCGCCAGACAGTCCTGATCTCGCACTAAGTGCGCTTTGGAAGGAAGGCGCTTTGGAAGGAATGCTGACGTCACACAAACCGTTCAACGCTTCTTCCGTATATGACGCTTTGATTTTTTCCTGGGCGGTGTTCCGAAGCTTATAGAGCGGTTTGACGAATGTACAGCGTGTCCAAAAAGGGCTCCCTGATTTCAGAATTAAATATCTCGAAAACAAAGCTCGATAGTTGAATGCAGTAAACGGCATGTTTATTGTGAAAGCTGTAAGAAGTTTATACAGCAGTTTGAAATAATAGTTACAAAAGCTGCTAACAGATGGCTCTGTACGCTGTACAGCTCATATCAGCATACATAAGTGGAATGATCACATGAAGACACTCTTTGCAAACAATCACATCACAATGTTTTCAAAACGTTCACCATTGGCACTACAGAGTTTGCGCAAATGAAGAATGAAATTCGCCATCACATTTCGTAGTGTCTCAAACGAAATGGATTCACATGCCACAGAGATCGCCGATTCAAGCTCGTCCAGCGTCGCGGGATGCATCGGCCAGACCATGTCTTTCACTGTGCCCCACAAAAAAAAGTCACAGGGAGTCAAATTCGGCGAATATGGAGGCCAATCCATGCCTGCACCAGTAAATTTGGTATATTTCAAAGCAATGACTAGATTTCTGAAGTATTCCTCAAGAAAGCGAAACACTTGTTCGGTCCGATGTGGTCGGGCTCCATCTTGCCTAAACCATTCAGTACCTGTCGATCCTCTAAACGCTTGCTGTGTAGCGACAAATTGTTCCAAAATTGCAACGTAACGTGCACCAGTGACCGTTTCTCGAATGAAAAAAGGGAGAATAATGCCTGTGCTGCATACTGAAGCCCACACAGTAACTTTAGGAGAATACAGGGGTTTCGCTTCACACCAATATGGCTTTTAGGAACCCCAAAATCGCCAGTTCTGCTTATTCACGTATCCATTCAGGTTGGAGTGTGCTTCATCTGTAATCCAGATGCAGCCAACATCAAATCCTTCACGATCAATCATTGTGAGCATCTGATTAGCAAAGGCAACCCTTTATTGCACAGCTCGTACGGGTATGGCCTGGTGCGTTTGAATTTTGAATGGAAACATATGTAGGCTCTTTCTCAGTATTTTCTGCGTCCTGGAACGCTTCAAATCAGTCTCAGTTGCAGTTCTACGGACGGATGACATTGGATTTCGCTGAATAATTCCAGAAAATGTGGCGATATTTTCAGGCGTAACTGCGGTTTGCTTGCGGCCAACATGCCCCACTAGACCATCAGTTACGCTGCCTTTTCGCTGAAAGTTTGCGAAGAGCGTAAGAATGGTTTTCGCATCGGGTCCTTTGAGAACATTAAATCGTGCCTGAAAACTTCGCCTTGTTGCCGTAGGACTCTCTTCTAACCTGTGGTACTCTAGCACAAGAAAAACGAGTTGTTCAATGGAGTACATAGTTTCCCTTCCTTCGGTACGCTATACGCTAACCTCCTTTCACGTTTAAATAATGTAACTGATCGCTGTGGGCTTCGGATCACTATTTATACTAGGCGTTACGTATGGCGATTACAGAGCCATCTGTTAGCAGGTTTTGTAACTTTTATTTCAAACTGCTGTATAAACTTCTTACAGCTTTCACAATAAACATACCGTCTACTGCATTTCTCTATACAGTACTTCCCAGTTCCATCAAAAGAACAGAGCAGCCACAGCTTGCACCGTATGCGCCCGCGCTTTGTCGTGCAAAATGATGAGTTGGTTGCGCATAAAGTATTGCCGATCCTTTCGCAAAGCTTATCGCAGGTGATGCTCCAAAAACGAACAGTAATACTGTGCATTGACTGTCTGCCGTGGAGAACGTAATGCGTTTCATCGCAGTCGTACAAGAGAATCAGCATAACTTTCACCGCGTTGGGACTCTGACACACTTTCGACTTTCGCGGCGAATCATAATGACGCCATTTGTTGGATTTGATTCCAAAAATGAGGGAACCACTTTGTGCCATTCACATCAGAAATGTTCCGTAGATTAAACAGGTAGTAGACCACTCCATTCGCACCATCAAAATCAAATGTTCAAATGTTTGTAAAGTCTATGGGACTTAACTACGGGGTCATCAGTCCCTAAACTTACAAACTACTTATGAACTAGCTAATCCTAAGGACGGCACAAATATCCATGCCCGAGGGGGATTCGAACCCCCGACCGTAGTGGCCGTGCAGACCGTGACTGGAGTTCCTCAGTCCCCTCGGTCACCGCGGCCGGCCGCACCATCAACAAAACAGGCTCTGCTATCGGTATACTACGCCTTCCACATAGCTGCCAATGGGTTCTACACAACGCTGGTGACTACTCTGAAGGACAGTAACAAGTGCAAACATGTAACGCTATTGTATCGGTTTTGAACAAATGGTTGGCAATATTAAGTTCCAACCCTCGTATATGCCCGTCCCGACTGGTGTCGTAACTGGATGAAATGGCAGGCAGTGGTCTTCAATGATGAAAATAGTTTCTGCCTGCTTGTGCGATGTAGACATTCACTCTGCTCCCCACCATAATTTCTATGGTGTGGGGTGTGATAATCTAGGCGCGGCTGAGCTGTCGAGCGCATTGAGGCGCTATGCTCCGATGCGCGAGGCCGTTCCACGTCGGCGGTTCGAATCCCCCTCGGGTATGGATGTTTGTGCTGTCTTTAGTATAAGTTAGTTCATAAGTAGTTTGTAAGCTTAGGGACTGATGACCCCGAAGTTAAGTCCCTTAAGCCTAACAAACATTTGAACATTTTGCAATAAGCTACAACAGCCATTCACCTTAGGTGTTTTTGGAGAGAACGCTGACGAACTCTAGGTACGTGTAGAATATTGAAGACCTATTATTTTCACATTCTTGAAAGAGGAAGACTAATGCTCAGCCACACACTCCGCTTGTAACTCAGCGGGCTCTGGAAGAGCCAGAAAGATGTCTGAACTTGTCTTAAATTGAGCACGTGTGGGATATAATGGGACGACAACTGACACCTGTGACTTGCCAACTCACGACTCTTGCAGAACTACGTTAAAAGGGCGAGTACGCCAGGAATAATGTATACCAAGACAGTATTCGCCAACTGTACTGTGAAACAGACGCCAGAGTCAGTGCCTACATTGTCCGTGCAGGTTACACCACCAACTAATATGGGTGTTGTAGCTGTTGATCTCTAAATGTAATCATTTGAAGTGCTCCATATGCATTGTTTCAACAGTATGAGTGAAAAAATTGTTTTGCCTCTATCTGAACACAAATTTCTCCAATTTCCAAAAATGTATGATTAATTTACTTTTAAATAGTTATTATAGTCTTAAACGCTCTTTGAAGAAATGTCTGCACACTGGCCACGCTAGTGCCTCAGACACGGAATATCGCTATGAAAATTCCATGCCTGTCACAGTCATGAGACCTTGCAGGTAAAACATTAATTAGCAAATGTCTGCATGGTCGTACACAACATCCTAATAGTTTCAACAGCTGTGTATGGTAACGAGTACCGAAAACAGTGTTTGTTGAATAGATAATACTCAAATTAGGTGTTTATGATGCTATTTTACAATGATGGGTAATTAGCAGGAATAAAGTAATGGACAAATTAGGCATCCAACCAGGAAACAATATGATAGCTGCTCTGACTGCCACAGATCCTCAGCGACTATTTGAAGTTGAAAAGGCTGCGGAAGCCACCACTAAAGAGTCCAGAGTAAGGAAAAGATTCCTGAAAAAGTCCGCAGAGGATAAAGAAAGAGCTGGCCAGCAAGATTATGTCACTGGAATATTCTGAAAGTGGCATACTGTGAGTCAAAATCACTGAACATACTTTTCTCATTTTCTTGAAACTACATTTTCAGAACATTGGGTACATATATCTTTGTACTAACTTAAACCCGCGGCTCTGCTTGCGTGTTTGTTCATTATGATAGATAATGCGCGAAAAGTCAAATCGATTTTTAAAGAGATGTATTAAAAGAAATTACTTTTTTACTGCTTTATTTATTTATTCTTATATTTCTTTATTCGTATGCTTATCCTTACAGAGAAACAGCTGAAGACATTGAAGCACACATAGACCAAAGATATGGTCTGTGGCATCACGTTTTGCTGTATATAAACTCTTTGCTATAGCGTCGCAAACGTCATCGCTGGCCTTCAGTCCGAATTCTTTTATAATTTGACGACTTTCAACCGCCATATCTTCCACCCCCTTATAGCTATCGGCATGGAACTGCTATGGTGTACAACGGGAGACTTCGGACAACAATTACACACAGACCATTCTTTTGCGTTCTGTAGTTTTCGTTGCAGAGCGAAATATTAACACACACACACACACACACACACACACACGCGCGCGCGCGCGCGCGCGCGCGCGCGCTTAGGATTTTATATACACCGATAAATTTCCATCCGAATATACTCCACCCTTTTATCATTATCAACCCTCAAGCAACAATGCAACCACTAAAACCATTTTCAAAAAGTAAATATAATTTTTCAGAGTAATTATTGTTCCGCATTCGCGTTATAGCCTTCAAATTACTAAATATCTATCAGATCGCTATAAAACCGTATCTAAATCCTTCCTCAGTTATAAATTAGTAACTGTACAAATATTTAAGTCTCTGCGTCTTGTTGTTCGGACGTGATAAGCATACACCGAACAGACATTCACATAAATATATATGTAGATAAATAGCTATCCGATCGCCATAAAACCGTGCCTAAAGCCTTCCCCGGGTAGACATTAGTAACTGTACAAATTTTTAGCTCTTTATGTCTTGAGGTTCAGACGTGATAAACGTACACCGAACTGACATTCACATTTATATATATATATAGAAGAAGAAGATTACGCCTAATACATTGCGGAAATAATCTATTTTTGTCATTCTGTATATAATGTTAATGGTAATTTTTAGACAAAATAGGAATGAAGTGTAATAAGAGTTTTTCTGTTTCCTCAGGTATACTCCAAACTACAAAATAAGAGGCTTAATGTGCTCCCACGAATGTTGACAGCAACCTTCCATATTCTAAATGCTGTTAGACTGATGACGCACCAGAAAATGTTTCTAGAATGCAAACGTATGCTATAAAAACGTCTATTAGGCAAAGTATTGTAATTATTAAACTATAAAAGTTATTTCGATAATTTTCTATTACGTCTTGCGTTAATGTCATTCAGTGTTGGTACAAAATCGCAATTTCCTCCTCATTTTAGTGTAAGGTGTGCACCTAAAACAAGGTATGAAAATGTAGCCTGTTCACGTCTAGGTCCCCTTAAGACGTTTTGCTATTTTGTAATGTCGGCAGTATAAAAATAATAGGGCTCATAAGAACATAGACTTTATTACATGGCACTAGCTACTAAAATAACTGAAAACAAATTACTCCTTTGAGCGAGTCTTTTACGATGGTACTGGTTGCTGCTGTACTTTCCTTTGTGAAATGAATTTCGGACACTCAGTGGTCGGGGTCAACGAACGATATTTTCGAAACGCATTTCTGTTCTATAGTGGAGAATGCCAGCTGGCCTTTATTCAAGCGCCAGTGCGATGCATATTTTAACGTAACTTCGCGAATAGTGGTGTTCTGGAATGAAAACATTGTTTTGAAAGGCTCACGAGACTTGGAATTCTGCGAGTGTCGCATTTCCTCAGCATTAACACTGAAAAGAATTAGGAGCGTAATCAGTTGAAGAATTAAAAATTACAAAAAAACACTATATATTGATCTAAGGAAATACTTAACTAACATGAGCTAGTGATAAATCGGTAACATTAGGTTAGTACATTTTAGGATTGATCAGTACAAGAACTTATATTCTCCGTTTGAGATATAGACGATATTAACTTGTTTCCTTTTTCATCCAGGGTCCTTTGTATACAGTTTACTGGATTTCCATTCCACCTGTCACCCATATACATATGATAGATGACAGTAAGATAATTTATTTAATGCTTTTTCAGACGAGTAAAAATATTCACGTAATGGCCATAGGGAAAAATAAAACACAAGAAGTGCCGGAGACATCACACCCGCATTTATTTGGGAGATTCTTGTACGGAGATCATATGAATTAAAATACATTCCCATTTGAAATGAGGAAGACTATGAACTCAGAAATGTTGGGAAAAGTACCAAAAACAGTAACTGGATTCAGTTACAATTTCTAGAAAAAATACGTACATTTACAACTACAAATTACTTTTTCAAAGAGTAATTAAAAAATTACAATTACTATTCAGTTTGGTGGAATGCATGAAGTAAAAATGTAACACGTTAAAACGAAATAGACTGATTAACACACATAACAGTCCAACGTCCCCTGTTCTAACCTATTGAGATTCAACTAGCTGCTCCCCGCGGTGTTACCCGCGGTTCAATAGTCAGACATTAAAGTACCAAGAAACGGCATAAATAACTACATGACTGTTTGCGACATTGTTAGCACGGAATATATAATTGTCTTGGAACGGATGGAGAGCCAAAAATCTATTGCAATACGTCCCTGTAAACAACGTTTCGAGACTTCTTGTTCTCCGAGTATACGTAGAAATTTCTAGCTCTCGATACACGGGAGCAGCCTACGTAGAGTTGTCCGTGCGAGAAACATGGGGTGGCCACATGAATACCTGCCACTTTTAATGTTTGTCCTTGACTCTTGTTTATAGTAATCGAGAGGGCCAATTTCAGTGGAAACTGTAACCGGTTAACCTGGAATGGCAAGTTTGTTGGGATGATGGGAATTCGTGGTATTAATACAGTCTCTCTCTTGACTCCACCGGTGATGATGGTGGCCTGCACGATATGCCTTCTCAGGTCCGTGATGCGTAACCTGGTGCCATTGCATAATCGTGGTGCATCCAAGTTACGCATCAATAAAACAGGCACACCCACCTTCAGCTCCAACTTGTGGGATGGCACCCCTGACGGTAAGTAACTACAATAACAACAATACAGTAATCGAAAACAAATGCCAAGTAAAGGAACAAAATAAACAGCAAACCTAACGGAGAAATGTAACGAAATAAACAACAAACCTAACGGATAAAAGTAAAAAGATAAAAAAGACATCTAACGGAGAAACGAACTGTTGAGATCCTACAAATGCACAGCGAACCAACAAAAGAACGTTCGAATGCTATAAATAATCTAAATCACCAAAGAAACTATTATTCATTGAAATCCAAAGAGAATACAATTTTAAAGAATTACGATAACATCACAATGTTCGAACATCTATAACGTTTCATATGTTAACTGTATCGTTCCGCCTGCCATCTGTTGAGTTCATTTGCTACTACTTTCGTTGCAGTTTACGTACGCTATTTATACGTGGCAGTTCGCGCTTTGTACACAAAATAGGGCTTGGTATCTAGATCCCATTCTACACAAAACGTCAATGCTTTTTCTTGCCATGGTACTTAGAGCATATTTTATTTAAAGTCTTCAATTTATATACATACTTCCTTCATTTGTTACAACAAATGAAAATGAATGCGGCATAAACGCCAACAGATTTCTTGTGTATGTAATTATATATCAGTTAAGCCGTTTTGGCAGTATCCAAGAATCTTTTTGTATATTCGAAAGTAAAAAAGATAACAATGACAAAGAAAAATAATTTCACTATAGCAGGACCCGAACCATTGCCCAAAATAACACAAGTATATTACATGACGCGTTAACCCCCGTGGCTAAACATGACATACCCTACAAGGCTCTTCTGCTGTTATATTAGCAGCTTCTTACAACCGTTACGTATTTCTATGGATATATTTCAAATAAATAATTTGTAATAAACATTTTGAAAAGTAGCCTATGTCCTAATCCAAGACATAAGAAATCTCTTTATGAAATTTCATCTAAATCAGTGCTGAAGTTTTAGCGTGATGCGGTAACAAACATAGAAACTTTCGCATTTATAATATGTATAGGATTAACGGTCCGCCTTACCCACTCCCAATTCTCACACAATACAACAACTTGCTCCGGCACATTACTCAGGAGGCATCATTCCCTCGCTAGTTCTGTTGTGCACAATGGAAGAGTGAAGCCAAACACCGTTTAGCTTCGCGTTCAGTGTCCTGAATGAACAAGTATGGCCATTCTAACAAACATGAGTTAGTGAGGATAATTGTGCGTGACGAAAGACACCAAACAACTAATAATGGAACAATACATACATCTGTTTATAAAAAAAGAGAATGATACAAGAATGACTACACGAATTACTAACATATTAAGTATACATTTACAGATTAACAATACTGCTGACTTTGAAAAACAGCTGCATTTCATAGTGTCTGTTGCTATGGGTAACCCTATTCGGTGAGACAGCCTCTTTGCACACACTAAAGAGAACGCGATAGTGTCCCGACATTTAATTCCAAAAATAATCGTTTCAGTGTGGTATATTTCACATTATATGAACTACTGGTGTCATATGAAGCTGTCTCGTGCAACACCATTTAAATAAAATTAATTCCGGCAGTATGGAAACTCTGTAACTTCAGTTTCACAGCTTCCTACTTCGCTGGACGACGCTGTACGTGCCCAGTACACGAACTATAGAAAGAAGGAGAAACGAAGAACGAACAATTCTCGTCTACTTTACAAATTCATAAAGTTGCAGCAACGCCAGAGAAAAATGTAATACAATTTTACAGATAAATTTGGTAAGTTATTTGTGCCCGTCAGTTTCTGAGAGTTTTTGTTGACTATCTTTCAGTGTAATTTTCAGCTGTTACCCCTGTGTGATTACCCTCCGCATAGCGTTCACTACCAGTAAAAGATAACAAATGCATTTACAGTGAGGTGACAAAAGTCCTGGCATACCCCCTAAAGTCTTGTAGAACATCTTTTGACCAGCTAAGTGCAGCAACTGTACGTGACATGGATTCAACAAGTCGTTGGAAGTACTCTGCAGAAATATTGGCCCTTCCTGACTGTGTGTGTGTGCGCGAGCGCGCGCGCGCGCGCGCACACACACACACACACACACACACACACACACACACACACACACAGAGGCAAGAGGGAGGACTCGAACCTCCGACGATATCGGCTGCCCAATCAAAAATGTTCAAATGGTTGTTAAGCTTAAGGGACTTAACTACGGGGTCATCAGTCCCTAAACTTACAAACTACTTATGAACTACCTACAACTAAGGACGGCACAAATATCCATGCCCGAGGGGGGATTCGAACCCCTGACCGTAGTGGCCGTGCAGACCGTGACTGAAGCGCCTCAGTCTCCTCGGCCACCGCAGCCGGCGCTGCCCAATCGGCTGCCCGGCTGCTATGGCCCCCAAACCGTGTGGGCAAGCCCACGAGGTACAAGCCTCAATGTTCATGGAACGAGTCAGTACGTGAAATTGTAATAGAAAAGTAGCAACAGATAAAATAAAACGTGTAATTCTATGTAGACGAGAAACCTTAAGTTTAAATAAACATAAGCAAGAATCTACCACAAGAATTGCTTTAATCTTTTAAACTTTTCAGCATTTCCTCAACAGAATAGGAAGAGTGAACTACGAGGAAACTATAAAGTGCGTTGATAACTGCTGATAATTTTCAACTCTCGTGGCACCTTATTGAAAATTTATGCAGCAGACATTTTGTTTTTATCTATCGGACCAAACTGCGTGGTCATCAGTGCGTAGCTTACAAACTACTTAAACCTAGGTAAACTAACCTAAGGACAACACACACACCCATGCCCCAGGGAGGACTCGAACCTCCACGGCAAGCAACCGCGCGCTCCACAGCGAGACGCTTAGACCGCTCGGCTACTCCACCGCGGCAGCAGACTATTGCAAGATTTTTTGCACAAGATGCAAGGTGGTGTGATCCAAGTGCAGATTGGATTTCTCCCTAATATTAACTGCGTGAAACTCTTGGAAACAAGCTGATATTGCTTAAAACAAACGGTATTGATGAAAATACACAGGGAGAGGCAGTTAAAACTGTTTTAGGAGTATTTGGAAAAATACGGAGCCACCACCATCTTGCGCAAGCACATTCTTGACAACTTGGGTCCATTGCTTTGTGGTGTCTGTGTCACACTCGAACCATACCATCAGGTCTTACCAAATGAAATCGAGTCTCTTCTGACCACGCCACAGTTTTCCAATCGCCTACGGTCCAACCGATATTGCCATGAGCTCAGAACACGTTTGCTGCAGACTATGTCTTGCTGTTAACCCTTTCATTTCCAGGGTTGTTTGTTTGTTAAGCTTATGGGACTTAACTCCGGGGTCATCAGTCCCTAAACTTACAAACTACTTACTTACTACCTTATACTAAGGACGGCACAAATATCCATGACCGAGGGTGGATTCGAACCCCCGATCGTAGTGGCCGTGCAGACCGTGACTGGAGCGCCTCAGTCCCCTGGGCCACCGCGGCCGGCTTCATTTCCAGGGTTATTCCTGGACAACAAAGAATAAAAAATTGATTTATAACGTAGTTTGTGCATCAGTCCATAACCCTTTATTTGGAAATGTTGCTCTCTAGCAACATAAAAATTGCACGTGGTTTTCTGAAACATGTTTCAAGTTTCATCCTTGGATTGGCAACAGTGCTTGAAACTAACATTTATGCTCTCCAATAAAGCGATGTTTCGTTGTCTTTTGCAAAAGTTTAGCAATAAAATGAATCCTTGGCAGACACTCAAAGCCTAAGTTACCGAGGTAATGTTTGTTTCAATTTTGTGACGATATTTTTTGTGATACATGAAAAACTACTTGTAAAAGGAAAAGAGAATGCCTGGAAGTTGATTTATTATGGAAAAATTGTTGCCGAGTGCCGGCCGCGGTGGCCGAGGTGACTGAGGCGCTTCAGTCACGGTCAGCACGGCCACTAAGGTCGGGGGTTCGAATCCCCCCTCGGGCATGGATATTTGTGCCGTCCTAGATCTTAAGTAGTTCATAAGTAGTTTGTAAGTTTAGGGACTGATGACCCCGCAGTTAAGTCCCATAAGCTTAACAAACATTTGAACATTTTTTGTTGCCGAGTTCTTAAATGAAAGACTGAAAATGGACTTATATTTATTGGGAAGAGGAGGCTTGGTAGACCACTACAAAATGGGCAACAAGTCCAAAAGAAGAACGAAACAGCATCTCCTGTACCAGTGAATGATGTACGGTATGACAGTCACTTGGCAGATTATGGGCCAACAGGAATTTGCGAGTTTTGTCTTCAGGGGTACTTGACTGAAAAATGTGGAAATCGTGGGACTGTTCTGAACTTTGCACGAAAAACTTGTTTTCATACGTTTCACATGAAATAGTCAAAATAAAGTAATTTCTATAGTGATAAGAACAACACTGTATTATTAATACAGTATCAAAAAAAAAAAAAAAAAAAAAAAAAAAAAAAAAAAAAAAAAAAATCGTATAAATCTATCCACATGGCCCTAAACATTTAAGTATCATAATCCTTTTTCTTCTCGTGATTTCTGTGTTTGCCAAATAAAGCGTTAAAGATGCATTTTTGTTGATGAACAACATGCTTCTAGTATATCATTTTGCCGCTTGGTACGGCGCGTAGCCATTTCTGAGACATTAATCAGTCCATCTTGGAGGTTGTGTTGCGTTGCCGTCTGTACGTGGCTGAGAGTGTGAGCGTGAGTCTGGTTCCTTTTATTTTACTCCAGCAGTGAATTGTCTTGTCTTTGGTGCTGTGGCGAAGATTATGCTAGCATCATTGATCTGGCAGTTAACTATCAACAAAATAACGCCCACGTAATAAAATACCTCGGTACAAACGTCTGTGTTTTGCATGAAATACATGACATAAAAACCAATATTTCAACAAAAATTTTTAAATATTTTGATGTTTTCTGCACTGTATTAATACGGAAATCACTGAATTTAATTTTTCCAAAGCTGATTTCATAATGTGGGACTGAAAGGGTTAACAAAGGCGATGGAGCCGACCGTCTGCTCTCATAGCCCATTAACGCAAAATTGTTACACTAGCGGAGGTTTTGGTGAAGATCGTTTACCTGCTGTCGTAAAGTTACCCTAATTAACATCTAGAAAAATAAGCGTTTACGAAACTCATACAAATTGGTGATGATTAATGATCAATTTTCAATTATCTAGTCGATAGTGCATCATAAACTTCACGGATGGTTACTTCAATAACATCCTAGCACTGAAACTGGCTTCTTACTAAAAAAAAAAAAAAAAATGTTTGTTAAGCTTAAGGGACTTAACTACGGGGTCATCAGTCCCTAAACTTACAAACTACTAATGAACTACCTACAACTAAGGACGGCACAAATATCCATGCCCGAGGGGGGATTCGAACCCCCGACCGTAGTGGCCGTGCGGACCGTGACTGAAGCGCCTCAGTCCCCTCGGCCACCGCGGCCGGCTGGCTTCTTACTGATTGCAGGTTAAGGCAGTATATAAAAGTAAATCAGTAGTCCTGTATATTTTATTCACAGAGATGAAAATTAACTCCGAACAATGTAGACGTCTCCTGCGCTATTTATTTTAACAAGATATCGAGCCTCTTTTTTTTTTTTTTTTTTTTTTTTTTTTTTTTTTTGAGTTCAGCTGTCATTTACAATTATTGCGTAGATCACTTTTCATGTAAAATGGCATTAATATCTTTGGTATAATAATGGTTTTTACTGTTTCCTTTTTTCTAATGGAATGAAAACAACTGATAAACCTCGAACCTGAAGATAATAGCAGGGTGGGTCAATTTTAATTAAAAGCGTCAGATGCTTTTTGATAATACAGGTTTTTGCTTTTTGTGTGTGAAATGAAGACAATGCAGCACACAACATAGTTTTACAAGCATTTAACCGATATTTTCACCGATCAGATCGAATTGCAGGCGACCGCCATCAATAAATTAATTTTTATAGGTTCTCTAGTTTTAATAGTGCAGTAATTAAATAGATAATAGTAGAAAAAGTTATCTCTGATAACCTACCATAATTTGATAAGCTTCCGCAACCATCTAGTTTGTTGTTCAAATGTTTGTTAAGCTTATGGGACTTAACTACGGGGTCATCAGTCCCTAAACTTACAAACTACTTATGAACTGCTTACGAACTAAGACGGCACAAATATCCATGCCCGAGGGGGGATTCGAACCCCCGACCGTAGTGGCCGTGCTGACCGTGACTGGAGTGCCTCAGTCACCTCGGCCACCGCGGCCGGCAGTTTGTTGTTCTCCATATTTATTACGGATATTAGGAGCAGTCACAATGTTAGTAACTTCATTATAACTGTGAAGTATGTCATGGGTTATGAAAAATTATAAAACATCGAAGATCGAATACAGACTGTTAATTTATTATAATACACTGATATGGGTACCATTTTTCTGGAAAAATTGTGAAGTTTGTGCTTCGTTTCAGCAGCCTACTGTTTACAAATTTAGGAATAGACATGAGCGTACACGCGTTTTTTGCTATTTGTTTTCCTTCATAGTCGAATAGGAATTGAATTCTCATTCACGAAGCGACTGTCTACCTTTTACTAGCTAAAGCCTTTCAAGGGGATCCTAAAATTTCACACGTGAGATAAAAAATGAGAGGTCGTGCATTGTCTATTGAAATGAAGCTTGAAAGTTTAATGGCGTGCATTTGAAATTTTACGACTGGCTGAATGAAACGCGTAGAGCAGAATGGAGTTGCTAAACCAATATATATGTGCACGCAAAATTCATGGCGACAGCTACCGTGATATATGTAGTAATTCAGAAATTTGTGTCAGTTTTCTCCTGAGACGGAATTAAAATTCATATTCAGCCATCTAAACTTAAATCATTCTTTCTTAAATGGTTTTATGTAAATGGCCACAAGACCAAGACTAACCTTCCTCACGACTAACCCTTTATCTCTTTCCTTGTCTCGATCTGTCAGGTGCCCTTTTCTACATGATCTTTATCTCGGCGATCTCTTTAATTCTATTCCATTTCCTCCACGAGACGAAATGCTGTGAATTTTCGTACATCGAGCTCCAACGGCGTATGCAAAATGTAAACTTTAAAACTTATGCAAAGGAGATAGAAGAGCAACTTTTCGTTCATTAGCACGAGAACTCGTAAGTTATACGAGTTGGAGAGTTTTGCTGCCGAGCGCAGATTGACACAGCATTTGAAAACTTTTCTCAGTCGACACCTCCTCTTCCTAACTAGCGTTAGTCTGTGAGGAGTAAAATGCTGAACATGCGACCTACACGATATCTCGTTTGAGAAATACGTCGACGTAAGAGGAAAAAATCATGCATCTTACGCAATAATGAAATGGGAAATTACAATGCACAAAATAAGACGGTTCTTCTCTACTATATTTGCAGATTTTAAGAAAGTAATAAAAATTCCTATTATCCAACGCTATTAGTGTAAGGCGATAGTGTCAAATGATTGCGGGAATCTAACGAGGTCTGAGATTGGACTTACAATTAACACGCAGAATTCCAGAATGTATCAAAAAGCGTGGCGCAAAATTACACGGTTGAAAGTGGTGGAGTGGCCGAGCGCTCTAAGGCTTGTTGCTGCGGAGCGCGCGTTTGCTCACTAGTCATCTCTCTGGCATGGATATGTGTTGTCCTTAGCATAAGTTAGCTTAAGTAGTTTGTAAACCTAGGGAGTGATAACCAAAACAGTTAAGTCACTTGGACGTACAAACATTTGAACATTTTATTTGAAAGTACACCATAATAGAAGCAAAAATGTCCCAGTAAACATGGGTCACCAAACGAGCCGTTTGCGAGATAAATACGCATGTATGGTTCCAACATCGTACGTTTTGCTCCTTTGCGCTCTTGAGGCCATTCTATGTTCGTTGTCTATGCAACGAAACATTGCCGAGAGGTGGAGCTGGAATCACACCATACACGCACAACGTACAGGACGGGTGCAGTACACAGTCTGAAAGTGTTCCTGTTGTGTCTTAGGAGTGTAATTGTGCTATATTGTAGTTAAAGTAACTAAGAATATGCGAATATGCATATCATGTACGGTAGGGCTACTGGCAATGCACGAGTTGCTGCACGCTTGTACCAAGAAACATATCGTGATCGAAGACACTCTGAAAGTCGTACATTTTCGTGCCTCCATCAGCGCCTGAGAGAAGGTGAGGGTTTATACATGGCAGAGGGAGGTAGACCTGCTTGCATTTCGCCTGACATTGAGGATACGGTTTGGAAACAGTACAGCTCTTTCCAGGAACCTCGACGAGAAGAACTGCCACACAAGTGCTGTACTGAGCCACAGTAGTGTGTGGAGAATTTTACTTCGCAATTTACTGCACGCTTACCACCTCCAACGAGTTTAATCTCAATGAGACGGACTTTGTTCCTACAGTAATGTTTTGTCAGTGAATGCAACAGCAGGCTGTAGTCAACCCTCGTTTCGCATGTAACATTTTATTTACAGAAGAAGCAGGATTCATTCGCGATGGTGTTTTTATTTATCATAATACATTTTTTTTGTGATGTGAAAATGTTCAAATGTTTGTAGAGTCTATGGGACTTAACTACGGGGTCACCATTCCCTAAACTTACAAACTACTTATGAACTAGCTAATCCTAAGGACGGCACAAATATCCATGCCCGAGGGGGATTCGACCGTAGTGGCCGTGCAGACCGTGACTGGAGCGCCTCAGTCCCCTCGGCCACCGCGGCCGGCTTGTGATGCGAAGTAAACCCACATGCTGTTCATGAGTCACCACATCAGCAGAGTTTCTCACAGAATTCCACTGTTTTCTTTGATTCTTCTATCTATAGTGACTGTTTTGCTGTTCCTTGACGCACCTTCATTTGTCCGACGGTACAGAAAACGGTGCTCCGCGGGGAAGTCATCCTTATCCAAGCCAATAGAATACTCCTATAGACAAAAAGTAATTAAATTCCTCTAGTCGGTGCACCTTCGTCTACATAAATGCATCAGTTCTTCGTATCCTTTGGATTTGTAAATGATAAAGTATACTGGACTGTCGGGATATACTGTTAGAAAGACATGCTGCGATCAACCACAGTCAAAATGAATGAATGTCATTGGTTCGGTTCCAGAATGTATTTTCGATAGTCTTCGCGTACATATGTTCTCAATATTCACATACAAGAACTTCTTCTGTCTATATTCGTGGTAATGCAGTTTGTTCTATCGTAATAAGCATGCAATGTATGTCACGTGCTGCCAATTGTCCCTAAACTTACAAATTACTTATGAAATACCTTATTCTAAAGATGACACAAACATCCATGCCCTTAGGGGGATTCGAACCCCCGACCCCAGGGGCCGTGCAGACCGTGACTGGCACGCCGCAGAATGCTTGGCCCTTACTTCATACATTAACTTCCATAAGTCTGATTTCTAATTTCTATCACCACGAACGTGTGAGCAAGGAGTGTTAAAGTTACATACAGGAACATTCATTTAATACATCAGAACCAGTCTTTAGGTCTTTATAATATCTTTCTCTCTGGTTTGGAAGAGACACTCTCTTGGCTGTAAACCATCAAAACTGAAATTTCTGGGCTTCTTAACGCCTAAATATTAAAGTTTGATCTTAAGATGGATAGAAGATAATTCAACGTGACGTTGACGTCAACACTGATAGCCTGGAGCTAGTTAGCTTAATAGAAGAATAATTAAGTTGGCGTGGTAGTGCTGAAGATCCAACTCAGGATTCGCAATAAATGTTTTAAGGAAATAGAATAGTTAAAAATTTATATCCCATTTCTCTATATTGTTCGGTCAATATATCAGCACGTGTCAAGATATTAATGAGATGCTTTGTCTAATGAGGGAGGCAGCAGAAAGTAGTAAGGTGACTCCCTTAAAGCATAGATGCGGTTACCAAAACGGAGATTAAAATATGCTGTTGTTTTGATGATACAGATAATAAAGAAGCATGATACCAATCCTTTCGGGACGGACGTATCTGTTAATTTACATTTTATACCGCGTTCAAGTAATCACAGAACTCACCTATAATTTTAGTTTTTCAGACCTCAGAGGAAGCATTTAAACCTCTGTTCGTCTAAACAGTTAAGTTTGTCCACTATATAAGAGGACTTCATATAAAAGTGTATGACAATACTTTTATTGTATTACATATTAAGGAATGTTGGCATTCCATATATATGGAGCATAATAATAATAATATTTCTTATCTAACGTAGTGATTCTCTGCGTGATTCATTTTTCCTCTCCGTTTGTAATGGAAATACACGTGGTACGTTGGAAAATATTCGCAGATTCCATCTTGAAAATCGAGTGCAAAAATTTCCCAAGTAGAGTTTAACAGGCTACACGACATGTTCTTTTCTGTCGATTGTGGAGTTGAGGTCACACTACTTGTGTTAAGCACTACCAAGAGGCAAACAGGACCATCTTAGTACGACATGATGCAGATACTTGAGCAGAATGCCTGTGTTAAGAGTGTTTTCTAATCAATTTATTTTCTACAAAAGCTGTAACTTTCTATATCGTGTTACTCTCCAGTTGCAGTATTTAATTTTAGCAAGTATGATGGAAGCTTCCCGCACCCAATTACTTTTACTCTCAGGTATTTGTAGAGTGTGGTTGGCCATATTTCTAAATCCATTAATCTTCTAGTCATAGGCAACGAAGATTTTTGCCGGTCGCATAATGTACAACTTTACAGAAGAGCAGGAAGAGCAACTTTTCTTCGTAAAATGTACTGAATCAGATTTTGCCTCCGGTGGACGGTGAAGAAAAGTGAGGGGGAAGAGTGTGAACATGGGGCCGCTTACGAAACAGCTGGTAGTCATGCGGCGTGTCCGACACCTGCCAAACGCTGAGCCATACTTATTTCGGACCACCGCCTCCGTCGTACTCCGTCGAACTCGGAATAGGATGAACTAGCAGTGTGGCGTTAGTTTACTTCTTAACAAGTGGTCACAGCTGATACGAACACTTCATCTGATTCATATGATCGACTGTATATATCGCCAGTAGTAAATTAATTTTTATATTTAAGTATCGAGTCTAGTTTCCAGGTTTTCAATGACATCACTGTTGGGAGGCTGAAGAAACTACCGGCATGGATAATCTTCTGTGCGTTAAATAGATAAAAACCTCCAGAATGTTGACACTGCTAGAGCTACGTAGCCCCTGGTGCGACCAGTGGAGCAATATTAACCGGTAGTTTGCAGTGAACCGTCAAAAAGTCCGGCGATAGTTCGGCGACGCCCATCGAACGCCTAGCAGCGCCAGTTGTTGGAATTATTTGATTATGTTGCTACAAATCAGTCTTTTACGACGTCTTACCATGTCTTGTCATGTATGAAGTCTTGTACTGTATGTATGCGTCAGGTGAGACAGATTTGCTTCATCAAAATTGAATTGAAATATTACTATTTCATGGTAGCCGGGAAATCACGGCGCAGAAACTGTATGAGAATCGGAGTAATATGCGTATATGTAATTTACAGCTTCCCTTGGCTTTTGATTGGTAGTTGGACTTCACTGGAGTATATTCATCACCATGATGGTTAATTTAAAGATTGACCAATTACAGGATTTTACTATATTAGAAATTATTTACGTGAAACTGACAGTATCTACATCTACATAGATACTCTGCAAATCACATTTAAGTGCCTGGCATAGGGTTCATTAACCACTTTCATAACTTTTCTCTACCGTTCCATTCTCTGATAGCGCGTGCGAAGAAAGAACACCTAAATCTTTCCGTTTTCGATCCAATTTCTCTTATTTTATTGGGATGGTCATGTCTCCCTGCCGGCCGTGGTGGCCGAGGGGACTTAGGCGCTCCAGTCACGGTCTGCACGGCCACTACGGTCGGGGGTTCGAATCCCTCCTCGGGCATGGATATTTGTGCCGTCCTTAGTATTAGTTAGTTTATAAGTAGTTTGTAAGTTTAGGGACTGATGACCCCGTAGTTAAGTCCCATAGACTATACAAACATTTGAACATTTTCATGTCTCCCTAAGTAGGTGGGTGCTAGCAAAATATTTTCACATTCAGAAGTAAAAGTCGGTGATTGAAACTTCGCAAACAGATCACGCCGCAGTGAATAACGTCTTTCTTTTAATGATTTCCACCCCAATTCGTGCAACATTTCCGTGACGCTTTCCCCCCCCCCCCCCCCCCCGTAACGTGATAAAACAAAACGAGCCGCCCTTCTCTGAACCTTCTCAATGTCTTCAATCAGTCCCACCTGGTGAGGGTCCCACTAGGGGCAACAGTACTTCAGAAGAGGACGCACAAGTGTAATGTAGGCAGTCTCTTTGGTGGAGCTGGTCTTGGGAATTGTTAGACACTTTGTGAAATTTACGAATATATACAATGGTGATAGTTTAAATTTCTCTCCAACCTATGTACGAAGTTAGTTAATCGAAAATATTTACAGTCGTTCTGTTTAGCAAGCATTCCTTCTGTCTATTCAAATTATTTAAGGACTTCTACCAAACCAAAATAGTAATCACTTGACAGGTATTTCTATCTTATTCTTGGCAAATCGGAGACCAGTGTTTTAATTCTTGCCAAAATTTGATTAAATTTGACTACTGTAGTCACTAAGCTATTGACTTAACTAAAGATGAAACTTTTTTATCCACTATTGTAGCGTTCTGTTACACCTATTTATTCACATGACCATTTCTTTACCAAAACTGAGCATCCGGCGAGGTGTGTGTTGTTCTCTTATATCGACGAAACCATAAAATCTACGTATCTCATAAAAATTATGTGGACAGCTGATGGTGGACATTAGCATGGGATGTGTCCATCCATCACCTTTATGATAACTTTCAGTGAGGTAGCAAATTCTTCATCAACAGCCGAAACAAGGGAAGTGATTTTGCATGTTTGAGTTTGGAGTGAAGTCGACGTCGTAACTTAACTGAAAGGTTTTACATTGCATACTGTTCGTCAGTTGGCAGTCCAGTCGATTCTGGGAATATTATTGTCCACTAATTATTGCCTTAAAAACGCTGCATTATTAGAAGGTGGATTGCCATGCCGGAAAAAAACGAAAAAATAAAAAAGCCATCCACGAACGGTTTCTCCACTAAATGCAGTAAAATGTTTTCATATCCTTCCGCATTCAGCGTCTTTTAAGTGGAAAAAGGGGGCCACTTTTCCACTTTTAAGCCCCGTACCTTTCTTCACGGATGGAACTGCTCACGGTTGCAGGTAGCGTTCTTCAGACATTCGCTAAAGTCAAACCTCTTCATTGGATTTACACAGGGTAACTCATTCGTTTTCAGTATATTATTGAGCAGTGGCCTCATTTTTATACCACGTCAGGCACTTTTTATCACAGACTACAGAAATGTGTTATGAAGGGTCGCTCGAACACTGTACCCCAACTTTTTAACTCCCTAGGCACAGTCATTTTGCTACCGCTGGTTGCAGTTCGGAACTCACGACTGATTCCTTCCGCTGAATTCAAGTTATTCTTTACAACCAACCTAGGAAATGTTCGACGGGACCTGTCCATCAGTACAAGAACTCTTGCTGGTTTTGGTATAGCTGTAACTGTCCTTTCACATTTCCACTTCAAAATCACGTCACTTCCAATTAAATAGCTTTAGAAGGGTTAAAATGCCCGGACTGTTACTCAGATGACATCCTAAAACGTATCCACGTTCGATGTAACCAGATTCTCCTGAGTGGCTGTACTGATTTTCTACTGACAACACAATATTCTTGTGTACCAGCGTGATGTAATTTGTTCAGCTCTGTGCTGCAATGTCGTGTCCGGACACTTTTAACCAGGTATAAGTGTATAAGTGAGGATTAATGGCAGGAAGTATTTAAGCAAGCACAAGAAAATCGTTTAAGAAGATTGTCAGTTTTTCTTTCTTTAGATTTACGACAAATCCTCTCTCTTTATTGTAGAATCAGTAATTTGGTGAATCTGCTATACTGGCACAGATCGAAAGCAGATTGTCAGGAAATAGTATATAGTACTCTGAAGTTTCGACTGATGCCAGTGATATGGCCTTTTCAGTATAAAATCGCGGTGAGGTTATGAACATTGTGTAAGTTTTCCTCCGTTTTAAGCAAAAGCCAGTATTTTACGCATATAATTATTCATGAGGTAGTATCTATTGACCTATTTGCGGTACAGCAGTGCACTTTGGCTAGTGCATTCACTTTATATTTCTACAAACAAAATATGTTGCGAATAGCATTAGTATTAAAGAAGTGATAAGATTAAAACTTCATACTGATGTTTCACTATACGGCAACCTCAGAAACAGGTCATATTCTCCGTACTAGTTGACGCACAGTAATATAATTATGCAGTTGCTTCAAGTGATATTTTCTGGTACTGTCGGCAAAGAGTGTTGGATGTAGGTGTTAAAAAGTAATAAACGTCATGGCAGATGCAGAAGTTCGACCTCGTGAACAGCGTAAATGTAGTAAGCGATAAACTTTTTTTCATTTTAACGTTTTATGGGTGGTGTCACTGAGAAAAAGTTTCACATTATACGTGAAATTTTTGGATGAAATTTAGCACTATATTTTTCGAATAATGGGTGAACAACGATTGAATATTTGAGCACCGCCACCTTAAAGACAAACTTACAATTTCTAATCGTAATAGTTCCCTTATCGTGATAAGATTTTACGTCTTAATAATTAGCTAATGAAAGTATTTTAAAATTGTAAATTCGGTTAATAATAACTTGAAAGAGTGCATTTTTGTTGTCTCTGCAAGTCGTCGGAAAGGCCACTCACAATAATTCCTGTGATCTTATAATCTACGTAAGCTAAGATAACCTACATGGTATCATCTTATAAGAAAATACCCACTTCGTCAACTGGACATTAAAGCATTATTTCCTACCTTCCTTAGTAAAATATGCTTTTGTACGGTGCTAATTTGTCGGTATGAAAAGCCAAGCTATTACTACGCAATATTTGGAGGTAACCATAACGGGGAACTGGGTTGATTAGATACATGTAATAGAGGGAATCAATATGGATTGGAAAAGAAAACTGTTACTGAAGTAATGGATAGGCTGTGAGTTAGTAGGAACATAAAAAATATATTTCCAATTATAAGCATTAAAATGAAGCTGTTTGTAAAATTTCATTGGACGGAATATATGATTCATTACACTGAAAGAACTATATTTACAAACTCTGTTTGTTTTCCAAAGCACAGTATGTTGGAATGAACCGATGTCAGGAAATGCAATGTTACTGGACTTTACTCAAGAACTTCTCGTTCACAGTCGGTAAGACTTCCTATGGGTGTTCCTAATACGGTACTATTAAAAGAAATAAAGACTGAGCGAGGAAGTGACATTTTCCTAGGAAGAAACGCCGTGAATAATGCTGACGAAAGTTTTGACAGAAGGACGATTGAGCAATGTCGGTAGACGCAACACCTTGGGATTTCGAAGCCTATACGGCCTCACTTTTCGCAGCAGCTGCGCAGTGGCCGCAGAGGCTGTCCAGGCCAATTGCCCGTAGTTTACCTAGAGCCTTATATTTAGCTCCACGCAGACGTGCAATTTCCAAACTCCCTGAATAAGCGGGAGTTCCTTCTGCCTTTGTAACTGTCTTACGGCCGTTCTCGGAATTACTTGTGAAAGCCTTTGTCTCGGAAGAATGTGCCGAAACCAAAGTGTCTTCTGGTTATTCCTCGAGAAAACCCTCTACTGTCGTTATGGAACATAAACTGCCTAATTTTCATTTTCTATAAAAAATTAGATACTCAGCATCGCCAAAAGGTCATCGAGATTCCTTCGCGTTAAAGTAACTATCCCAAGGCGTAATTTATAGCCTTCTTTATAATGACGTTTGTCTCTTATATTAGTTATACCTGATAAGTGTCCCGGAATGTAGCGCAGTACTCACTGCAATAAAATCAGGGTAAATGGATGAAAAGTCCTATCATTAGAATTCTTACTTTTAATTTCATCCTGGTATACTCATTTTCGAACTTAAATCACTCCCGGTGCATGCATCAAATGCTTAACTGCTTCATTATTTTCAGTGATCATTATTTTGTGTGACCAAGCTACAGTTACTGTTCTCCCCCATTTAATCACACTACGTAACAATTGGCTGGTTGTTGCACAGTAACAATAAAAGGTATTGGATTTATTAATAAAGTTCCGTCAGCATTCACAAAAACGTTTCACTAAAACGCGTTTCGGAGCTACATTTCCATGTTCAAAGACTATGTGAATATACTGGGCGTTATTTCTTATTCAGTTTGGACACATATCTTTCGTCTTCAGTGACGGGGAAAATCTTCTACATTTGCATTTATATTTTTTAGTTTAACATGTAAGCTATTCGCGGCAGTCGCAGTCGAGAAAGGAGAGTGATCAGTCTGTTTTATTTCCAAACGAGATAGGTCTAGGAAAAGATACGCTCATGAAACATTTTAACACTATTTTAGGAGAATGGTTGAGGACGATCGAGAAGCTACGTTAACGTCATGAAAAAGTTTTTCGAATGGAGGCCAGAATTTTTTTAAACATTAATTTGTGGCGCTTACAGGTTTTTCTCAGAGAGTCATTTTTCACAACACAATGTTCTTCTTACGTTCTTCTGTTTATGTTAAGTGTAGGTGACGTTAATAGGTGCGTGTGTAGTGTCTTGTTCGAGATGAGGGAGAAGGGAGAGGGTGAAAACCGGTGACGGCACATAGCCTGCTCCAAAAGTACGACGGATGGATCATCATCAACAGGGTCTAATGCCCCCACTCCATGAGACAATGCGGAGAGTTTTGGAATTTAATCCAGGACATTGCCGCTAAGACTGGTGATCAAGGACTTTGCACCTCCACCCCTCCTGTTCCCTCTGCCGTGAGTCAAAGGGAAAATTGTCAACAGCGCGTGACGTACACCGGCGGTCAGCCATCCAAGTGCTGGCCTCGTCTGCCGCTGCTGAAATGCGATCTCGCGGGAACCGTGTATCCAGCTCGGCACGGCTTGTTAACATTTATGTAATTTCAGTCTAAAATACAAAAAATCTTAAAAGGAACTTTCTTGTATCGGTGTTGTTATTTCTACTTGCTCACATAAATGTTTGAGAAAAACCAGTTTGACAGCTTGCATTGTTTTTCAGAAAGAGTATTGTTTTTAGCCTTAAGATTATTTCAGCTGAGTTGCAATTCCAGCATCTTCATCACTTTTTATTCAAATAATAGAATTTCAATTATGATAATGTTATCAGGTGACCAGTTCATATACATAAAAATAAACAGTCACTAAATGTCAGGGCCAAGAGTAATTCAAATTGTTTCAAGAGCTTACATTCAAACGAAATTTAATTGTGAAAATTTATCATGATGATCTGCTAATAGCAGTTAGTTTATCTTCGTTTTATTCCAGTCACTAATTGTCAGGACGAAGACAATTCCAGGAAATTAAATGGAACTTTATTTGTTTAAAATACTATTTTTTGTGTGCTTTCGACCAGAAGTTCACAATTACGTGATACACACACCCGCGAAACGAACTAACCAAGAGTATATTGTAGGACAATTAAATTGTGTAAATGTACCAGCATTTTATTTTATTATTTCAGTCTGGCAGTCAGTCAATGTTTATTCACACACTCAGTGACACGCAACAACACACTAAAAGCGGATTAGCCGTGAGCACTAGGCGCCGTGTTGCTGTGCGCACGGCCTTTCTTCGTCGGGGGTTCGAGTCCTGCCTCGGCAATGGGTGTATGTGGTGTGCTTAGGTTAGTGTAACCTAGCATGAGTAGTTTGTAAGCTAGGGACTAATAACTAAGTAGTTGAGTCTCATAGATTAATAATAATAAAAAAAAACACATTTGAACATTATTAAAAGCGATCTTCTTTTAACACCACCACCACAATTTTTATAGACAACTTTCAGTTATTTCTGGCTTACCGGAAGGAAGTGGTATGGGCGGATTCTTTTCACAATATACATATCAATAACTTCGTAGATAATACAAGAAATTCAGTAGGGCTTATCGCGGCTACTGCTTCATGTTATGGAAAGTCACAACATTGGAAGACTGAAGCGAAATGCATGAGATTCTCCAACGTATCAATGCGTGGTACAAGGCGTAGCTAATGACCCTCAATACCACCAAATGAAATGTACTGCGAATATAAGAAAGAGCCTTCATTATGGATACGCAACAGCAAAACAATCATTGGAAACAGTTACTAACCTCTGGGGGTCTGCATACGGAGTGATTTGAAGTGGAACTGTCACTTAAAATTAAAGGTAAGTAGAATTCTAAGAAGAATACTCTGGAAGTGTATTCCGTCAGCAGTGTCAGTGGGTTACAAAATACTCTTTCGAACAGTACTGGAATATGAATCGTCAGTAAAGGCTTAGTAAAAGGTGGGAGTGATTGAGGAGTTGGAGAAGATTTAGCGAAGAGTAGTAAGCTTCGTTACGGGTTGACTTAGCAAGCGCGAAAGCGTCATGGAGATCAGTCGACTCCGAAAGTGTCAGTCGCTGCAAGAGAGCAGGTGACACGCTATGGGCTAGTATTAACATTCCGAGAGCATACGTTTCTCGAACAGGCATCCTATATATCAGTGTCTTCAACCTTTTTAAAACCGCGAACTCCATTCCGAGGAAAAATGCCTGGTGACCCCTTCCCCAAGCCCGTAATAAAAGTATGTCAGTGATTCCAAAGGGGCAAAGTATTTAATTTTCTTTATTACAAGGGGAGGACACCCACTCGTCATCGCCGAATTCTTCCAAATTTATAGTTCATGCAGGGCGTGGTGAAACACGAAAGTGCTCCAAGTGGGAACTCCAGATGCCCAAGCGTTTAGAAAATAAAAGAAAATTTGATACTTATCTATCACCATATGCATCTTATCAACTGTTTCTATGACGGCGTATTTAGGAAGCGGTGTTTGGCTCAGCTGTAAAAGATCGGATTCGTATTGAGAAGCTCGCGGGTTCAACTCCACCCGGCAGTAATTTTTTTCTGCTCATTGGCAATGCCTACACCTACATACTCTATACGAGAATGGAATGGGAAGTACACTGGGTCGTACTCTCTGCCATGCACTTCACAGTAGTTTGTAGAGTACTGATGTAGATGTAGACTGACGTCACAATCGATAGCTTAATCGCTACATCATACAGGTTATTTATTGAATGAAATTAGGGACTATAAACATTTAAAACGGGACTGTAGTTAACGCGTACTTGGGGACGACGTGTATGTAAATCGATACTTCCATATTTTTTCTGAAAACAGTTTCTTTCATTGTACAGTCCAGCAGCGAACCACGCGTAACGCAGCATGTAGCTGAATACTTGCGAGGACAGCTGGTGGTGTATAATGGAATGTAGTTTCATGCAAGCGTCTCCGGAAGTGATTTCTTCTTCTTTTTCGGTTAGGTAAGAGCAGTTTTGAAATTTTTGAAATTAAATCTTTTACCTGACGATAAAAATATACATCGCATGGTTGCTGTAGAGGCGTACATTTCGGGGGTGGAGGGGGGGGGGTTACTTTGATACTGCATGTTAGCAATCCGTCTTCATCTTGGAACAGTTCGTCATATATTTGTGGGTTTGTTTGTCCTCCCCACGAGTCAATCAACAGAAGACATTTATTCTCTTGCACGTAGGGCTTCATTACATCAGTTAAATATTTTTTGTACAAGTCTGTTGTCAGGTTACTGTATTTTGATTCGTGTTTGCACCTTAAGGACCGTTCACAACCTCAAGTTTGCTAGATAATATGCTTGTTTTAAATAATGACGTCCCATGCTAATGTTGTGCACACAAAAACAAAATAGCATATATGATGTTGCGGATAATTGAGAAATCAAGGAGCAAAAATTAAAAAAAAAAAAAATAAAAAAAAATAAATCGCCGGGCGGAATCGAACTCGCGAACCGAACCTTTCTATAAACGTCGGAGCTCTTTCGATTGTATTTATTTTACTTTTTCTTCAGGTATATTTTTTCTTTTTCCCTTTGTGATTTTTCAGGTAGATCTGTGCTGTGCGGTCGTTCTTTTGGTTCGTTGTGTTCTTGGCTCAGCTTTTTTGTTACAGAGGGCGTTAAGTCCCTTGACTGGGAGCGCTAGCGCCATGGCACCCGCACCGCTAAGCCAAACACCGCTTTCTAAACACATTCTCTCAGGGGCAGTTGATAAGCTGTATATGGTGATAGATCTATATCAAAATTCATTTATTTTCCTAAACGCTTACCCATCTGGAGTTCCCATTTGGTGCACTTTCGTGTCTCATGCACCATAAATTTGGCAGCCGTTCACGTCTGGTGAAAGCTACAGTAGCGGAAACGAATAAAAACTGAAAAAAAAAATACTTTTTGACTACACGTATTTGATGTATGGTTTTGCTGTCATGAATAATAAACTACAATGCGTAATTTGGGGTGACGTGTATGTGTTTGTGAGAGTATGTAACCATAATAGCTGATGCATCGACATTTCTTAATATTTCAAGGGTGCTCATGAACATTGGATTTCTTCTAAAGGATACTGAAAACCCTTAACTACCAGCCAAATACTATGATCCAGTAATAAAATAAACTCGTTAGTAGGAGCAAGCTACTACGACTCAATAGTAAAAAGGTATTGTTATTGACTAAAAATAATATCAAGGTCGTATATTTTTCTGAAATAACAATATTTGAACACTTGACAAAGTCGTACAAGAAGATTGCGACCATTGTAAATAACTGTAGCGGTACTGCAGAAACGCTGATAATTCGCTTAATTAACAATTCATAATGAGTTGGGGAAATGGCTTCATTGTTACACGTTTCGGTCGGCCCGACATCAGAAATCAAAAGTGGCATAGGTACATCTTGTGTATGTCACTGTTTCGATGTCTCATTGAGCGCTACCCGAAACGTCTCACAACAAAGCCCCAACGAATGACTTGTTAATTAAGCGACATTTACGAAATCCTGTCATTTTCGTGTGTCCCTTCTGGGATAGTAGTTGAACGTCACAAAAGGTAGGGCTGCTACTGCAACCTCCTGCGATCTCTTCTTCCTCCCCCCCCCCCCCCCCCCGCCACACACGATCAAGACTTTGCAACCCATAGGTTAAAAAACACTCATCTACACTATAGAGCGGGAAACACGCGACGTCGTCAACAATGAGCATGCAGATGGTATACGATGCCCTCCAGACATTCGGTAAAAGGTAATAAATAACGGGGGTGATTATACTGAAAGTGTGACGGTAAGCATCTCTGTTAATAATGTCGTTTACGAGAAAAATAATAGGTGTTATTACTTTTTCTCCAGCCCATATACGAGTGAAAGATTAATTTCCGGACTTGAGTTCGTTATCACATGACAACGTTAGCAAATTCAAATGTTTAAATGTTTGTTAAGCTTATGGGACTTAACTACGAGGTCATCAGTCCCTAAACTTACAAACTACTTATGAACTAGGACGGCACAAATATCCATGCCCGAGGGGGGATTCGAACCCCCGACTGTAGTGGCCGTGCTGACCGTGACTGGAGCGCCTCAGTCACCTCGGCCACCACGGCCGGCGACAACGTTAGCCTCTTGCACAACCCCTAGAAACCGCGGATAGCGATTCTGAATTACTCAGGACATGGAACAATTTACCTTTCGACCTGTAATTTTACAGGCTCACATCCATCTACAGACAACTTACTGCAGGTATAGACTTACCAACAGTCCCATTTTTTCTTTTCACAATATTGGATATCCTCAGAGCCGAATGTAAATATGTATATGAATAGAAAGCTCCGTATCTCATAAGAAATTCGCTTTTAAATTTTACATTTTACTGCAAAGCTTTTGTGTATTCAAAAACCTGATACTGTTTTCTGCACTGTTTCGAGATGTAGGGCTTTGGAAATCGTCGTGGAAAGAGAAGACAAACTGAATATAACTCACCAGATAAGACTTGCATAGTGCAAAGGCATTCAACTCTGGGTACTCACCTGGAACAGTAGAAAACGAAAATTAGGTTCAGAACACGGGTTTCGTTAAAACAGTTATTTAAAACACGTCCACTAAAAATATCAGCTAATACGAAAACCTCATCAGATCACATCCCCACTTAATAACGACAGCTTTTAAAAAGCAGGACACAAATTCAATAATTTGATACATACCGTAGTCAGGGAAAAGTAAGACAGACTCAGTGCACTCTACTGATTCTTTACGTGTGTCATATTCACTGTTTATGTGGGGGGAAGAGGGGCGGGGGTGCTCACAGATTAATGGTTATGTTTCAGTTGTATTTTGTGTATGAATGACGGTTAACGCCGACTTAGAAAATTATTGCTCGTGCTAGTTATGAAGTGCAGGATGTAAATATGAGGAAATGCATCTGTAGATTCAAGCAGTAGCCCATTAACGCCTCGCGTTGCCATATGGTAGTGATTTTCAACCTTTCTCAATATGCGACCAAATGTTCAAATGCTTGTTAAGCTTATGAGACTTAACTACGTGGTCATCAGTCCCTAAACTTACAAACTACTTATGAACTACCTTATACTAAAGACGGCACAAATATCCATGCCCGAGAGGGGATTCGAACCCCCGACCGTAGTGGCCATGCAGACCGCGACTGAAGCGCCTCAGTCTCCTCGGCCAATATGCGACCCCCCTTCCGAATATTCCGGCGACCCCCTGAATCCCGCTCAACACGAACTCTAACAAAAGCTTTCTTGTAAATTGTTGGAAAGAAACTGTTTTTAATGTGTTTTTCGGGATGGGAGACATTATTTTTAAATGGTTTCCGACACAATTGTATATTTTGCGTACCGATTGTTTTGAACTTAGGCAAGATTCAGTACCGAATTATGCTGCTTAAGAAAGCTCCCGCTGCATAGATAATTTTTTTAAAATTTATTTAATTAATTCATGCATCTTGTACATTTATCTAACGAATGGCTTCCGGAAACAGTTTTCAGGCTATGCGCTTATTCATCGATAACATACGGTGTTGTTGTGATCATCAATCCGCAGACTGGTTTGATGCAGCATTCCACCCTACTCTATCCTGAGCACGCCTCTTCACCTCCTCATGAGAACGGCACCCTACATCTATTTGAATCTGCTGACTGTATTCATGTGTTGGTATCCCTCTGCGATTTTTACCCCACGCACTTCCCTCCAATGCTAAATTCACGATTCCTTGATGTGTAAGACTGTGTCCTACCAATCGATCCCTTCTTTTAGTCAAAGTATGCCAGAAATTCTTTTCTCTCCAATTCTGTTCAGCACCTCCCCATTAATCATTGTCATTTGAAACTCTTCTGTTGGTCCGCGTTTGAGTGAGAAATGTGGGTTTATGGATCCAATTTTATGCAAAACACTCGTTATTTTTATACTCAAACTATTTTCGACGGAGAACCCGCCATCCTCGGTGCGTTTTGTATTTAATGTAAAAGAATGAAAAACGACATATTTACAAAACTGTTAAGCACATTGTAGTACACGGTGTACATTATATAAACATTCATTTCCGTACCTTTCACCATTAGGCTATTTTGCACTTCCACACTGTTTTTTTTTTTTTTTTTTCCCTTTTGTATGGTGTAGGCCTGCAGCATGTCATCTGCAACAGTATGAGCGGCTGTTATTGTTAAAAGTTACTATTATGAAAAACCTTGTTTTAGCGTGTTTACGTCTCGCTTTTGTTTTTATTTTTAGCTGTTATTGCGGTTTGTGAGAGTATCGAGGCAAAAAACAGTGTGGAAGTGCAAAATAGATTATGATGAAAGGTACGGAAATGAATGTTTACATAGTAATATAACGAAAAGAAGTGTGCACCTTGTACTACATTATGCATCACCGTTTTGTAAATATGTCGTTTTTCATTCTTTTACATTAAATACAAAAACCCACAGAGGATGGCGGGTTCTCAGCCGAAACTCGTTTGGGTATAAAAATAGCGAGTGTCTTGCATTAAGGCGGATCCACAAACCCACACCTCCCCATTAGTTACGCGATCCACCCACCTAATCTTCAACATTCTTCTGTAATACCACATATCAAAAACATCTATCCTCTTCCTGTCTGAACTGTTTATCGTCAATATTTCACAACCATACGAAGTAACATTCCACACAAATGCCTTCAGAAACGACTTCGTTACGCTTAAATTAATGATTTTGTATGCGTCTGGGGACTCAGCCATATAAAAGTTTTTAAAATAATTGACCGCCATTTGACTGATAATTATATATTTATTGGCTCAACCAGTTTTCAGCCTTAGGCCATTCTCTAGTGATGAAAGTTGTCAGACAGGTTTTCCTATCATGACCAGGACATAGGAAAACCTGCCTCACAACTTTTATAACTTGAGTCTGGTCTAAGGCTAAAAACGTGGTTGTGACAATAAATATATAACTATCAGTCAAAGAAGCTTAAATTAATATTAGATGTTAACAAATTTCTCTGTTTCAAAAACGCTTTTCTTCCCATTGCCATACTGCATTTTATAACCTCTGTATTGCGTCCATCATGTGTTCTTTACTGCCCAAGTAACAAAAGTCATCTACCTCCTTTATTGTTTCGTTACCTAATCTAATTCCTTCAGCATCGCCCGATTTTCTTAGTCTGCACTCCATTACCCTTATTTTGCTCTTGTTAATGTTCACTTTATATGCACCTTTCAACACACTGTCCATTCCGTTCGACTGCTCTTCCAGGTCCTTCGCTGTCTCTGACAGAATTACAAAACGCAGTGTTTTCATTTCTTAACCCTGAACTTTAATTCCTTCTCCAAATTTCTCCTTGCTTTCCTTTATAGCTTACTCAATGTACAATTGAATAACATTGGAGAAAGGTTGTCTTTACTCCCTTCCCAACCACTGCATCCCTTTCATGCCCCTTAACTCTGATTACTACTGCCTGGTTTTCTACAAGTTGTAAATAACCCTCCGTTCCCTATATTTTACTCCTGCTGGTTTCAGAATTTGAAAGAGTTTATTCCAATCAACATTGTCAAATCTACAAAAGCTAGAAATGTAGATCTGCCTTTCCTTATTCAACCTTATAAGTCGCACGGTGAGTATTGCCTGCCGTGTGCCTACATTGCCCACCGCAGTGGCCGAGCGTTCTGCGGCGCGCCAGTCACGTTCTGCACGGCCACTACGTTCGTGGGTTCGAATCCCCCCTCGAGCATGGATATTTGTGCTGTCCTTAGCCTTAGTTAGTTCATAAGTAGTAGGGACTGATGACCCCATATTACAAGGCCACCTCAGTCAATCAGCCAGACTGTTGCCCCTGTAACTACTTAAAAGGCTGCTGCCCATACATACTGTAAATAATAATAATAATAATAATAATAATAATAATAATAATAATAATAATAATCTACGTTCTATTCAATTCAGATTTAAAGTTAAACAAGGAATTATATGATTTTAAGAAAAAGTAAATTTCTCTTTCATTAGGCCTATGTTTTTCTGTTACCGAACCCTTTGTAGTCAGAGGTGCACTGCTCGACCCATAGGTTGAAAACACTGCCATATATTGTTTCCTCCTACATAAGTCTCGCGAAAATACCACGAGAATGGATTAGCCTACGTGGGGACTTCTTAGTGTACAGGTAGTCAGTTAACGCACTTACCATTGGCTCGAATCATCACCAGGACACTGATACACAAAGCACCTTCCTCAGTAGCGTATCCAGGGAGGGGGGGGCCTTTCGGGTTGAAACCTCCCCCCCCCCCAGACCCTCCTCGAACCCTTCCAGACCATGCTGCACCCTCCCCCCTCCCCCCCTCCCCAGATCCCAATCCTCCCAATACTGTAAGGCGACCTTTTTTAAATTTTTTTTAGAAATCGTGTCTGCTCTGATTGACCTCAGCCCCCTCCAGACCACGATCCTGGATACGCCACTGACCCTCTACCTTACAGCATGACGTGGTTTGTGGAATGCAGATATAGGTTCAGATGCTACCGAATACAAGAAAACTCATTCTGTATCGAATATTGAGGAAAAACTTGTTTCTTTGTAGCAGGAAATACTTTACCCTCCCAGCTGTCCGTCATGGAGTAGAGATTTATGCGAACTTTGATATAATGTACTGCTAAAATATCGTACACATCAGACAAATTAGTCGATACAGTTGCAATAGAGGACGATAAATAAAATGCTATAAGGGTCACTCAGAAAAACGCTGAAATTAGACTGAAAGCACAATACCTAAACATCGCTGAATCCGTAGTCAACTTGCAGTATTGCTTCATGTTACGAGGCTTGGCCGAGCATAAATAAAATCGACGTCTTTTGTTAGGAAATTGTTTAGTCAATTCTAAAACGTCAAGAGGGCGTTGAAAGCTTGCATGTGAGAATACGAAAAAATAAAGAACGTTTCTTTTGTGTGGCAAAATGTTTACTGGCAGCAGTTCAACTAGGGATTTTCAAGGAGGATTTCGGAACCATTTGGCTCCTTCCCAGGTTGAATACAAAGGAAAGGAAATGAGCGGTTTACTGAATCACCTTCTTTTAAACGAATTTAAATCGAAAGTACATGTACTGCAGAGAGTGAAATATGCATAGATACGACTGGTGAGTTTACGACATGCTTAAGGCTTAATTTTCAGTGACAGAACGACTTTGAACTGTCTAGAGACCTGTTGTAAACTTGAAGTTTAATCACGCAACAAAATGTTTATTTCATTATGAGAATTAAATTGACTTAGTAATGTCATGATGTAGGAGGAAATTAAATAATGTACTACAATTACTGGATCATTTCATTGCTATAAATATTTATGAGAACAGTACAACGGTAGCGATGACAGGAAATAATAAAGTAATAAAACATAAACTGAGTTGTAAAACAATTTTAAAGCGTTATTTACGAGTAACTGTGATTAATATTTATAAGGTCAGTGGACTAATTATGCCGCTGCTCCTAATTTCAACCCCCTAGGAATTTCCGGTTTCCACAGTTGGTAATTAATGATTAGCTGCGTGTACATGCGTCACCTCATTCCATTGTCTTGTTAAGAGAGGCTGTTGTGTGTAGCACATTTAGCTCCCGTATGCGAGGGATTTTTTTCCGCTGCAGTGAGTTATTGCAACAGTCGAATTAACAGCTTGTTATTTGTAGTGTAAACAGTGAATTGTGTTCAAATATTGAACTGTGTTTCAGTTGTGTGCTGGAGTTTAAAGTGTGCAGTCGTAGTAGTCAAAAGCTTTATTTTTGTGTAATTGTAACCTTCATTGCAATAAATCTGTGGATCTTCGTAATTTTGTTCTGCTTGCAGACGCTATTTTCGATCCGAAAACGAAGTTTGTAACTTTTATTAAGGTTTACATTCATGAGATGGAAAAATGAAAGGAAATACAAGTTTGGAGTTGGTATGGTATCACGAAGAGTGCTCTTCATCTACGCAGATATACAAATCGATATGTGACACCTATTCAAATGGGTGTAAATAACTTGTGAACATTTTTCATTTAAGTGGTTCATAATAGTGAAAGTATTTGTCAATGGCCGCGCGGTTCGAGGCGCCATGTGACGGACTGCGAGGCCGCACCCGTCGGAGGTTTCAGTCCTCCCTCGGGCATGAGAGTGTATGTTTTCTTTAGCATAAATTAGTGGTGCCGTAGGTTTACAAACGTTGAACATTTTGATTTGGCAAAGTAAGAATGGGAAACATCATTTGAATTAATTACGCATTTTGATAATTTTTATGGTTGACGAAATATCGAACACTTTTCTCTGTGTTTAACTCAAGTAGTTGCTACTGTGAACTACTTAATTGTAACTTGCCTACAAGTGGAGAGTGAATACAGGAATGAAAATAAATTTCTGGTCTTTTCCAAAACTTTGTAGGGGTTAGGTGACGAAAAATGCTCACTCCCTCCCCCTCCATTTTACAAGGAAAAATATTGGGATAATGATAATTCTTTCGCGTGCTGTGTTTCTATTCAATGCGCAATATTTCGACGGTCGACCCAACAATTAACTTTAGATGCTGCGGGTTTGACTTTCGCGTATACTCGTTGTCTGGACGCCAACCAGACACTGAACCAAATAACACCATTATATAAGAAGCACCGTATAAAGCGTTGTGGTACTACATAAAACAGAGAATGACAGCAGCGAACCACGTGGTCCGGCTTTAAAGCCATGGAAGAGTACCTTGGAAGAAATGTGGGGACTTCAGATGAATTTTTTGTTGGGGGACTAATTAGTCACTATTGCAGACTGGATTAACAGCTACGTCTGTGCACGTAAAATACACGGGTAAAAACTGAAAATGATTCCACAGAATGTCCAAAGAACGACGTACAGCGCATATGTCTGTTCCATGTGACGCGAGAAAACGAAATTCACGAATAATGATTTACAAAACCGAAGAGTAATTTTGCATTTTCGGAAGTTACTTCAGTCAAACTGCGGCAGAACGTGCTTGTTTTTATAGAAGTAGTTTAGAACTTTTGTTGTTTGTTTGTAAATCTGTCGGACTCAACTGCATGGTCATTAGTCCGTAGCTTACAAACTACATAAACTAAGGTAAAGTAACCTAAGGACAATACAAACACCCATGCCCAAGGGGGGAATCGAACCCCCGACGCCGAACGGTCGCGCGAACCGAAGCACGGCTAGAACTTTTGTTGAATTCACAAATACCTCAATGAACAAATATATAAAATCAATCCAGTTCCTACACTGAAGTACTTTTCGAAAGGACATTTAAAATCCGAGAAGTGTGGTACAGGAAAAATAACTCGGGAATTATGCATTTCTGTCAGGATTGAGAATCTTCGACCTGTAGTATTAATGTAAATACAAATTAATAAAATTACAATAATAGCTTAATATTTATATTTTTGCCTTATGTCTACATCGATAAAAGTTACGTTAACTTAATGAGAAATCACAGAAACAAAAAATGTCACGAAACAGAAGAGTGACGCAAAAGATAGGAACTCACAGAAGCCGGCCGTATGTCTACATCGATAAAAGTTACGTTAACTTAATGAGAAATCACAGAAACCAAAAATGTCACGAAACAGAAGAGTGACGCAAAAGATAGGAACTCACAGAAGCCGGCCGCGGTGGCCGAGGAGACTGAGGCGCTTCAGTCACGGTCTGCACGGCCACTACGGTCGGGGGTTCGAATCCCCCCTCGGGCATGGATATTTGTGCCGTCCTAGTTCGTAAGTAGTTTTTAAGTTTAGGGACTGATGACCCCGTAGTTCACTCCCATAAGCTTTACAAACATTTGCATTTTGAACTCACAGAAGGGTATGTGCAATTGAAGGACGAAAGCTCCGACCAACACACAGAAAACTGTGGATAGGGAAACACTGAAGAGAAAGGGAAAATTGTTGAGAAAGAAGGGAATGATACTGATGACGTGATCTGTCTTCCATACCCAGCATCACTATGAAAAGAGAAATGCCAAATGTAAGTCGACAACCTCTGTTCTCTAAATTAGCATTCCTTTGTTTCCATATTTTTACTTTATATTCTAAAACGTCACGACAGAGCCTTAAGCCTTCGACCCAGTGGTAATATCTAGTGATTCAATCTTGGAAGCTCTACGAGCTACACTTTCTTTCCTTTTCCGTTCTCGTATTGCCTACATATTATTTCTGACTTGTAAGAGACGCCAGGCAACAACTACTATAGTAGCTTGAATTAACAACTGTCAACAACAGTCCGACGCCTGTGTTTCCAACCATAGCGAAAATCCTCTATGTCTAGCGGAAGTTTCTGATCCTCGTTGACTAGCGGCGGAATTATAAAATTGTTAAAAATTTAGCAGAATTTAACTTCCTTTGGATATATCCCTTACTTTTGTATTCGAAAGTACAAAAATATTTAATTAATTTTAAAACGTAATTTTAAAAAGTAATTTAGAGACTAATATAATTTTAATATGTAATGTGCATGTTTCATACAATTTCCTTCAGATGTGAAGGATTTAATGATATACGAGACGAAAACATTTAGCAAATCACATAAAGCGACAACTGACACGCGACACAATAACCGCATGTTATTATATCAATTCCTTGGAAGCCGTGTGAAGCGGATGTGAGTGAGTTGTATGTAGTACCGTTGGAATTATAAGAGTACTGAATACGAAAATGTTAATGGACAAAAGACAGTATAGGAGTGATTTTGAACGAGATGAGAAAAATAATAATAATAAAAAAATGTTTTCTGCAGAATGGTCCAAAGAAAATTTTTAAGAAACGTTAAAATGTTTCACTTATGTAGCTTACGAAATACTCTTGCAAATGATTTCCTCAGAACTTCGGATGTTCAAATCCCGTTGAAATAGAAAATTATTTGCTGCATCACACTACAATTGCTGTATTAACAACAACCTTATTTCTGATCCACGAAGTTCCTTACTGTAAGCGCTGGTGTCGCTGATGGACAAATGACCTTACTCTAATTGTAGGCAGTACACGTGTTTGTAGTATATATTCTTTATTTAGCATATTTATCGTCAGTATTTTGTTTCAGATATATTAAAAATTATATTCGATATCATACCGGAATTTGAGTTTGCTCGTATCGGAATTGACCAAATTTAAGTTGGCAGCACCAGCTCGAGCAGTCAGTATTTAGCATGCAGTGGTAAGTAGTTGATGGGCCTGTGTTGTCTCATAAACCACAAGTTTTGATGAAAAGAAACAGGTGAGCGACGTTTGTGCCACACACCTTGATTCCTGAAGAAAACCAGTGATGCATAGATGACTCCCATGATTTGAGTGAAATGCATGATACGGCCAATTAGTTTGTAGAAAAAAACTATCACGAGTGATGTCAATAAGAACCAATCACACGACGAGGAAGTGTGAAGAGTTGACGCTCTGATGCCGTAATGCAATGTGAAACAATTTCACAAAGGATTCACCTAACAGTTAAAAATGGTGGTATGGTCGTTATGGGCCACGTATGCGGATAATATGTAGTACTGAATTGGCACTCGTACGTGTGCATGTGAATACAAATTGCATTCAAACAGATGGTGCGTTATTGGTTTTGTTTCAGGTCTCTCTCTCTCTCTCTCTCTCTCTCTCTCTCTCTCTCTCTCTCTGTGTGTGTTTGTGTGTGTGTGAGAGAGAGAGAGAGAGAGAGAGAGAGAGAGAGAGAGAGAGAGAGAGAGAGAGATAACTATTCTGGTAGTAATCATAAATGGGAGGTGATTTGAAGGAGTAAACGTCTAACTACATATATTATTCGCTTTGTGAAGGAATAACAAGAACGTGCTTTGTGAAGGAATAACACGAATGTGTTACAAAAGAAATGGGTTCGAAACGACTGAAAGCAATAACTTACTGACAGTATTTGTATATTGCAATATTAAAACGCATTGATTTATTTCTTTGTTTCATGTTTTACTTGTAGCGAGAACACATTTATCATTGTGCAGAACACCTGACATCACGCCCATGTAATCCCTACATCGAGTTGTGGTCGTCATTTATTGAAATCATTATATGCATTCAGTTTCCTAATTAACTGACCGGCGCGATTCACATTAATGCGACAAAGTCACTGCAGTTATAAATCTAATCTTTTCAATGCAGCAGTCACCAATACGTTAATGACATTCGTGGAAGGTAAGACTGTATCTCTGCTGAAGTAGCGTGTCGATTATAACGATTTCCTATTGTTGTTGGCGTTAGGAATCATATTTTCTTGACAAAGGAGAACGTACACCTAAACGACCGAGCGGGATAGCGAAGCGGTAACCGTGTAGAGCACGGCATTCCGACAGCCGGCTGGGATCCGTCTGTGTACGATACTTCTTCGGGTTTATTTGCAATATCGTAGACGGGGCCGAGCATGACTAAAAGCAGGACAGATTGCGCTGTTGCCTGAAAAACTCGGGGCCGCACGGGAACGGCCGTGAGGTCGTTTGTATCCACAGCTGAACAAACATTTGATCATTTTTTGAACAAAACTCAGAGTGTTCTTTACCAACGCTTTCCAAAAGAAGTGGTGCTTCAAAATATATGGTAGGTCGATGCAAGAGATGGATGGATGTGTCCAAAGCTCGAATATTCTTCAAGCAAGACCGTCCAGGAGACTACATACACGATTTAAGAAATTGCGGTTACGGTTACTCTCCGTCGGAGGCTTGAGTCCTTCATTGGAGACACACACACATAGGTGGTCCAAAAGTCAGTATAAATTTGAAAACTTAATTAATTACGGAATAATGTAGATAGAGAGGTAAAATTGACACACAAGCTTGGAATTACATGGGACTGTAACAAAACAAAACAAACAAACAAAAAAAGTATTGCTAGACGCGTGAAAGATCTCTTGCGCGCGTCGTTTGGTGATGATCGTTTGCTCAGCCGCCACTTTCGTCATGCTTGGCCTCCCAGGTCTCCAGACCTCAGTCCGTGCGATTATTGGCTTTGGGGTTACCTGAAGTCGCAAGTGTATCGTGATCGACCGACTTCTCTAGGGATGCTGAAAGACAACATCCGACGCCAATGCCTCACCATAACTCCGGACATTCTTTACATTATTCCTCGACTACAGCTATTGTTGAGGAATGATGGTGAACATATCGAGCATTTCCTGTAAAGAACATCATCTTTGCTTTGTCTTAATTTGTTATGCTAATTATTGTTTTCTGATCAGATGAAGTGCCATCTGTCGGACATTTTTTGATTTTTTTTTTGTTCTAATAAAACCCCATGTCAATCCAAGCATGTGTGTCAATTTTTACCTCTCTATCCACATTATTCCTTGATTTATTAAGTTTTGAAATGTATACTGACTTTTTGTTCGCCCGGTGTATGTGTGTGTGGCCGCGGCGGAGCGGCCGAGCGCATTGATGTGCTATGCTGCAATGCGCGAGGTCGTTCCCTGTCGGGGGCCGAATCCCCCATCGGATATGTATGTTTGTGCCGTCTTTAGCATAAGCTAGTTTGTAAGTTTCGGGACTGATGATCCCGCAGTCAATTTGCGAAGTAACAGTCTCGCGTATGGAATCGAAACAAATTTCCTTTTCCTTTTCGTGTAATACATAATAGCAGGCATGTTGTAATTAGTCAAGAAACAGAATATGAACATCTTTGGCTGGCACGGTCGGAAATCTGTAGTTCAACATCCAGGCAGTATAGAGATCAATAAGTATACGTGTAAAGAACGTGAAGAATTCGTATGCAACGTTTGAGATTTGAAGTCAGCGCCAGTACTGTCCGCACGTGACGTCATGCGCGGCAACCAATGGCTCTGTATACCCGGAACATAGACAAAAGATGACGTACACTGCGCGTGTCGCCATCGCTGCCATATTACGAGTTCAAACCAATATTTAAAATTGCCCCGAGTCACATGATATAGTCATTATGAGCAACAGCATTCTTTTATACAGGTGAAATCATACATTGATTTTAACAATAAAACGACTTCTCGTATTCCCATTACACATGTAGTAGTCAATGGAACGTAATTTCTCCATATTATCAATATTAATGCGGTGATTATCGAGTTTACCTGTGCCCAGATGAAAAGTATTGTCAGTTATTTTTACAAATAACGGAATTAGTTGCTTGTATTGCGCTATGAATCTTATACCTTTTCGTCTTATGAATCTATCGGTGGGAAGATTATTCAGGCTGCTCTTGACCGAGTTTCTATGACATCAAGTTAAGTCATTTCTGTTGCAAATCTGCTTTCAATGACGTTATACAAAGGTAAAAGTACATGCAGACTACCACTTGTCGAGTGCTTCGATGATGTTTCCTCATCACATTATTACTTAATGTAAACAGCCAATATTTTGCTTGTTTTGCGTTTTGGCATCATCGTCTGTGAGAGAACTCTAAACTGCTGTATTATGCTAAACTCGGACATTATGGATGCAAACGGATTTCAGTTCTTATATAAGCTCAACAAAACATTTTTACGTGTATTGTTGAAGAATCGTAAGAAAACTGATGCTGGTTGTCAAACAGATACTTACTATTCTACTCCTTTGTAAGCTACAAACTAAAAGACTTACAGTAGAACGAAAACAATATTTCGCTTGAAATCTGCTGGTCTATTGCTTGTAAAAAGTATCGTCATTATGTAACTGCGTAACGAAAAGTGTTCTAAGAATATGATAAGACATTTTATTCTTGAAATATACGCTTAATTGTTACTACAGAGGCCAAGAACTCGTAATGATAGAAACGGTTTCCTGTCATGAGTCATGTGTCTGAAATGTTGGTTGCAGTACAGTGACGTCACACGCAGTCTGTTATCTTTGGTCCATGCCTGGAACGGCAACAGACATACATTAAGTAGACTGACCAAGGTAACCTTCTTCAGACAGACAAAGTCGCTGGTGTTAGAGAAGCCTGACGTCGCCATCGTACCTACACAAACGTCAAAACTTTTGTTTATGTTACTTACACAACTTGTAAAATGAAATGACGTTTTAATCTTTTCGCGGGAGTTTAAACAGTTCTGAAGTAGAGGTAATATTTGTGTACTAGCTTAACACACAAATTGTTGAATCGTGTTATGAGATTAACATTAAGATACATTAGTCCACGTTTAAAGCAGACTGCAGTTTTCGTAAGAACACTCCTTTGAAAACGGACACTCGTTATCTACAACAGCCATCTCTAAGTGCAGAAGCACCTTTATGACGAACATATATTCTAGAAAAAGACGGATTCAAACAAGAGACATTATTAAATACAGTAACACCACTGTAGATACTTCTCATTACAGTTATGTAGACGTCAGAACTATAAAGGTGGCGTACTTTTAGCACTTTAGTCCTATTTCTGAAGACTATTTTATCTTTAAATTAGTAGTTGTTTACAAACCCCTTATAGTAGTAACATGGTGACGGCTACTTCATTGACACCAGTGATACTGTATAGGGCATTAGCATTGGCAACATCAACAAAACGGTAGAAAGACTTTGCAGTGTTAATATTCTTAGAAATCCACATAGTGACTTGATTTGTGTGTCGTACAGACAATTAAGTAAACAAGTAATGCTGTTCCTGCTCTATGGTTGACAAGTTCTTGTAGCCTTGGTCACTCAGTAAAAGTAATTCTGCTCGTAAAACGAAGATTACATGACAAACATAAGCGTTGTCACGCGACTGGATGATGGCAATGTCACGTGATTGGGAACATATCCTGCGAGGACATTAAGTAAAATTTAACCGTACGTAACACGTTCTTATCATAACACCACTCGACAATGTATGTGTCAAATTCAACTACTGCGGAAGTATTAGCTCAAATGCAAATATTAGACAAACCAACTAGAGTAGTTTACAATGTCATATCGAGTCAGAAGCTCGTTTTAGTACCGTACGGAATGTTTTTGACGTGAGATAATCCAAGATGGCAGAATCAGGCTTCAGTCAGAGAGGTGAGTTTGCCGGTCTAATAATATCTGTGGCATTGCCAGTCTAGTTAAATGTATGTGTGTGGGAATTAAGGAGGTTAGAATACAGAGAGACGCCCTTACGCTGAAAAATTGAAGCCAGCCACCGCCATATTGCTAAGTTTTGGAGGAGTGTTCGTATTTTAGAGGTAATGTTTTATGTCACTTAAAATAGGAATAAAACGTCCGACGGTTCTGCCGTGATGTACAGCGTGTTAAATGAGTGCAAATTAGCCGTTAAAAATTAGGTTTTCAAATATATTATGATGAGTATTTATTACTATTTATTCAAGAAAGTATATTATTTGAAAGTACATACTTTGCAATGGCTGTCAGTTCAATGCATTAACAGTAAGCGGATCGACTTAACGCATAGTTTTAACGATGAAATAGCATTCCAAAACTGACAAAGATGGCGGACAGGCTTCAACTGACGTATGTGCTCGGCATAGATAATGTCATCTCCCTTTATTCTAACCTCCTTGGTGGGAATGGCCTGCCCTTAGCATAATCTAAGTACCTTGAACATAATCGATAGCATCCTGCACGACGATGGTTCAAATCCAACGCCGGTCATCGAGATTTAGGTTTTACCGTGATTTTTCTAAATCAGTCCAGGCAAATGACGCGGTGTTTCCTTTGAAAGGGTATGGGTGATTTCCTTCAAAAATTTTCAAGCGTTTATTAAGCTTATGGGACTTAACTGCAGGGTCATATGTCTCTAAACTGAAAAACTACTTATATACTAACTTATACTAAAGACAGCATGAACATCCATGCCAGAGGGAGGATTCGAACCTCCGACGGCGAGTGGCCTCGAGCATCGGAGGGTAGCACGTCAATGCGCTCGGCCACTCCGCCGCAGCCCTTACCCAAATATCCGCGTATGAGATCCGTCGGTAATGACCACCCCAAACCTACATCATTCCTAACACAAAACCACATCACCAAACATGTCAAAATAAAACGTTAGTTCTTGAACAGACGACACGGAAAATAATTTTAATTAACCGAAGCTTACGTGACTTAACTGCAAGGGTCATCAGTTCCTAAACTTACAAACTACTTATAAAGTAACTTATACTAAAGACAACACAAACATCCATGTCCGAGGCGCCGACCGCGATGGCCGAGGGGACTGCGGCCCGCCAGTCACGGTCTGCATGGCCACTACGGTCGGGGGTTCGAATCCCCCCTCGGGCATGGATATTTGTGCCCTCCTTAGTGTTAGCTAGTTCATATGTAGTTTGTAAGTTTAGGCACTGATGACCCCGTAGTTAAGTCTCATAAGCTTTACAAACATTTGAACATGTTCGAGGGAGGATTCGAACCACCGATGGGTAGTGGCCTCGCGCATCAGAGCATAGCGCCTCAATGCACTCCGCCGTAGCCCTTCCCCAAATATCCGCGTATGAGATCCGTCTGTACTGACCATCCCAAACCTACATCATTCCTAACACAAAACCACAGCCGCGCTGGAGTAGCCGACCGGTCTAAGGCGTCTCGCTGCTGAGCGCGTGGTTGCTCGCCACCGGAGGTTCGAGTCCTCCCTGGGGCATGGGTGTGTGTGTTGTCCTTAGGTTAGTTTACCTTAGTGTAAGTAGTTTGTAAGCTACGGACTGATGACCACGCAGTTTGGTGCGATAGATTTACAAACATTTGATCGTTTTTGAACAAAACCACATCACCAAACATGTCAAAATAAAACGTTAGTTCCTGAACAGACGACACGGAAAATAATGTTTTACTTAATCAAAAACAAAAGGAAGAAAGATTAGAAACTCTGAACCTACCTGTGCCGCGAATAAAAATAAAAGTAACGTGCAACATGTTTTCGGATAGCATCCTCAGCACAGAGAAATCGTTGTCGACTTACCGATAAAGCGCGGAAGCTGCCTAGAGTGCGGCTCGCGGAGGACGCCCAGGGTGGAGTGTCCGGCGCGTTTCGAGCGACTGAGGTGTCGCCGGGCTACTTCCACGGAGGCGTCGCTCGCTAATGGGGTCCAGACAGGTAACTAGGTCGGTGCGCCGCTTCGCTTTGCCTCGATCCCCCGTCCCAGTGCGGAATGAGTGCACGCCGAGGGCTGGCTGGCATCGGCCGCCGCGGCCTTCCCTTGTGCTATGTCGGCCAATGGGAAGATGCGTCCCCGCGCCGGCCCTGACACACATATTGCACCGCGGCTGTTGGCTTCACTCCCCGTCAATTACAGCTTTCGTCACGTGCTCAGCGCGTTTCTTTGTAGACGACCGCAGAGAAAACAGTGCCACCTGCACTCGCGACATGGCGTCTGGTCTAAAGGGGGGGGGGGGGTCCAGTTAAATTCTCCGCTCCTCATTCACATGGTATCTAGTACTCTGGCGGGTCTGACAAGGCTATGTAGGACATTCCCCTTTCAGGTGCAAGCTGAACTGGTTTACTACTGCTTATACATGTCACATAAACTACAGTTTGTCTGACTCAGTTTTCACTAAAGGTGACTTACGAGGAGCCGCGCGGGAGTAGCCGCGAAGTCTAAAGGCTCCAACACACGTTCCGATTTGTCGGTACTAATTTATCGCCGCGCGGGAGCAGCCGAGCGGTCTGGAGCGCCACGTTACGGATCGCGCGACCTCCCGCGTCGGGGTTCGAATCCTCTCTCGTCCATGGATGTGAGTGTGTTGTCCTTAGGTTACTTTAACTTGGTTTATGTGGTTGTACGTCTAGGGACTTATGACCAAAGTAGTTTGATCTCATAGAATTACAAGTAGACGGTACATGCAGGGTCTTTCAGGAGGAATACTGTCAAAGGCCGTGCCGAGATGGCCGGACGCCGTGGTTCAGCGCACCCGGTCAGAGGGCTTAACGCCCTCTGTAATAAAAGAAACAACAACGAATATGATCAGACTGCAAGGAACAGAACTGAAACTGAAAAAAAAATGTGGATACTATGGTTCCCACCAGACACTGACGTTAAGCTCCGTTGCGCGTGGGCAGTAACTGGATAAGGTTCCGTCCGGGTACGCCACGTGCTGTTAATAATTTTGCCTTTGCCTGACGGCAGAGGGGGTAGGAGGGGTGGTGATTCAAAGTCACTGATGACGTCTTTGCGCCAAAGTCCTGGATTAAATTCCAAACCTCTCCATGGAGTGACAGCATGGGACACTGTTGATGAAGCGTCCGTCAGATGGCGACGGCAAGCTTGGCGGTCCCCTTGGTGCTTTTCGAGAGGAGTAGGCTGTGTGCCGGGACCCGGTTTCACCCTCTCTCTTCTCCCATCATCTCCAACATGACACTACACAACACACGCACGCATTACACGGTTCTCGTACTTCGCGAAGGAAAGGTGCCTGCGGGTACGAAGGATAGGCGGCTGAACCAGCCTTCGGCGTCTCACAACCATTCGTGCTATACGAGTTCACATTTACTTTAGGAGGAATACTAATTCAGTAGGTGGTTTCCGGGGTGATTCACGAAGATATGCAAATATTCTGAAACGTTATTCTATAAGTAAAACTAAAAGAAAAAAATAATATAATCATAGGTCCACAAATGTTTAGTTCCGGAATTATGTTTAATAAAATATTTTGGCCAGAAATTTAGCAACCTTGCTAAAAAGAATTTTGCCAAAAATTTAGCAACCTTGCTAATATGAAGCCATGGCAGAACTGGTGACTCTAATAAAACATGCCCCAGATGGTTATCTGCAGTAGTTTTCCAAAAATTCCATAGATAATACAAGTTCATTCCAGAGATTATACAAGTAAATTTCTTTACTTTCCATTAAGAATGTTGGTAACAGTTAGTGGTTTCAGTCGTTTCGTAACCTTGAAACGAGTTACTTTTCAGTATTGTTCAGTGAAAGAACACAATAACAACAAATTATCTGACACATTCATACAGTTTTAGTTTTATTTATTAATAACATTTTCCAAAATTAAATTCTCTACAACTTATATCGAAAACTTTGTGCAATTCTCTGGAATTAAGAAAAGATTCGGGACAGGTAGTTACGAATTATGAATTTTCCCAAATTATTTCTTCCCTTCGTGAAATTTCTGGAAAGCTGTTGAAGAAACACGTCACATGATGAATAACAAGCAAATAAATGGAAATCGTGCTTTACTGCAACCTCGAACAATTTTTCAATGCTTTAGTGTTAGCGAGACTGCTAAATTTCAGACAAAATCTTTTTCTAGGCGCAACTCTGTAACTAAACACTTGTGGACTTATGTTTATAAGAACTTTTTTTCTGTTGATTTACTTGTAGAATAACATATTGAAATATTGGCACATCCTCGTGAATCATCCTGTACAAGCGAATTGCAATAAAAATGCCGTATAAAATGCATCGAATTGTTGTTCATTCAGAGATACGATTGTTAACATGAAATCCAAACATACTTAAAGCAAAGACTAAATGACGAAGTTCGACATTGATTTTGGAAACTTCCACCACTAATATCAATGATATTTTAACTATTCCTGATAACGCGACATGTAGCTCTTCTGGGATGGTCTCTCCGTTCTTTTCTGAGGGCTCCACTAATCATTATCCGAACGACCAAATCATTTTCAAGAAAGTGAAGATAATGAGGCTCGTGTAGGATGACGCGGTAACATACCAGGCCCAAACAACTGATTGTCTACCACACCAAATCACACACTTACAGAGCAGCGTTCTTGAAAATGTGTCTCCATAACAACATGTGGGCTTTCTTCTGTGCACTGATGTGAATTACGAGCGTCATTGGCGCTATCACGAGTGAAAGTGGCTTCACCAGTGAAGAGCAAGAATGAGATCACTTGGTGATTTATAGGAATCGAACTTCCTGTTAGAATGCTTTGGTGAGGCAAGTGTCAACAGCCGTCATATATTTCATAAAATGCAATTTTAAAACTATAAGCTGTTTATTAAAAACCTGTTCGAAGGTGCTCAATGAAACGCGAATGATACGGATGGAACCAGCGAATATACAATACCCGCACTATTCTAGTATGTGCAGCATGGATACGTGCAGAAAGACTAATTGACCTAGTTGAAGAACTGCGTGCTGCCAACTAAATTATATCTTCTGCTTCATCCACAGTCTGTTCACTTTTAAGTTCAGATGCAATATGTCTGCCACTCTACCAATGTCATCTATTGTATTGAACACATACGATTTAACGTTCTTGAAGCTGATAGTCAGCCGATAGGAAATTGTCTGGCGTATTCTCTGCAAGCAGCAGCAGCACTTCCATTGTAGAACCCGTACAATAATAGGCCCATAGCAACCAATGTACAAACACACGAAACGAGAACGTATTGCCGGCCGCGGTGGCCGAGGGGACTGAGGCGCTCCAGTTACGGTCTGCACGGCCACTACGGTCGGGGGTTCGAATCCCCTCTCGGGCATGGATATTTGTGCCGTCCTAGTTAGTAAGTAGTTCGTAAGTAGTTTGTAAGTTTAGGGACTGATGACCCCGTAGTTAAGTCCCATAAACTATACAAACATTTGACAACATTTGAGAACGTATTAAAATCAGTGAAGTTTGGACACGTACGACTTTTTTCATTACATTTTATCTTTAATATTACCTTCTAAAATGTTTACCGTTTTCCTGGAGCATCCAACATGCTGAACTGGCTTAGTACTACAAATCCGCGATAAATCAACAACAGAAACGAATAGGGAAAAAATCGCGGAAGTTGGTCTCAGTTTTCACCAGAGCTGACGTAAGAGAAATTTCCGCTGTTATCGTAGGTAGACGGTTGTGTATTATAGTGTGCGGATAGAACAGAGGCGGCTATCGGACATTAGCGCCTGCAACACTCTGAGGCCGGGTATGCTTTCCATTTTAACGAAACAGAAAAATAGGAGAGGTGGAGTCACATTTAATCTGTGTACACAATTTATTAAGAAATGGAAACGAAACACTGAAGAACAATTTAAAAAAATGGGGGGAGGGAATATATCGCTCATGCTAAGAAAAACATTAGTACATACTTTAAGGAATTTTCTTTTAATTACTAAAACAGCTTTGGTCGCATTGAAACCTTTATTCGAACTACAAATCGATTTCAGTGTCTGACCATCTTAAGTGTTGTAATAAATCAAAAATACAAAATCCATCTATGTAGACGTAATGTCATTACAATATTAAGAACGTAAGAAACTATATGCAGACGTAAAAGTCTTCACAATATGAAGAAACAAAATAGGAGAATACAGTATCATACCTAGAATCGAAACCCTGTGTGCTCACAAAAATTTTTTAATTGTTTGTCTTGATTGCTTCGACTGTTTTTAATAGTCTGTTACTCATTCGTCATAAATAAATCAGTGGGTAAATATAAAAGACATAATTAATACATACTATCCGAGATACGAAGTTGCTAACAACAGCGTCTTCCTTAGTTCTGATTAATATTTGAAAGTCTTGATAAATAATACATAATTAACACATACTATCAGAGCTGCGAAGTTGCTAATATTTATCAGAGTTAAGAAGGAGGTTGTTGTTAAGAATGTATGGGCCACACATGGTGATGCGCCTATTTTTAACAACACCGTCTTCCTTAGCTCAGATTAATATTTGAAATTCATGATAATGGACGCAAAACCCATGGAAGACGTCATCTCACGTCTGATATTCTACGCAATTGCTATTATACACTGCTGGACACCCAAAATCCAACACCAAATAGTTCTGGAGATATTGCAGCCAAATTTATTTTAGAAATAACACGATAATATCAGTACTGAGATCTACCGCGGTTCTGGCTGAAACGACTGCTACTCACCTCGGCATTGAATGACCGGGGTTCTGGATATGCTGTTGTAGTATAACATTTTATGCTGATTAGGCACTGCCAAAGTTGACCTGTTGTAGCAGCGAGTGGTATATCCCGGGGCGGCCCTTCCGAACTCATCGACCAGACGTTTTCAATAGGTGTGACTTCGTCAGAACAGGGAGGCCAAGGCAGCATTGCAGTCCGATGTGCGCAAAATATTGAAAAATGTGTGTACCGTGTGTGGTCGCGCGTTACCCTACTACAATGTGGCCATCAGCAAGCCCAAAAGGCAATTAAGAACGTTAGGCTCCAACAGTCCAGAAATCAAACGTTAGGCCTAGCTGGGTAGTGCACCGGCTGTGCACGAGAGATTGATGAAAGCATGGGATGCAAATCATAATACCGGGAGCAAAAAATGTTTATATAAATCTATGGGACTTCTTTGGTTATTAGTCCCTAGGCTTACAAACTACTTAATCTAAGTTAAACTAACCCAAGGACAACTCACTCTCCCACGCCCGTGAGACGATTCGAGCAACCGCGCGCTCCACAGCAAGGCGCCTTAGAACTCTCGGCCACTCCACCATAGCGTACCGGGCACAGGACCAGTATACCGATACATAAGTAAAGAGTCCAAAGATCTCTAAACAGCCTAGACAGCAAAATTGACTTTATTATCAACTAGTTTCGACCCATTGTTGGGCCATCTTCAGTAAGTTGCTGTAAGATGGTGTGGAGCGGAGCAACCATACTGACGTTGGCCCAACACTGGGTCGAAACTAATTGATAATAAAACGTAGATATTGCGCTCTAGATTCTTTTTATATACATATAAAATTATCATAAGCGCGCTGTTTTCCCAAAGAAAACGAAATGTTTCCAAAAACGGTGTCTCCTAACTCGAACCATCGTGGCAGTACAGACAGTTGGTAAAAACAATGTAGTTCCAATCCCGATTCTGCCTGTACTGCCGCGCGGGAGTGGCCGTGCGCTCTAAGGCGCCTTGCTGCGAGGAGCGCGTCTTCTCACCGTCGAAGGTTCGAGCCCTCCCTCAGGCATGGGTGTGTATGTTATCCTTAGCATAAGTTAGTTTAAGTAGTTTGTAAGTCTAGGGACTGATGACCACTGTCGTTTGGTCCCATAGCTTTACAAAAATTTGAACATTTTCTGGCTCAGCCATATCGTCGGATAAGAATAGTGTGTTGAGACACCCTGGCGGGAGAGACTCCTACTCAATGGATTGTCATAATAGACCTGTATGCTGTACTACGGTTTGGGACGGTATTGGTGTCCGTTTCCGCAGCCCATTTCCCCGAAATACAAAATTGTCGGTACATTAACCAGCCAGCGTTACATGTCTCAAGTTTTGAGGCCTGTCGTGTGGACCACGCGTAATCCGCAGTATGAAAGACATCGTCGCCCATCGGACTGGATGCAGCCTTGGCTTCCCTGCTCTCTCGATCACTAGCCTGTCGAAAACGTCCGGTCGATGACTGCTGAACGACTAGCCCAGAATACACCACCCGCTGTTTCACCAATAAACTTTGACAATAGGTGTAAGGAGAAAGGACCTCTGTACTCCAACTACACAAGAAATGAAATGTTCAATTGTTTGTAACCGTGTTGGACCAAACTGCTAAGGGCAACAGTACTTAAACTTACAAACAGCTTAAACAAAATATAAGGACAACACTTACACCCGTGCCCGAGGGAGGACTCGAAACTCCGCGGGAACGGAGTATGTCGCCTTAAACCACGTGGCATTCCGCGCGGCAACAACACATCCAAAGTCTCTTTGATTCAATGTTGACCCCTAAAGCAGTGGCGGCAATACACAGGAATGATTTCATCATATTCGTCACTTCACACGGAGATGTATTTTCAGCCATGTGATGTTTGTACAATTTGTTATCTTCACTATTGTATCTCCTGTCCTTGGTGTTTTATTATGGATGGCTAGTTATATATATTAACAACGTTCATGATTGCATCGTTTCAAATAATAACCTTTCCAACCTATCAGAAAATATTACATGCTGCGGCATAGGGCAAAACAGTGGCGCCGTCCAGTCCACGTTATTCATATAGCTTTCGGGACAGCAGCCAGTAGTTGGCGACTGGTACGTATAAATGAAAATAAATTCCCAAGTTACATTAGTATTGATGTTGTTGAATTGATCACAGTTATTCGGAATACTTTATTAAATTTTATAGTTGGTTGGCTGTAAAAACGTTCGCAAGACGTTATGAACAATACAGTTTCAGTGGAAGACAGTCGTCCTTATCAGTAAAGTTCGCAGAGGCCGGCCTCCTTCACTGGTGTTTCCACTCTTGCCAATCTTCTTTGTGGGTTCAGTTTTACAAACTTTACAACTTTCATTGCTCTTAGATTTTACCATATTTCAACCCCGCCCTTAGTATATGAAGGTATTTTGAAAAGCAGAGGGAATTTTGTAATTTTTGTGTAGTAATAGTTACGTAACGCTATTATGTTGCCCTTACGTTGGTAGACATGCCTGAAGAAATAACAGTTCAGTGTTAGTCAAAAATGTTCAAATGTTTGTTAAGCTTATGGGACTTAATAGCGGGGTCATCAGTCCCTAAACTTACAAACTACTTATCAACTAGCTTATATTAACGACAGCACAAACATCCATGCCCGAGGGAGGATTCGAGCTCCCGACGGAGAACGGCCTGGCGCATCGGAGTTAAAGCGCCTCAATACGCTCGGCCGCTCCGCCGCTGTTCAGTGTTAGTCAATTTGTATAAAATGTTATAAAATTTTTCTTTCAGGACGAAATAAGTACATTTTTTAGAATTATTGCACGAGTAGACATGTGTTTACCTGTGACATAGCCCATTAGGAGAAGACTGAGAAGAAGATGAAGGTGACAAGCGCCTTGGACACTCCAGCACAACGTAGGCATATGAAATCGTGGAGAAGTGAAGGAAATGATTAGAAACAATTGTCATTATAATTTGCATCATTTTTTTTAAATTTCAATCAAAAGCGGAGGCTGAGCAAATTCCTCACTAGTTAGTAGGTCAGGTCAGGAACGATGCAAATACCACTAAAAACGTCCCATGAAAGGCCATGAAACAATACTCAGTCACTCCAGTGGAAATATTATGATCTCCATGGTTGGAGCACACACAGGCTTGCCGACAATCGTTGCTTCAGAGAAACATTTGCGAATGGAATAGGAAACAGGGAAAGTAACGGTGGTAGACAAAGCATCCAAGGCACGCACCTTAAGACGTCACACGGAGTGCTGATGTAGTTATAGATAGGAAAAATTAACTTCACCACAAACAATTTAATTTTAGCGGCGTAGTGGACTTTGTTGCCACAAGCTTGAACGAACAACATGGAATATGACATACAAGTTCAAAGGTGCTCATACTTCGTTGCTTATTCGAAAAAACTTTGGCCACAATAGTTCTGTAATGATGTCCTATACTGAATATTCGTTACAAATGACTCCTCCATCCCCACCAACGAAACATTTTTGTTACAAAAAAAGACATAGAAATATCCGTAGTTCTACAAACTCTTCAAAGCCGCAGAAATATTTCTATTCTGAAATAAAATTTCTTTGGAAGATTAACACATTTTCAAAAAAATCAGGAATGCAGTTATTATTTGAACACGCCTCGTAAAGTCAGTTCGTGTTTCCTGAGTGAACATACCGTAGCAGTAGCGGGAAACTGCCTAACTACCTTTCTACTGAAGTCGGTCTAGAGGTATATTTACAGGTGGCAGCAATTACTTTTTACTCCTTAACGAACACGTTATAACAAAGGGTAATTCTACAGATGAACAAAATAAGCAGAGTTCATTCTTTCCTAGTGAAGACAAGCAGTCGTTGGGAAACATAGGTAACTTTTGATATAATGAAATTAATCTGTATTGATTAAGGAATATTTTATCTAGTGTCAGTTTTGTCACGTGGTTGAACACATAACATTTCTCGCTACATCGTTTAACACAGTTACAGCTTAATTACTCAACCCTGTCATCCTTCTGAACATACTGTGTTTCCGAGGACTGTATATTTGTCGTTCATGATTTTGTTTCTTACTTCCATAAAGAGATTTGACCTGGAAAAATTGAAGGGACTCTCATGTTCTTGATAGTTTCAGACATAGCTTTAGAAATCGATTAAGGGAAATTGGAAGTTTCACAGTAAAAGAGGAAAGGATAACTTTCAGTGGTAAATAATGAAGGCCGCAGAGGACCAAATTGGAAGATATGCAAGACCTAGGATATCACATGTGATACTGAATTTAATTGACGAGAGGAGAACATGTGCAATAAATAATTATGGTACATTGGAGTACAGACGACAAAAATATTGCCAGGAAGTGTAAAATGGCTAATAAGAAGTGAATGGTGGACAAACGCAAGTCTGTAGATGAATGTGTAACGAGCGAAAACACAGATTCCGCCTGTGGGAAAATAAAAGGAACATACAGAAAACTAAAAGCTTTGTATGATTATCAAGAGCTCGAATGGGATACAAATACTTAGCAAAGAAGAGGAAGCTGTATGATGGAAAAATGTACAGGGGGTAATAGAAAGCGAATCCCAGACAGTATTGCACAAAGGGAAGTAGATGAAGAAGAAATAGTCGAAAAAAGACTTCTACACATTCCTTGAAGTTACTAAAGTCCCTGAAAGAGCCATCGATGACGAAACTATTTTATGTGGTGTGCAATATGTATGAGGCAGATAACTCAAAGTGGAGCGTAATAATGTCAATTCCAAAGAAAGCAGGCGCAGAGAGGTGCGAAAGTTACAGAACCATTAGTTTTATAACAGGAATTATTTACAAGGAGACCGCGGGGAGATCAGTTTGGACTTAGGAGAAATGTAGGAAAAGTGAGACAATAGAAAACCCTACGACATAGAAGACAAGTCAAGAAAATGCAAACGTACATTTATAGTTTCTTTTTGTAGATTTGGAGAAAGCTTTTTACAATGTAGACTAGAATATACTCTTTCAAATACTGGAGTCAACAGTGATACAGTATAGGGAACAGAAAGTTATATAACATTTGTACAGATACCAGACGACAGTTATAAGGGTCGTAGGTGTGAAGAAGGTGGTTCCCAATCTTTCTTTTTTTTCAACATATTATGAATTGATTCTGTAATACAATTTTGATATGGTTCAGTATACCAAGCCACAAACGAAATAGGTATATATAAATCTGTATTATATATTTTACTCTTATATTTGTCCAGTTGTAACATATTTTCGTCACTCGTGGTAAAATTATTTTTAAAAATTGATTCTAACACCAATATCTAACAGCGATGAATATCGAGCAACTGTAGCACAGAGCATTACTCTCTCATTTATAATAGCTATAGGCGACAAACTACAACACACTTAAGCCGCTTATAAATAAGTAAAGTCACTGTCGGAGGTTCGAGTCCTCCCTCGGGCACGGGTATGTTAATGTGTGTGTGTGTGTGTGTGTGTGTGTGTGTGTGTGTGTGTGTCTGTCTGTTGCCTTAGGTTAAAGTTAGTTTAAGTAAATTGTAAGCTTAGGGACTGATGACAAAAGAAGTTTAAGTCCCATTGCTTTGGAAACCTTTGAATATTTATTCCTTTGGATGGCAAAATTGTAAACTGTACCTTTCGTAATTGAGTTGAAGGCTGTCAGATGTAAACATATGTAGTCATACAAGCAAAATTCGCTTCTTAACATTTATTAAATGTTTTAAACATGGCTGAAGTTCAGCAACGGTGGAACACGATCCAAAAGTCAACACAGTTTCAGGCGACCAGTTGCAAAAAAATGGTTTACATGCCAGGTGCGGTATAAAGAACATGTACTATGGAGGACAGGACGCAATGTGCAAAATTCCACCTTTGCCGAGCATTTGCTTGTAGCCGATCATGTCCCTAAATCGTTGGAAGACAATGTAATTTTGCATAGAGAGGCCAAGGGAAGGAAACTAGATTTATGGGAAGAATATGAAATTTTCAAACACCTCATCATCAACGATGGTAATATGCTGAATGACCAACTGCAACTTGCAAGTAGACAAGGTTTCAAACCTATACTGTTTGTAGACATTTTTTAATGCAATACTTGTTCCTGCATGGTGTTTATTGTCCTCAGAATTCTAGAGGTGCACTTGTTTATAGTTTTCTAATGTTGTGATGTGTAATGCTTATCCCGTTCCCTCCCACCGGGTGCTTACTATTTATTCTTAGTTTGTGTTTCATGCACTATATGTCTGGCCGCTGAATATTTCCTAAGTTTTCTATCTTCAATTTTTGCGTGTATGCACGTATATATATTCCGCCATGCACATGACTCGGCTCCATTTCTTTACACGTTATTTCCCATCTGACTTCCCATCTTTCTTTATCTTATCTGTTTTCTGACAATATCATATTACGCATAGTTTTCTGCTTGTCAAATTCATTCGCGTCCGCGACTGCGCGCACGCCCATCAGCCCTCTTGGCGCCACCTAGTGCGGGCGCACGTCACTAGCGTTCCTACGCCTCTGCCAGTACGCAGTGCTCACGCGACCTGTGTGTGGACGTGCTCCACAATTTTATGATGTAGATTTTATTCTATTGACATGGAGTCAGCCACATTTTATTTAACAACTATTTTAATGTGAGCTTTTTGTAAGTACATTCTCACCTATGCTGTAATTTTAATTTCTTATTTACGAACACTTTTGTATTTTACTATTATTCATATGATTTGTGTATTATATTTTATTAGGTAATACTTCTGAAGAAGGCAAAATTACTTTCGCCGAAACTTAGGTGAAGGTTTATGCATGTAAATTGCATTTTTATGCAACTGGTCGGCTGAAACTGTGTTGACTTTTGGATTTGATAAATGAAAATTATAACACTCTTAAAAATGTTCAAATGTTTGTTAAGCTTATGGGACTTAACTACGGGGTCATCAGTCCCTAAACTTACAAACTACTTATGAACTACTTACGAACTAGGACGGCACAAATATGCATGCCCGAGGGGGGATTCGAACCCCACCCCGGAGTGGCCGTGCTGACCGTGACTGGAGCGCCTCAGTCACCTCGGCCACCGCGGCCGGCGTAACACTCTTACTCGCATTAAAATGCACTTGTGAATTCCTTTAATTTCTTCAGAAGTGTATTTTGTTTCGGACTGAATTAAAGAAATAAACACATGCTTACTCCATCAGGGATGGTTGCTCAATGCTGACACTTTTAGCACTTTAAAGTTGGTCAAATTCATATTTCTTATAAGTGTAGTACAATATAATACAAACCGCTATCAAAATACATCACCATACACTAAACAACCAACAAACAATGCACGTTATCACAGCCAGAGAAAGACTAATTCAACTAATCGTTACTCATCCGAACAAAGTCAAATGTTTGTAGAACTTATGGGACATCAGTCCCTAAACTTACAAACTACTTATGAACTAGCTTATACTAAGGAAGGCACAAATATCCGTGCCCGAGGGATATTCGAACCCCGACTGTAGTGGCCGTGCAGGCCGTGACTGGAGCGCCTCAGTCCCCTCGGCCACCGCGGCCGGCTCGTCCGAACATTCTCGCAAGAAGAAGAGGACGCAGCATTGTCGTATCTTAATTACGATCGAACCCTATGGCTGCGCTGTTCTCATATAGCCCTAAATATGTTTCGGATTTTGTACATACCTTTTCTCTTGAAATAATTCTCAATTTTTTTCACTTTCACTTTTACATGGATATTTTAAAATTACTCTTGAGACCTATACACTTACTGGAGGTGGTTTTTAAGACAGTCACAGAGAAAGTCTTTTCAGTAAATTTTTATTCTTATTTGTTTTCATGTAAATATGATTTATAATTTATTTTATACGTTTTTTTTATTCTCTTTACAAAAAATAAATAAATCGCGCGCCAGAGACTGTGTAAGTTGCACAAGACGGTCTCTGTCCCGTTAATTTGAGTCCGTATTAAGCACAAAGAGGTAAGAATAATCTCCGTGATTAAGTATAATAACATTAATCTCTACACTATCTGGATGCTTAACTTCAACTGGTTTAGAGTGCCAGCCATAGATATTCATACTTAGTTTCTTGCCAAATTCAAACATGGATGCTATGAAGCATTACAAGAAAAACGGAGAAGAAAGTATGTTTCGATCTTCGACAATGGATACAGGTAGACGGGGCATGGCATCGATTTCATGTAGCGATCTCTATACTACCTGGATGTTGAACTACAGATTTCTGAGAGTGCCAGCCTAAGATGTACGTATTCGGATTCTTGACTAATTACAACATGGCTGCTATGAGGTATTACAAGAAAACGAAAAGCCGCGGTGGGGTAGCCGAGCGGTCTAAGGCGCCTTGCTCCGGAGCGAGCGGTTGCTCGCCGTGGGGGTTCGACTCCTACCTGGAGCATGAGCGTGTGTGTTGTTCTTAGGTTAGTTTAGTTTAAGTAGTTTGTAAGCTACGGACTGATGACCACGCTGTGTGGTCCGATAGATTACAAACATTTGAACATTTTGAAGAAAACGAAAAAGAAATGTGCTTCGATTCCGTACTCACGCGAGACTGTTACTTCGCATATTGATATAAATTTCAATTCCAGAGGTCATCTAGCTGCCTATTATTTTCACTTACTAACTGCTGGAAATTCGTTTGACTAATTACAACGGGCGGATGATGCAAATTTGTCTGCAAAACATATGAATGTGCAGGCAGGCTACAGCCCTGTGCCCAGTCACCAGAGTTATACATCCAGGTTATATAGAGATCACTGTTTTCATGGCACCAACATATCTGCAGCTATACCGTTGCTGGCCGCTGTGGCCGAGGGGACTGAGGCGCTCCAGTCACGGTCTGCACGGCCACTACGGTCGGGGGTTATGGATATTTGTGCCGTCCTTAGTCTTAGATAGTTCATAAGTAGTTTGTAAGTTTAGGGACTGATGACCCCGTAGTTAAGTCCTATAAGCTATACAAACTTTTGAATTTTTAGTGTACAGCTGTGCTACAGCTTTGCCTAGGATTATACAGAGATTTTTGTAAAGGCAAGCAACGTTATATTTCAAATGAAAGTATTATTAGTTTAAAATGATGGAATTTCTTGAACACAGTGGAGTTGTTTATTATATCCGGCTAATGTTTTCCAACAGTCACGAGGTCCTATGTTTGAACCACGTAGTCTAGCTGGTCTCCTGTTTGTCTGGAATGTTAGTATCTATGGTCGAAGGTCGAAATTCCGCTCCCATAACAGCCTATTACATCGAATATTGAATTAAATTCCAAATTAAGAGGTAAGCAATTAATTCCTTGTCACATAGTAACTGATGGAAACTCGTTTGATAAATTTACATCTACATGTACATCTACATGGGATAATGTGAAAAGCACATTTAAGTGCCTGGAAGAGAGTTCATGGAACCACCATTATTCTATTTATCTCCCATTCCACTCTCGATTAGCGCGTGGGAAGAAAGAACACAATCTCTCCGTTCGAGCTCTGATTTCCCGTATTTTATCCTGATGATCATTTCTACGTATGTAAGTAGGAGTCAACAATATATTTCCGCATTCGAAGGAGTATGTTGGCGATTGGGGTTTCGTAAGTAGCCCACGTCGCAGCGATAAGCGCCGTTATTGTAATGATTCCCATCCCAGATCCTGTATCATTTCCGTAATGCTGTCTCCCCTCTATCGTGACAATACAAAACCAGCTGCCCTTCTTTGGACTCTTTCGATGTTCTCCGTTAATCCCACCTGATAAGGATCCCACACTGGGCTGCAATACTTTAAAAATGGACGGACAAGCGTAGTGTATGCAGTTTCTTTTGTAGTTCTGTTGCATGTTTTAAGGGTTCTGCCAATAAAACGCAGTCTCTGGTTCGTCTTTCCCAAGACATTATCTACGTGTTCTTTCCAATTTAAGTCTGAAGTAATTAGTAATTACTAGTAATTCCTAGGTATTTTGTGGAGTTTACGGCCTTCACTTTTGATTCATTTATCTTGTAAACAAAGTTTACCAGATTTCTATTCGTACTCATGTGGACGACTTCACATTTCTCATTATTTAGAGTCAATTGCCAATTTTTACACCATACTGATATCTTATTCAGATCGTTCTGCAGTTAGTTTTGATCTTCAGATGATTTTACTAGACGGTAAATGACGGCGCCATCAGCAAATAACCTAGGTAAGCTACTTAGATTTTCCCCTAAATCGTTTATGTAAATAAGAAACACCAGAAGCGTAATTATTTGATTATTTATTAATGTTCATTTAATTTTTAAGTCATGATCACCTACTTGCTTCTTTGATTATGATAATAATGAACCAGAGAATATGTAACTAATTTTGGAGTCTGAAAAATAACCGACGAAGAGCGTGTCTCCAAGCGTGTTACTAATGGCTTCAGATGTTTTAGATTTCGATTGGTGATTACATAGGAGCCTGGTGTGTACCGATTATATTTAACACTAAGTATAGGCTTATTAGCGATCAGTCGGACCGTGTCTCTCATAAGGGTATGACATTATTTGGCATTTCGATGTTGTTTTGTTGAAAGAATTTGACCATAAGCCAATACCTGAACTTTTGCGAGTGTTAAGATTCTCAACAGCAGGTGGAAGTGACATTATAAGTACACCAGTTATTAAACGGAGCAAAAACGACGGAATTTTTATATTATATTGCGTTACAGGAGAATTTATTTGCAAAACTCTGTATTTATGTTTGAAGGTCAAGAATCTAAATGCTAATCTTCTGTCGGTGACAAAATTCTGAATGCGTAACTGCAGAGCATGTCATGCAAAGAGATGAAGTGCCACCAACATACGGTCACATGCGTTAATCTGATAAGCCCGCCGCGGTGGCCAAGCGGTCTGCGGCGCGCCAGTCACGGTCTGCACGGCCACTACGTTTGGGGGTTCGAATCCCCCCTCGGGCATGGATATTTGTGCCGTCCTTAGTATTAGCTAGTTCATAAGTAGTTTGTTGTAAGTTTAGGGACTGATGACCCCGTAGTTAAGTCCCATAAGCTCTATAAACATTTGATTTAATCTTATAAAATATCAGCCATCTTGAGATCATATGTCTTAGTAATTCACTAAATGTTGGTCTAAAAGCAGTATAATCATTCAAATATACAATTATGAGTTGTATATACCAACCAAAAGCAGTATAACATTTTGAAGGTGAACACAAATTGGCTGTTGCACATGCTTGAACCTCAAATACTTATGAATCTCCTCCCAGACAATATGTCAAACAATATAGAACATGCAATCTTGTCTCCAGAGAGATTTGAAACGAAAAGTAACTTCCGTCTGAAGCGCCAAATCTTAACTACTATGATAGCATAAAACGCTAAGAGATGACGTTCCTTTGTTGACCCAATGAGGATTAGGACGGAAAAGTCAAGAAGTAAGTGAAAAATAACCCACAGTTATATAAAACGATGGTAATTCTTCGTAGCACTGGCGAAAGGCACAATACGTTGGCTCAGCCTCAGAATGGCAGAAGAAATCCTAGCTCGGGCAATGAGTTTGATTCATTAACTATATTTTAAGTCGAAAGCGCTGTTTCGAGTAACGTGTAGTTGCACCAGCTGCAACTCTAAAATTAAAAATAAATTGCAGGGTAAATGTTTAGTGCGGGTTTCCTATTCAGTATCTGTAGTATGTCAGTTTACTTTTATACCTTAACAGTAATTAAAAAAAAATCTTCATCATGCATGTAAATCGCTTTCTATCTTCATCAAACGCTATCAACTTTACCGGTATTAGTAAATAAGTTTTCTAAATATAGTACGCTTGAAAACAGTTTTACTGATGAATGATTTTCTAACAATTCAGATAGAATTTTCTAATAATTCAGATATATAAACAGTAGTACACGGATTACGAAACACTTAAAAATTCGAATGTTTGCATAGCTTATGGGACTTAACTGCGGGGTCATCAGTCCCTAAACTTACAAACTACTTATGAACTACCTAATACTAAGGGCGGCAGAAATATCCATGCCCGAGGGGGGATTCGAACCCCCGACCGTAGTGGCCGTGCATACAGTGACTGGCGCGGCGCAGTCCCCTCGTCCACAGCGGCCGGCCGAAGCACTTACATCGACAAACATGTTATAATATGCAAATAACAAAGTTTAAAATCAGGAAAACAAACCACAAAAATAAATAAATCTTCCACATTGATCGTAAAATACGACCCCAAAGTCTTCTCAAACAGGTGAATATATGCAATGTGTTCTGATTACATAAAGGGGAAACGTTCGCCAGGTGTGCAAACATATTCGTCTCGTCGGTAATTCTAATGGACCAAACTACGTTGATCATCAGTCCATAGTCTTACAAACTACTTAAACTAAGTTAAATTAACCTAAGGACAACATACACATCCATGCCCGAGGGAGGATTCAAAGTTCCGACGAAGAAGGCCGCGCGATCCGTAACGTGGCGCTCCAGACCGCTCGCCTACTCCCGCGCGGCCGTATATTGCAGAATGAACCTAGTAAACTAACTCATTAGCTCGATTCATCTGAAAATATAGCTTAGTTTGCTGTTTACATTGCGGTTTCTCCGACTTACTCATGACTGGGTCAATAATGGAGCATCATCTCTTTGTTTGTTAGTATGACAACCAGGCGCTACAATGTTAGCCTTTCACACGGATGTTTGTGTTGAACTGTAATTTCGTCCGAAGCAAGATTTTACCTATTCTATAGCGGAGCCACTGTGAGTTCGACAATGAATAATGAAATCGTTTACTTGATTCCTTATCCTATGGATCTAAAGGCAGATAACCTGCTAAATTGCGTAGTTATTATGCCAGTTTTTTCTGCTCTTCAGTGTATTGACTTAATTGCTAACCTGAATTTTTTAACTGCAGTTCATTGTGTGTCTCATTCTACTGCAATGTTTGCATACTTTTGTGATAGTTCTGTAACATTACATCAGTGTGAGTGTGAACTGACAGACAATTTTGAAGCCAAAACTCCATATTATCCATTTCAGATTCTCTGTTCTATTGAAAACGCCTTTTTGTATTGTTAACATGGCAAGAATTCATTTTTACTAGCAGAATGCATATTGAATGAATTTTTTCAAAGAAATGTTTGTTTATCTTATGGGACTTACAAACCACTAATCAACTAACTTATACTAAAGAAATCACAAACATCCAATTCCGAGGGGGATTCGAGCCCCCGACGGGGAACGGCCTCGCGCATCGCAGCATAGCGGCTCAATGTGCTCGGCCACTCCGCCGCAGCATGGAATTTTTTGTTAATTTAGCGAATACAGCAGATTAACAAACGTGATGAGTAAGTCAGTAAGTAATGAGTGAGTATGGTGTCCCACAATATCTAAAAATTTTTAAATGTTTGTGAAACTAAGGGATCAAACTGCTGAGGTCATCAGCCCGTAGACTTTCGAACTGCTTGAACTAACTTAGGCTAAGAACAACACACACCCAAGCCCGAGGGAGGACTGGAACCTCTGACAATGACGGCCGCCCAATCCGTGGCAAGATACCTTAGACCGCACGACTTTTCCCACGCGGCACACATTATCTAAAGCCGTCTGACACGGACACGTTTTCTAATTAATATTGGTAAACCACACAATGAAATTGTGATAGTGTGATACTATCGTACAAATGGAACTTCCCGAAACTTCTCTAATAACACACTATCCATACTAATACTATAAACCCAAAGAAGCACTGTCTATGCTTTCACGACTAAATCTCTTAATCGATTTTCATTAAATTGGGTATGGAGATAGCTTGAACGCTGAAAAAGAAAATGGACTACTTCAGGCCTACAATTAAAAATTACATGCGTATATTGAACTTCTTTATGCACTCTTTAGTAGTGCTCTCTTAGTCTACTTAAGTTAAACTACACGTAAACCAAAAGTCCATATTTATTAATAGAAAAATGAATATCTATTCCATTAATTAGTAAATACAACTTACGTCTATATATTAACTTTAATAGAAGAAAGGCATTGGTCAGGGATACACAATGCCGAAATTGTAGTACGCGTAGGAGTAGAGAATTTGGCGTTCTGAAATATTCACACAGTCAGATAAAGTTAAAAATTAAAATGCATTTTACCACTGGTTGAATGAACGTGAGAGCGTAGTGGATATCGTGAGAGAGTGTGGTGTGCTAGGTCGTGAGTTCGACACCCGTCTAAACCAATTTTCTTAATTTTAATTTAGAAATAAGTGTATAATCACAGAAAGAGGATGAATTCTCCATGTATAATACTTACAATGTTTAAACATTGCGAGTGCGGCGCTATTGACACTGTCCTGTTTAATAGCTGATTAAACATTTTTTTTTAAATTCCTAATTACTTCTTACAAACCGAAAATCGTTATTTACAACTCTCATTTCTAAGAATGATACATAATTTTTATTTTATGGAGGTAGTTACATTGTCAAATGTCCAATCACAACTGTTGTTTCATCACATTCTTAACTATAAAAACACACGTGTGCAAATTCACGAAATTTCATTAGATGGAAACTTAGAATAGTTTTATTGTAGAATTTTCCTCAGTGTTGCTGAAATACTTTGACATTCGGCCGAGTAAGAGATTTCGTGCCAAATCTTGATATAGATGCGTAGATAGTGAACGGCCCCGAATTTGCCTCGGCGTACGTTCACATTACTTCAGAACACTTTTATCACGGTTTCGCCTGAAAGAAATTTTATGCTTCATGTTTTCGTAATAATTGTCGAAATCATTAGAGACTAAGTACTATGTCAATGTTCCCTTTTGAAAGATAATACCATTCTCTTTGTTCTGGTTTCAGGCAATTATTTATGTTGTGGCTGATGTCCTGGTGTAAACATAATTCAGCATGGTATGTGTTTAGAGATCACGTCAATCTTCCACTGAGCGACCACGGCCCTTACATAATGCAGTCGCTGCCACATGAACCCTGACTGCATGCCTGAATAGACATGCGAATAATATGGGTCACCAGAACACACAACTATCATCTAAAACGCAAAGACAACAGAAAAGAGACGGAACTGCAAACGATTGAGGAAGGCATATTGAGAACATACGCGATATACTGGAAAATACGATTCTGCAGGTAGAAGGACCAAGTGGTTCTAGAGATTCAGTGAAGACACATGAAATGGGAATATGGCGCCAAAATCGAAAACTAGGGGTAAGTCGAAAAATAACGGTTTTTACTGTGTAACTATGCGCACCGAGGAAGGGGGTGCAGTGGTTAGCATATTGAATTGTAATTCAGGAGCACAGAGTCGCAAATCCGCCTTCGCCCATGCAGATTTCGGTCTTCAACGATTTCCCTAAATCCTGATTACTCCGTCGATTGGACGTTAATCCTATCTTCCTTCGAATACACGTAGAAAGAGTACAAATGTAAAACCGGAATATATTACACGTACAGCCGCGACGAAGTGGCTGAGCTCATTGAGGCGCTATGCTTCGATGCGCGAGGCCGTTTCCCGTCGGTGGTTCGTATCCCTCCTCTGGTATGGAAGTTTGTGTTGTCTTTAGTATAAGTTAGTTGATAAATAGTTTGTAAGTTTAGGAACTGATGACACCGCAATTAAATCCTATAACCTTCACAAACATTTGAACATTTTTTTGAACATGAACAAAGAGAACACTACATTCGGATTAATTAAAAACCAGAGTATAGTGAAGAGAGTGGGTTTAGTGCTTCAGGCATTCTACGTACTCTCACCCCTGTTCAGAACACCACCATGTGAATCTGTCACAAGATTACACATTGCCCTGAATGTCAGTATGCCGCGAAACGATTGATTCTTCGTGTGAATTTCTGCATTTTATCGCATCGTCATAGGTACATATTGAATTCGCTAAGTATCGTCTTGCTGATTTTTTACAGAAAAGAATTGTCCGTGAACGGCGTCCGAGCGTTGTTGTTTTTGCATTCAAGCAGTGCGAGACACACTTTTCTCACACATTTTTCTTGTTCAAAACATTCCTGAACACTTGAGGTAGAGATGTTCTTCCATAGTGATTTGTAACAGGAGGTGCATCCAGAAAGTTCAATATTCAAATATTTGTAAAGCTTATGGGACTTAACTGTGGAGCCATCGGTCCCTAAACTTGCAAATTACTTATGAACTAACTTACAATAAAGACAACACAAACATCCATGCCTGAGGGAGGAATCGAACCTCCGACGCGGGAGGCCGCACGATCCGCAACGTGGCGCTCCAGACCGCTCGGCTACTTCCGCGCGGCATACAGAAAGTAAGCGTCCCTATTTATAAAAGAAAAAAGCAAATACACGCCAGTAACTTGAAACTTTTATCAACAACAGGTACAGGAAGGTATGAAATATTTTTCGACATAGTCACCAAAAGAATTGAGTTCCTTGTTTACGCAGGATTAACTTAAGTGGTTTTTTTTATGTTTGTGAAGGTTATGGGACTTAACTACGGTGTTATTAGTCCCTAAACTTACAAACTACTTGACAACTACCTTATCCTAAGGAAGGCACAAATATCCATGCCCGAGGGGGGATTCGAACCCCCGACCGTAGTGGCCGTGAAGACCGTGACTGAAGCGCCTCAGTCCCCTCGGCTACCGCGGCCGGCATTAACTTAAGTACTCGTTATCCTGTGTCATAGCGCGTGACAGTCGTATTCAGTTATCCGTCGTTGTCAAAATGGCAAGAGGACATGCCATTCAGGACAAGAGGTACGGATTGATTACTGCAGGTGTTGTAGTACTCGTTGACAATGTTCGCCCCCATACGGTTCGGCACAAAGCGACTGTTTTGCAGAAGTTCATATGGAAGCTGCTTGATCATCCAGCATATATTTCTCATCTTGGTTCCAGCTATTTACATCTTTTATTGCAACCTCAAAGAAATTATTCTCCTTCGGCCAGAGTTAGACAACGACAAATAGCTGCAGACCACTGTCTAGCACTGGTTCCATTTACAGACAGCAGATTTCTACGACAGGAAAACGGAAGTTAATCCCAGAAGTACCTCCATTCTTTTGGTGACTATGTATAAAAACAAATATTGCTATACCTGTTGTTAATAACGATTTTTATGTAGGTTCTCTTTGTTTAAAAAATAGGGAAATTTAATTTCTTTCGTTGATTCGACTCATCTAGTTCCTCAAGGAACACCAAATGCATTTATATCATTTATAGTTTTGATTGAAACAGTTAGTAACATCATTGGTACAGATACACTAGCTATACGATTAGCAGCAAATTGCAGGACATCTATTATTAACACTATTAGGTACGGTCGCACACTAGTTACTTAGAGCTTGCGCAAGAAGCCGTGCCCCATGCGCAGAAACGCATTCTCAAGTTGTGCGCAGGGCGAGTCCATTCCTTTGTTTCTGAGGGGCGGCCGCTCAGCAGCCTGTTTCCAGCTGAGCCGTTCGTTTCTTCTGTCAGTCGACTGTCAACTGCGCCTTGAGACCAGTAGGCAACATGCAACTGAAGCGGCCGCCCCTACAAAACCGAGGAATGGACTCGCCCAGCGCGCAAGTCAACAAAGCACGGACGATGACTTCTTGCACGAGCTCTAGCACCGCCTGCTCAGAAATGATTAGTCGAATGCACAGCTGTTGTTTACAATCCTCGCTTCTGGCTGCCGCCACAGTTACTGCGCCAACCCTGCTTATACGCCAGCAATAAAATTAACATCGGAAGTTTTTGAACGGAGAGTGTACAAAACAAAATTAGAAATGAAAATGCTTCCAACTGTACCCGCAAAGGAGGCATAAAAAGTGTACACTAGCATAATTGAATTAGAGGCGATGGAAAGGGCAATAGTTACATTTTTTTAAGAAAAGAGGGTTACGACTTAAATATTTCCTCTATATCTATCAGTTTCCGCTGTAAAGGGCAGAATTCGATTTTGTATTTTTATAACTTCAGGTGTTTTGAAAAGGGGAATCAGTGGGGGAGTGATGTTGGTGGAGGTTACTTGAAGCTGTAAATTTACAACTGTACTTCATGAGGAATTTTTTCAAGTGATTTCAAAAAGTGTATGGAAGACAAGATTTATCTACAGCATTTTCTTCCCAAAGAAGAAGACCTGCTTTTTATTCGCCTAGTTCGATGCTTTTCGGACGTTTGTACATGTTCGTTCTTCGGTGGTATTCGGCTCTGCTTTTTTAACACAGAGGGCATTGAGCCCTCTGGCCTGGCGCCCTGAGCCACGGCGCCTGGCTCTTTGTGAATCAACATTCCACGTGATTGATTGTACCAAACTTAACAAAGGAGTGTTGTAAACTTAAGACTTCATCGACGGATTATCATCTAATGGTTCTATGATGGAGAAACGTGAAAATATACTATTAACCACAGTAAAGACGAACTTGGATGTGTGTCCGATTAACTAGGAAGGTTTAAAGGACAAGATGATGATTCCGTGTGGCATTTATGGCCGTTAGACCCCAACCGGGATCATGTCCAACCTGCCTGGTACAAGTATTTTTAGCTGACGCGACTTCGACAACTTCCGTGTCAATGATGACGAAATGGTGACGAGAACAAAACCCAGTCCCTGAGCACAGATACATCTCCGATCCGCCCGGAAATCGAACCCGGGCCCCCCTGCGTAGCAACCCACTACGCAGTCCGCTAGACTACGGAATAAAAATCTATTCTATAAAGCACGGAGCAGAAGCTGATTATAATGCATTACGAGGAAGTCATGAGACTAAATGTATCTTGTGTAAATATGGCTCTGCACTGGTGTTCGATTAGGTAAAATCAAAATAGTTATATTGACGAACCACATAGCAGAGTTAGCGATATTTGGAACAGCACGACGCCAAAAACACTTCAGAGTTGACCTAATCAGATATTAATCCGTTTGCTGAAAACATCTCCCAGGATTTCACTTTGATAGTTGCAAACTGAGGTTAGGTTGTGGTTCCGCCAAACTTCAGACAACAGTAACGGTAATAATAAATTTGTTTGTAGTTGTAGAAATTTTGTCTCGTTGATGGGGGACTGTGTCGAGAAATTTGTAGACATCTAAAACCGTAACTGGCAGATTTTTAATAAAGCTTAGAGCAATATAGATCAAACAAATAATTTTATATTTCTTGTTGGTTTGTTTGTATGATTGTCTGCCGATATGTTTATATGTATTTCACGCAAAAACTAATGCGCATAATTGGATGCGGTACTCACAATTTTGTGAGGTCTAGCATAAAATCTGGTAATGTTTGTCCTTGATTCGGACGTAGAGGATACCGCTTGCGGCTGCGGTTCCACTAGCGAGAGCAACTCCGATCTTTGATTGACGCGAGTGCACTCGTGCATCCAGCTAATCCATCTTTAGTATCAGGCAACATCCCAGAGATAAATTAAATTGGCCCCAGTCCCCTGGTTCCGACGGTTCCGACCAAGGTTTTCGGGAGGTTTTCCTTGGTTGTAAGACGTATGCCGGAGCTGGTAAGCCCCTCCCACTTATTCCCAATTGGGAACCCCGTTTGCCCCACCATCAACTTGTCTGATAATTGGTGAATAGAACCGGATCTCAAACAGCCTGCTCACTCCTGGGAGTGAAGAATGAAATGAATAAGACCCCCCCCCCCCCTTGATTCGCTACCTACGAGTTCTTTTAACTGGTACAGTACGGAGAAATTGGAATCCATAGGAGATTCAAGAAAAATGTCTTAGGAAACTTTAGTTCCCATTTTGTCTAGATTGCCTAATGTTGGAACAGGCTATTGGTATCCATGGAGATAAAATTATGATTACTTTTTTAAAGTATAAAAACTAGAGCGAAAAATTGACTGTTTATTTCCGACTAGTTTCGAACCCAATGTTGCTCCGAAATAATGTGAGCACAGCAACATGCTGAAAATTGCCCAACATTGAGTCAAAATTAGTTGAAGATAAAAAGTGAATTTTGCGCTCTAGACTGTTTTTATATTTTAAAATAAATATGCGATGTAGACTCTTCATTAAATTCTTAATTTTAGTAACTGCAAATTACGCTGTTACGACATCTGCAATAGAAGTATAGGGTGTACTAAAATTAATATCGGGGATTTATAAGCTTTGAAGAATTTATTAAGGTGACAACATTACAAATTATATATAAAATAAACGAGCAACTGAAACAGTTTGTCCTACAAGTGTTCAGTGTGCGCATCCTTCCTTACACGTTACACGTGAAGTCGACAGCCAGTTTAGTGTGTCTGTAGTAATTGATGCAACTGCAGCTGCAATCCTATGTCGTGGGTCGTGTAGGTGAGCCGGTAGCGGGGGCACAAACACCCGATCCTTTACAAACCCCCAAAGGTAAACATCGCAAGGCGTCAGATTTGATGAACGTGCAGACCAATCGAATTAATCTGTACTGAAATATGTTTGACACGTTTATTTAATAATAAATTGACTCGTAACATTGGGTTTATTCTGAACAAAGAGTAAATCACTGTAAAGAGTTACACAGGAATTGTTTAGCAGTTGAAGCGATACTGTAGAACATCGAAGTCAACTTTTATTGTCGTGGGGGAACTTCATGTGATGTTGAAATGTTTATTTTTAATGCTGTTTCAAAGCAAATAAATAAATAATTCCAATTAAATTCGTGTTAAACCATTTATTGCCATCAGAAAGTAATGAATATTCCCCTGGTTAATATTTGCATAATGAGCGTCAAATCTGCAAGACTCCACGAGACTACATCGGCCAGATGACAAAGAATAAGTGTTAAAATTCCATAACTTTTTTTTATTGTTTGGTGAGTTCTCCTCCAACTTGTCAGGACATTTAAAGATCTCTCTTGCCAAATCCTAAGTATTTGTAGATGACGGCAAGATGCTCGGAACATTACATCTGATTAAGCCGAACGCTACCAAGTTAATGTATGATTTGCAATGGTAAGGTCACAAACATAAATTCTACAAAGCCTTAAAAACCAGATATTCACTTTGGCATGCTGTGAAATTTCAGTGGTGGGCAAGGTGCCGTAAGAGAAATGTTTGTAATTACTTTTATACGTAATCCAAATATTTTCTGTAATTTTTGCGTTACTAACGTTAGTGAAGTATAGAGAGACATAAATAAACGTGAAATATATGTAAAAACAGCCGAAAATCCCTGATTCATTAATATAAACAACTACTTATTCATGAGGAAATAGTTACGAATATGTGTATAGCCTACTCTGCTGAAAGTGAGTCAATATAAACAGACCCAAAACGTTAATTCCTGATTTAGTCTGTTCTTATATGACAGGAACTTATTTTAAGTTTAAGAATTTAATATTCTTCGAACATTTTTACACTTCACTCGCCTTTGTTATAAAGCCTTATAATTTGCAGTATAATTACTTTTGATTAAAAAACGAATGTCTTGAAGATTCTCGCAGTTTGTGGTTCAGATGTAGTAGCGAGAAATTACCTTCAGCTACAGCTTTAGTGGCTGATCTGATACATTAAATAATGTAGGTATTGCATTCCATATAAGTTTCTTATGTACAACACTTACTGATTTGGCTGGAATTACAGTGAAGAAATCCTGACGAAATCAAATCAAATGTTTGTAGAGCTTATGGGACTTAACTACGGGGTCATCAGTCCCTAAGCTTACAAACTACTTATTAACTAGCTAAGACTAAGGACGACACAAATATCCATGCCCGAGGGGGGATTCGAACCCCCGACCGTAGTAGCCGTGCAGACCGTGACTGGAGCGCCTCAGTCTCCTTGGCCACCGCGGCCGGCTAAATCCTGACGTTTCTGAGTAGAAAACCGACGTCTTTCTGTAGAAGGTTGGGTCTTCTGTTTCTTATTAGTAATTTTTGCTCTCAATAGAAACTGAAATTCTTGATTAAAAAGTCGTACATCTCAAGATAACGTTAAATATACCTTCCAATGGCTCTTATAAAACCTAATAAAGAGAAATTTAGAGTTTTTTCTGGTTATTACCTATATTTATGACACTAAATATCTTCTCCTTTGTAAAAAGTACGTTAAAATCAATTTAAAAGACACTATCCACACTTATCCGATATAGTATTCAGAAATTTACCTTCCCAGCCGCTGCTGGCGTGGCGCATAACAAAAGTCAGTGGAAGTGTAGTGACTATATATATTAGACGAGTGATATTCAACATTTTCGAATGAGCGACCTCCTTGTAAGTAAAAATATTCTGGTGATCCCCACGTTACGCAGTCTAACAAAATTATATTTCTTATCTCAAAGGCAACGAATGATATCTTTCTGCTGGTACAGTTTTTTTGTCAGTTGTTGGATGTTATTGTTAAAATGTATTTGTTCAATTTTATGTTGTTTTCGAACAAATATAAATTTTGCATAACGCGTGTTTCGCAGTTTAGGCAAGATTCAGAACCAAATTATGCTGAATAACCAATGTCCCACTGCACATACAGTTTTTAAAGAAGTAGATTGTTTTTAAAAAAATTAGAATTAATTATTGCATCATGTTCATTCACCTGTCGAGTGATTGCTGAACAGTTTACAGAATTACTGGTTATTCATCGTTAACTGTAATATATATATAAAAGTTCTATTCTGTTTAGGATTATTGTTAAACAAGGAATTATATTATCATATATATTATCTCTGAACGGTGCTTTTGTGGGTACGCCATATCTCCCGTATTACTTCTCCAAAATTAATGATAGAGAGTTTATTTTCAAGATTTCGTTCTCCACTAATGACGAAAGACACGCAAATAATTTAAAGTTATTGCTTTCACAAAAAACTTTATTTTGAAAACATTTGTACTGATGGTACAATATCAGATCATACCCGGCAAACGATCGGAAATGGGACGTGTATATACGGTTGCTCCCATCAGCCACAGCGCCGAGTGTCAACTTACTTTGCGCTGCCGATATAACAGCAATGTAGAAGGTGCCATCTGTTGACAATGTGTGTAACTAACATGAACGACAGCTCTTGCATTTGCTTAGATTCTTTATTCACTCCAAAGATCTTTTGTCACACGATTTCGGTTATACAGGTCAATGTAACGACGAAAAATACACAAATAATTTAACTCACACGCACGACAGCTCTTGCAGTTGTTTAGATTCATTACGGAAGCATAGTTTATCAAGAGATTTCTGTTTCACAGATCGATTTCACAATTAATCATATTTAATTATATACAGGGTGAGGCTGCTAAGTCATAACACCCTTTGTAATCTCCCTAACCGTAACAGATACAAAGATGCCGTTTGGACAGTGAATTGCAGGAACAGGGGCTACTTGACTACATTACATTTCATTTCATGTTTGTGCTATTTTTATTACAGAGATATGCGGCTAATTCAGTGAGTGCTCAGCTAAGATCTACTCTCTTCTGCAAGAAGTAAGTAAGTACCAAGACTAAGGTAGCAGTGCACCGCTCTATCTTTCGACCAACTTTGGTGTATGGGAGTGAAAGTTGGGTGAGTACAGGTTACCTTATTCATAAGATAGAGGTTACAGATATGAAAGTAGCAAGAATGATTGCAGGTACTAATAGACGGGAACAATGGCAGGAGGGTGTCCATAATGAGAAAATCAAAGAAAAACTGGGAATGAACACCATAGATGAAGCAGTTAGAGCGAACAGACTGAGATGGTGGGGTCATGTTACACGCATGGGAGAAGCAAGGTTACCTAAGACACTCATGAGCTCGGCAGCGGAGGGTAAGAGAAGTCGAGGGTGACCAAGAAGAAAGTACTTAGATTCGGTGAAGAATGATTTTGAAATAAAAGCCATAACATCGGACGAGGCATCAATATTAGCATTGAATAGGGGATCAAATGTTCAAATGTTTGTTAAGCTTAAGGGACTCAACTACGGGGTCATCAGTCCCTAAACTTACAAACTACTTATGAAAAACCTACAACTAAGGACGGCACAAATATCCATGCCCGAGGGGGGATTCGAACCCCGACCGTAGTGGCCGTGCAGACCGTGACTGAAGCGCCTCAGTCCCCTCGGCCACCGCGGCCGGCAATAGGGGATCATGGAGAAATTTTATTAGAGATACTATGCTCCAGACTGAAAGCTGAAAGGCATAATCAGTTTCTAATGATGATGATGATGAGATATGAGGCCATCTTTTTTAAAAATGGAATCATATGTTAAATTTCAGCGTAACATGATGGGCTACAAAAGTCGTTTGCAAATATGTCCAATGCGACCTTTCCTATTGTATTGACTACACGGTAAACGTCGCCAGTCCGTCCTTACACAAACAACGCTGTTTCTAAGGACGAACACGATAGGTAAACTTACCTGTGTCGCGAAACTATTCGCCTAAATATTATGATATACAAATATTTGAAACCGACTTTTTAAGTCGAAAATGTTACGCTGTAATTTAACACAGGGTTCCATTACAAAAAACCTAAAGAAGGCTTCATATCAGTGTAATAAAAATAGCGTAAACATGAAATGTCGTGTATACAAGTAGCCCGTGTCCCTGTAATTCACTGTCCAAACGGCATCTTTTATCTATTACGGTTGGGGCGGCACAAGGGGTGTTATGACTTAGCTGCCTCACCCTGTATTTTATCTTACAATGAGAGTAATATTTGTTACTACTATTCAAGTTTATTATCTTTTACACACAGACACACACACACCCACACACACATACACACACATACATATTTATACTTGCAATTGCCTTTACTCGATTACTCAACTAGTTTCATATTTATCAGCCCTATGGTTTTGCAGTACGGAACCTGTAGTATTCAGACATGGACTGGTCTGTTTATTTTGTGGAGCAAGTACTTGCCCCTGTCATTGGGATTCCCCCCCCCCCTCGCCTCCTCCACTCGCCGAGCAACTCTCTACGACCCCCCCTCCCCATCTGGCGGTCGCGACCTACAGGTGGAAAAACACTGTGTTAGAGTGTGGCTTTAGTTTGGGCAGCTGGCTGGGGCAGTCGCATGCCGCCGGAGCCGTGCGGAGTGTCCGGCAGGCGGGAGCGGCGGGTGGCCAGCTTCGCGGCTGCGGCCGCGGCGCGTGCCGGCGCTGCGGTCCGCCGTGCCAAGGCGCGCGCCAGAATAGCCGCGATCGCGTGTCGCCCCCCAGAATAGCGCCAGCGGCCATCTCTGGACCTGGCCCTGCCGGAAATACGTCACCGGACCCCACAGCGTCACCGCTGCCCACGTCACGCGGCCAAGCGCGCCGTGCGCCGCGCGCCGCACAACGTTGCGCACCGCGCCAGCACCTGCTGCAGCGTCCGTCTCCCGGCTCCAGTGCCTTCACCGCCATTCCACGGGTCGTGGGTGAGGGGAACGTGGACGTGACGCTGGGCGACGTCACAGCGTGGAATTTTAAGTTCCGGTGCATTCCCAAGCTCGACAGGCAAATCAGACGCGAACGATTTTTGCAGGGTGGTGGATGTACGCGGCCAATGACGTGGAAGATCACTGCCTACATCACAAATAGAGGTCGCCATATTGGATTACAATCAATGGCCGTATTTCGTGGTTCGCATATTACAACTTACAGAGGAGGATCGTCAAATAACACTCGATAATTTTTTCTCCCCTTGTACTGCAGCCGGTGTGTTATAAATTTACGACGATATAGTCTGATGTTGGCGCCACATTGCGTGTTATATTTACCTGTGCAGCTCTAGCGAGAGAAGCCTCAACTGTTGTGCTCTTCAGTCTGGTCTGATGCAGCTCTCCACCCTAATCTAGCCTGAGCAGCTGTAGCGAGAGAAGCCTCAACTGTTGTGGTCTTCAGTCTGGTTTGAAGCAGCTCTCCACCCTACTCTATCCTATGCAAGTCTCTTCATCTCCTCAGAAGAACGGCGGCACCCTACATCTATTTGAATCTGCTTACTGTATTCACCTCTTGGTCTCCCTCTGCGGTTTTTACCTCACAGACTTCCCTCCAATGCTAATTTCACGATTCCTTGATGTCTAACAATGTGTCCTACCAATCGATCCCTTCTTTCTGTCAAGGCATGCCAGAAATTCCTTTTCTCCCCAAATATGTTCAGTACCTCCTCATTAATTACGCTATCCACCCACCTAATCTTCAGCATTCTTCTGTAACACCACATTTCAAAAGTCGCAATCCTTTTCCTGTCCGCACTGGTTATCGTCCATGTTTCACTCCCATAGAAGGCAACATTCCACACAAATGCCTTCAGAAAGGACTTCCTTACGCTTAAATTAATATTCGATGTTAACAAATTTATCTTTTTCAACAACGCTTCTCTTCCCATTGCGATTCTGCATTTTATGCCCTCTGTACTGCGACCATCGTGTGTTATTTTACTGCCTAGGTAACAAAACTCATTTACCATCTTTACGGTTTCGTTACTTAATCTAATTCCTTCAGCATCACCTGATTTCCTTAGACTGCACTGCATTACCCTTGTTTTGCTCTTGTTAATGTTTATCGTATATGCACCTTCCAACAGACTGTTCATCCCATTCAACTGCTCTTCCAGGTCCTTAACTGTGTCTGACAAAATTACAATGTCATCGGCAAACTGCAACGTTTTTAATTATTCACCCTGATCTTTAATACATTCTCCAAATTTATCCTTGCTTTCCTTTATAGCTTGCTCAATGTACAAATTGAATAACATTGGACAAAGGCTACAGCCCCGACTTACTCCCTTCCCAACCTCTGCATCCCCTCAACTCTGATAACCGCTGTCTGGTTTTTTTACATGTTGTAAATAACCCTCCGTTCTCTATATGATACTCCTTCTGATTTCACAATTTGAAAGAGTTTATTCCAATCAACATTGTCAAAAGCTTTTTCCAAATCTACAAAAGCTAGAAATGTAGGTTTGCCTTTCCTTAATCTATCTTCTAAGATAAGACGTAAAGTGAGGATTGCCTCCCGTGTTCTTACATTTCTCCTGCATCCAAACTGATCTTCTCCGAAGTCGGCTTCTACAATCTTTTCCATCCTTCGTGTTAAAAATTTATTAAACTGATTATTCTGTAATTTTCACATCAAAAATGGCTCTCGTGTTACTTTGAAGAACAGTGAAGTATATTTCGATATCTGAGGGACTAGATGGCATAACTCACAGGGACACCTCACCGCGTGGGCTCCTAGTTGCAGTGGCTATACGGCGTCGCAGGTGAGACGAACGTGGACGCGACGCTGGGCTAGAATTGTCACGTTGCAGCGTGGAATTTTGCGTTCCGGTGTATTGCCAACATTGAAAGACAGCACACTGCAGATTGCTGCAGGGTGGTTGATGTACGCGGCCAATGAAATGGAAGATCACATTCTACTTCACAAGTAGAGCTTGCAAGACGCCATATTGGATTACATCTTTTATAATTAAACGCCGTATTTGGTGGTTTGTATATTACAGCTTATACGGAACAATCATCAACTGGCCCCCGTGTTACTGTCTTCCACTTGTGAAGAACAACGAAGTATTTAACTTCCTGATTGTTGGGCATACAGTGTGATAAATATCGTTGAAGGACATTGTAATAAAATTTCCACATCACTGCTTACACTTTAATATATGACGCTACAGCGATTTCTTCTTGCCGTTTTCAAGCGCCTGTGTATATAAGAATTACTAAATCATTTTCCAAACCATTACAAGTAAAATACTATGAAAATGTTTTAAAAATTTTATAATTTTTTCCTATAACTTACGTCTGCGATGTTTTGACGTTAGTTACTAACATCTGACGTGACTGTTGCAGTGAATTAATCACTTATTTGACAGTTGTATATGTTTTTTGCTGTCAGTTTTTTTTTCATTGAAGGCTGAAAAGCAAAGATATGCTAATTGACCAGAGGTAGCTAAAAACGAAATAACTCTCTGACCAATGTAAACATTAAAAGTCTCTGATAACATAGTCGATTACCAGTGATCTCTCTACTACCTGGATGTTGAACTACAAATTTCTAAGCGTGCCAATCAATGATATTCATATTCTGTTTCTTGACTAATTACAACATGTCTGCTATGAAATATTAGAAGAAAACGAAAAGAAAATATTTGTCGATTCCGTACTCACGCGAGTCTATTACTTCGCATATTAACATAAATTTCAATCCAGAGGTAATCTAGCTATTGTTTATCACGTACTAACTGATGGAAATTCGTTTGACTAATTACAACATGGCGGACAATGCAAATTCGTATGCAAAACATACGAATGTGGAGGCACGCTACAGTTCTACGCTCAGATACCAGAGTTAAACATCCAGGTTATATAGAGATCACTGTCGATTACCCTATGTATATAAAACATTTTTGGTAGAAATGGAGCCAATTACGCAAAATATAAATAGTTTTCTATAATTTAACATCACAGCAGAAGAAGCCACAGAAAACCTGGCAGCAAAAAACGTATACAGTGGCGATATACGTGATTTATTCAGTGCAGTTTTCCCAACAGTCACACCAGATGTTTGTAACTAACGTCAAAACATCGTACACGTAAGTTATAAGAAAAATTTATAACAACATTTTCATCGTATTTGACTTGTAATGGGATGGAAATTGCTTAATGTAGTCCTTACATACGCAGGCGCTTGATAAAGCTGAAATCGCTGTAGCGTTGTATAATAAAGTGTAAGCAGTGATCTGGAAGTTTCATTACAACAGCGAAGTATATTTTGATAATCGAGTGACCAGATGGGGTAATTCACGGGGACGTGGATAACATTGAATTAGGACGACTGCATGGATAGCAGCAATCCTACAGGTGGTGTGCATTCTTCAAAGCCGGCCGTGTGGCCCTTATACAACACGAAACAGAGTAATGGAACACTCCATAGTATTTCGATGTGGTTATCTTCGCTACGGGAACAACATAGAACTGGTGAATTGCGCTTCCATTACACACAGTGAACTCAAGACTCTTCAAATGTTCAAATCTTGGCAAACTTATTCGACCAAACTGTTGTGGTCATCAGAACTAGACTTACAAACTACTTAAACAAATTCACTCTAAGAAAAACACTCACACCAATGCCCGAGGGAGGACTCGAACCTCCGGTGGGAATGGTCGCCCAGTCCGCAGCATGACTTCTTAGACCACGTGGCCATACCCGCGGCGAACTCGGACTCCTCATCAGGAAACGAACCGTAAGGTTATGTAACCCTGACCAAATACAAGTAACAATGACAAAAAACATAACCCATGTAATAATGAAAGCACGCTTCAGTGGTAAGAGTAAAGTTGATGTTTATGAGACAGAACTTTTCAGACTTACCGGTCTTACCTTAATGTCCGTCACGGATATCTATATAAATTACTCATCTCATAATAAATAGAATCACAGAATATGCATCGATATGTAGCGATACGGTAGACGCAAATAAAGAAATGTATCCATGAGTAAGTACGTATCGATACGGTAGATGCGAGTAACGAAATGTGTTTATGAGTACTTCCTATCAGTACTTCGTATCAGTACCAAATACATATGGTTTGATACAGCTCTAAAAATTTGTGCCAGACCGGCAATCGAATCCTGATTTTCGAAAGCGATCACCTTTCCATTAGGCTGTCTGAGGACGGCCCCGTTTGCCAGACAGTACACACACTGCAGTCAATTGCAGTCTTTCTGCTCGCAGCCGTTACTGTATACCTACACCAAGGAGAATAAAATGACGAGGCATCATTACTATGCCTAGACTTTTGTAATAGTCCTACATGGTGACGAAGAACGGTCTTTTTTAAAAAAAAATTAAATCATAATAGCGTTAATAATTCAATTACCTGAGACATATGTCGTCTCATTATATCAAAGATATTGAATATAAGGGATGTCGAGGCAGAATTAAAGTCTGTGTTGTGGACAATCACCAAGGCAATGATCAAATTGGAGCTACGTAACTGGCTCAGAAGGTAGCACGTAGAATAATGGACCAAAATCTATCAACAAAAACATGGCAAGGTAATGATGCCGAAGCCTTGTTTTAAAAGAAGCTCTGCAATTCTGGGCCTGAACAGGAGAGTGATTAGACTCATGGTTGGATTTCTGACAGGCCATGGGAATTTCAAAAAACACCTACATACAATGGGAATAACAGAAGAGGACCCTAAATGTAGGATCTGGGATGACGGTGATGAAACTGCATCACATCTAATATTCTAATGCATTGCATTGGAGAGTAAAAGGCACAGAACATTTGGGACAACCAGACCCAAAGAAATTGTGTCTAATAAAGAACTGGTAAAGAGACTCCTTTCACTGTTATAGGGCATTGGTTGGCTTTACTAGATGTACAGGGAGCGACACCGCACAATAAACTTAGTTTTGGTGCGGTCAGTGGCGGGTCGGACCAAGACTGTTTTTGCTTCCCTGGAAAAATCAAATCAAATCAAATCAAATCAAATGCCTAGGCTTTTGTAACATTCCTGCATAGTGACGATGAATAGTTTTTTGAAAATTTTTAAAATCACAATAGCGTCAATAATTCAATTACCTGAGACATATGTCGTCTCATTATATAAAAGATATTGAATATAAGGGACGTCGAGGCAGAATTAAAGTTTATTTGTTGTGGATGGAGATGTGCTTTAAGACAGGTCCATGTAGCTGTGTTACCTGAGTGGTTAAACCATATGTACCGAGCGAGGTGGCGCAGTGGTAACGCACTGGACTCGTATTCGGGAGGATGGTGGTTCAAATCCACCTCCGGCCAACCAGATTTAGGTTTTCCGTGATTTCCCTAAATCACTCCAGGCATATGCCGGGATGGTTCCTTTCAAAGGGCACGGCCTAATTCCTTCCTCATCCTAACCCAAAAACTCCGAGCGTTAGCTCCGTCTCTAATGCCCATGCTGTCGACGGGACGTTAAACCCTAAGCATCCATCCTAAACCATCTGCTTTGTAAACAAGAGGTCCTGGGTTCGAATCCCTGCTGCAGGAAAAATTTTAATTCAACGCCTCTACTTATATTCAACATCTTTAATCGGAAGTTATTCTCACGACGGATGGAAATCACGAAAGCGCAGCAGTGCCGGCTTTTGGTGCACGGTGTTTGTCGCTTTGGGACGCTTGTGTCACGCCGCCATGACGGCAGCAGGTTGCAGCGGAGGCAGCGGCAGCGCAGAAATGTGGCCACCAGAGGCGCTGCCCACGCCGGCAGATACTCCGCTATCGCCAGGCATCCGGGATCTAATTCTGTCTGTGCAGGATGTGCTGCCAGTCTCGCGCAAGTTCGCTTCACTCGCCCCAGCCTCTCTCTGTACACATCCGTTTGCGTTGCAGAATAGTCGAAATAGTACCACCACTCAAACGATATTTCTAGATTTAAACACTTTTCGTCACGTTATCCATCTGTTCCAAGTATATCCTTCTTAGACCTCGCATGACACATCAAATTCAGGCAAATTTGCAAAATAATTAATGTAATTCCACCTTACGTAAATGTAAAAGCAGGAACAACTCATTGGTAACAACGAAGAACGAAATATTTTGCAAAAAAGTCTTGACTTAGAAAAGAAACTAAGTAGATTTATTCAAAGAAATTCATCTCAGTAGATGAAATAATCTTGCAATTAAGTTTGATTGTTAGGCCATCTTTCGCAGCAGATGTTAAAATTACCTACGGTTTTGCGTCTTTTGCTGACGGCGATTATGAAAATTATTTTCCACCATACGCGTTTCGCTTTGATTTGCAAAGCATTTTCTGTGGTTCTGTAAATGATACACGGGTTTCTGCAATTAGTTTCGCATATGCAGATTAAAAACAGAATTTTTCATTTTTAGTGCACTTTATGTGTTGTGAAAGTGATGTGTAATCTTCCCACAGAGTTACTGCTTGTCGGCTGCTGTGACCGAGCGTTGCCGGGCGCCGTGGCTCAGCGCGCCCGGACAGGGGGCTGACCGCCCTCTGTAATAAAAAAAGCTGAGCCAACCATTCAACGAACAACCACGAACAAACTGAACGAACGACCGCGAACCATAGATAAAAAAACCAGATAAAAAAAGAAGAAAAAAAAGAAAAGCGGTCTGCGGCGCGGCAGTCACACTCTGCACGGCCACTAGGGGTGCGGGTTCGAATCACCATCGGGCATGGATATTTGTGCCGTCCTTAGTATTAGCTAGTCCACAAGTAATTTTTTTAAGTTTAGGGACTGATGACCCCGTACTTAAGTCCCGTAAGCTATACAAACATTTGAACATTTGAGTTATTGCTTCTACCTTTCATCCCACTGCGGTTTTTCAGTCTTGTTGGCTGGGATTGCTCGGTTTGTGATGTGCAATTTTCTGAATGTTCACGCAGATGTTCGAGTACAATCAAATATAAATACACCGACAATTGGTTTACAAAAATGATGCTGCATTTCAATTAACACTTTTACATAACACAGTCTCTATGCATTTTTGTGAAATAAAGTTTCAAAGTTTTAGACAACTTATTTCATTGTCATTATGCCTTGAGCTACATGTTCTTACATTCATAGTTTATTTACTGACATACGTTTCGCCTAAGTAAAAACCACGTTTTAATAATATGAGGTATATTTTGTAATTCTGCGATGTTTGATAACATTTATTCTTTCTTTCTCTTTTGCCATGTTCCTGCACATGCGGGGTCGGCTTTGTTAGATTCGGATTTGGCGTGTTAACGTTTCATGTCACCACCCCATAACTCCCGGGAGGAAATGTGTACACCAAATGTCTGCGTACAATGTTATATGTGTGAAAGTGTAAAGTGTTACGAAACGTTTGCGAATCTTGTAACTGAGGCGGGACTTGGTTAACAGCCCGTTATTCACCTAGGGGTGTGTGGAAAACCGCCTAAAACCACATCCAGCCTGGCCGGCATTCCGACCCCCTTAGTTAATCCGCCGGGCAGAGTCGAACCGGAGCCGGCACGTTTTTCCGCCTCGGAAAGCAGTGCGTTAGATCACATGTCTAACGGAGCGGGTGCTGGTAACATTTATTAATATCCATTTATATAAGAACGTAGGCTTTCGCGGTCATTATTGTTAAAATTGAACTTCTTCTGATCTATTTGTCGTGTCATGATGATGTATTTCTCCAACGTTTCGGCTCCTGTAACGGAGCCGAAACCTCGGAGAAATATATCATTATGACCGGAAAATAACTCAGAAGAATTTCAATTTTAACAATATCCATTTATTTGGAGTCACTAAGCAACCTCTATCTAGGCTATACTCATATCCTTTAAGATAAGATGTACTGTACTATCTTATCTACATCTACATAAATACTCTGCAATTCACGCTGAAGTGCATGGCAGAGGGTTCATCGAACCGCTTTTATAATATTTCTATACAGTTCCTTTCTCTAATAGTTCGCGGGAAAAAGGTACACTTAAATCTTTTTGTTTTCGATCTGTTGTCATTTCATCATGATGATCATGAATCCATATGTAAGTGGGTGCAAGCAATATATGTTCGCTATCGGAAGAAAAAGTTGGTGAAAGAAATTTCGCAAATAAATTTCGTTGCAATGAATAACGCCTTTCTTTTAATGTTTTCCACCATGCCAGTTGGCGCAGTGGTAACGCATTGGACTCGCATTCTGGAGGAAGGTCGTTCAAGTCCACCTCCGGCCATCCAGATTTAGGTTTTTCGTGATTTCCCTTAATAATTCCAGGCAAATGCCGGAATGGTTCCATTAAAAGGGTACGGCTGAGTTACTCCCCCATCCGTACCCGAACAGTCCGAGCGTGATCTCCGTCTCTAATGACCACGATTTCGACGGGACGTTAAACACCAATCTTTCTTCCTTCCTTCCTTCCATCATTTACATGACACAAAACTAGCTGCCTTTCTCTGAACTTTCTTTAAATCGTCCGTCAGCTCCACTAGGTGGGGATCCCATAATGCGCAGCAATACTCAAAAGAGGACGCACAAGTGTGATGTAGGCAGTTTCTTTAGTAGAATAGTTGCATCTTCTAGGTGTTGCCAATGAAACGTAGTGTATGGTTCGCCTTCCCTACTGTATTTTCGTGGGTTCTTTCCAATCGAAGTTGCTCGTAATTGTTACTCATAGGTATTTAGTTTAATTTATAGAGTATCTACTGTTTGCACATAGCTTACTGCGGCATGTAGTCAGCGTCAAAGGGAAATAGAAACCCGACACTGGTACGACAAAGGTATTTTCACTTTTCGTTGTACGCAGACTTAAACTGAAAGCTTTCACGGAGTTTTAACTGAAAGATTTTACTCATTTTCCACTGATTTATTTGTAATACCAACGATGCTGAATTCTTACTGCTAGGAATGAAATTTGAAAATTTGGAAAGTAAGAAAAATTACTTATTACAGTTAAGTCAGCAGGGGTAAAATTCAGGGAAAGGAGAGTTATTTATAACTTGTACAAAAGCCAGACCGCAGTTATTAGACTCGAAGGGCATGAAATGGAAGCATCAATTGGGAAGGGAGTTGTAGCCTTTCTCCGATGTTATTCAATTTGTACATAGAGCAGGCAGTGAAGGAAAGCAAGGAAAAATTTGGAATAGGGATTAAAGTTCAGGGGGAAGAAATAAAAACATTGCGTTTCACTGATGACATTGTAATTCTGTCAGAGACAGCAAAGGACCTGGAAGAGCAGTTGAACGAAATGGACAGTGTGCTGAAAGGTGCATATAAGACTGGACAGTGTGTTGAAGAGAGCGTATAAAATGAACGTTAACAAGAGCAAAACAAAAATAATGGAATGTGGTCTTAGAAAATCAGGCGATGCTGGAGGAATTAGATTAGGTAACGAAACAATGAAGGTGGTAGATGAGTTTTGTTACTTGGGCAGTAAAATAACATGTGACGGTCGGCAGTACAGAGGATATAAAATGCAGAATGGCAATGGGAAGAAAAGCATTTTTGAAAAAGAGAAATTTGCTAACATCGAATATTAATTTAAGTGTAAGGAAGTTTTTTCTGAAGGCATTTGTGTGGAGTGTTGCCTTGTACGGGAGTGAAACATGGACGATAAGCAGTGCGGACAGGAAGAGAATAGAGGCTTTTGAAATGTGGTGCTACAGAAGAATGCTGAAGATTAGGTGGGTAGACCGTGTAACTAATGAAGAGGTACTGAACAGAATTGGTGAGAAAAGGAATTTTTGGCATACCCTGACCAAAAGAAGGAATCGCTTGGTAGGACACATTTTTAGACATCGAGGAATCGTAAATTTAGCATTGGAGAGAAGTGTGTGGGAAAAAATCGCAGAGGGAGTCCAAGAGACGCCTATAGTAAGCAGATTCAAGTGGATGTGGGTTGCCGTTCTTATGAGGAGATGAAAAGGCTTGCTCAGGATAGAGTAGGGTGGAGAGCTGCATCAAACCAGTCTCCGGACTGGACCATAACAACAACAACAACAACAACAACAGTTAAGTACTACGAAGATCCAATAAATTATCATAGAAGTATGAGGCGCACTTAATGTGTGAAATGAAAGCATAAAAACGTGTCGTGCGCACTAAGGCGCCCAGCTGCGGTGCGCACGGCCGTTGCCGTCGGGGGTTTGATTCCTCCCTCGTGCACGAGTGTTTGTGATGTCCTTAGCGTAAGTTACTTTAAGTTAGTGTAAGTAGTTTGTAAGTCTAGGGACTAATGACCAACGTAATTAAGTCCCTTCGATTTACAAACATTTTAACATAAAATCGTTGTGTTAACATGAGTGACAGGCTGGTCAAGTATATAGTATATAATTGATAGATACATTCTTTGGCATGCTTCCACTCAATCCGTTGAATACTTAAGTATCATCCACACAGCTCTGGCCCAGGTTTCCGTGGATTCTTGTTTACTGTAAGGTGAATACCAGAGCTGCCCCCATGCCCACGGAATATTTCCAATTGGGACAAAACTTCCCCACCCTCCAAGAATAAAACCCAAACACAATGTATTTCGAGCACAATTACAAACAAAATAAATAAACAGAGCCCCCACAGAATAACAACTTCCGCCATGGCTAGAAAGTGCCTAGCAAGCACTGTATTAGCCCGCCGATGCCCCCTAAGGTATGTGCTAAAAAATAAAAATAACTACTTTTCATGATGAGAATTGTCACGTACATTTAATATTTGTTTCCTTGAGGAAGAAGGAGTATTAATAGTATTAATATAAATGAAGTAATGCCACTAAAAGTATCTAAAGGTGTTATCATTAGAAAAATTTGCAGCAAGTCATAATTTCAGATACGACGTTTATCGTGATATTTGACGTAGTTATACACATTAGGAAGCCATTTGATAACGGCGGCATACCACCATTTGTAAAAACGGAGATGGGGAAATAAAGTAAAGCGCAGTCCATGATCTAAAAATATAGTTGGCTACAAATTCATTAATCGCAACGATGAAATAGAAATATCTGAATGGTGATGCTTGTCGCAAATGAGCGAAGTACCTTGTAGTTATCCACCGGAAGACGAGCTACTCCAGAAATCTAATACAGATGATTAAGATCGTTATGAAACGTCTTTATAAAATTAAGTATGACCGCCGTTCAAGATTATTGGAGTAGAAACAAGTATATTACCAATTAAAATTCTATTCTGTACACCTAAATGCACACTCCACAGATTTTCCTACTTTGCGGTGTAGCTACAAGAGTGTTTTTACCATAGACATATGAGGAGTGTAAAGAAAGGAAGTTCCTTGCAAATTTTATGAGCCTTTCTAATTTCTTTCTTCTGTTAGTTACAATATTCACTACATCAGAAAACTGAAATTGTTATACTCCTATTTCGATAACCATTATCGGCTTATATGCCTTGGTTGCACTTCATTATGCCTTATGGTTCAGGTATTATTGTATGATATTTTTCAAACCTAATCGAACAAGAATTAATAATCTATCAAGAAGAACATATTTTTGACATTGTTAGAGCATTTAAAAAACATCATCACGCTAAATATCACTAACAACGAGGAGATAGGAATTTATTATTATTATCCTTCAGCCTTTTATTTCTGCTTAGATCTTAGACCAAAAGATTTAATTTAAAACTCAAAGGCAAACAAAAGTTCGGACGATTTTCGGCTCAACTTTGATAATATCTAATGGAGGATAAACGAAAATCAAACGTTAGACATCCCATAGGCATCTCCCTCATTACGGAGTGCTAGTGTTCGCAAATAAATGAAACACAGTACTGATCTTGAATTGGATAAATTTATCATTGTAAGAAGGAAGACGAACTGCAATTACTTCCGGTAACAGAAATATGTCAAATCGAAATCAGGGAAGTTAGTTACTGTGTTTTGAGGGACGACTTGTTACATTTTTAGTTATTAAATGCATAAATTGTGTGATTTGTATTTTACCATCAGGTAATAAAAAACTGTATGGTTAAGTATGTTGTTCATCATGGTTTCTGAGACATCACTGATATTGAGGCATTCGCCAATTGGAGCTCAATGATTAACGATTGTAACGAAAAAATTCCTAAATCCATCGAATCTACGGAACTAGAACTCGGGTGCCATCTGTAAGCAAGGCACGGAATGAGCGCGAGGCGGTACTGCCATCTTGTGGGAAAGCGCCGAACCGAGTCGCCCTGCCGCTTCAGGCTCCTTGCTTAACTCCTCTTCTGCCAATTTAACCTGAACTCTCGTTCTCATAATCAGTCTTCTCTCGTCTGTCTTACACACACCTTCAGAGTAGGCACCAATTCCAAGTCGAAGAAAGCTGGTCTACTGAATCTCAATTAGAGTAGGTACGTTTTACCTGATACTACAAAGTTTTAGTTAAGGTTCGTGCATTGCACATTGGACTGACGAGTAGGGATATCAGAATTTTGTATAACATTCAAACTAGGCTACATACACGTAATACACCAGTAAAAGTTTTGTCTTATTGACCGTGTAAAATGAAGTTGACTGTCCACGAACGCTCAAAATCCCTTATCAAAAAACTGCAATATCGGACATTCCATGCAATACTTAATAAAAATAAATAAATAAATAAATGAAATAAAAAAAATAAGAATATATGGTTACTTTCAAAGAACACAGTAGATTTTCTTCCCCATCCTTACCCAAAACTCCGAGCGTTAGCTCGTCTCTAATGACCAAGCTGTCGACGGGGCGTTAAACCCTAAGCTTCCTTCCTTCTTCCAAGATGTTGGTTAGCAGTAAAACTGTATTTGAAGCTGCTTTTTTGAAATGTATCGTTGAGTGATACGAATTCATGAATTACGTAAAATTAATGGCAGAGTCGATCTAGTGTTGTAATATTCTTTACGATGGATATAATTATATAGAGACATATTTGATATCACCCCCCCCCCCCGCCCCCCCCCCCCCGCCACCAAACCCCGGACTATAAGGTCCCTTGATTGACTCTAAGAAAAGAAGAAAAATTTAAAATAATCAGTATTTGTTTTGGAATTAATTCTGATTTTAAAAATTCGAATCATTTCGTTAAATTGCGAATTAGGCTTTATTCACTACGTCTGCGAACTACGAAAGCAGGCGTAAGACACAGAGTTAAAAATACCATAAATTTTAATGCAATTACGTATCAAAGTTCAAATGTAAGGACAACAGACGAAGCAATGTCCGAGGGAGGACTCGAACGTGAGACGGGGAGCGGCCGCGCCTTCCGTGGCATGGCGTCTTAGACCGCACGGCCATTCGCGAGCGACAGTTATAATTCAAATGGTGTCACCCTGTCGATAGGATAATGAAGGCTGATGTTAGTGGTGAACAGAAAACTATCAGTCTGATATCACACACCGTCCATTTAAGTAAATCCAATCCGTCTTATCAAGTCGATTGCATCATTTTGAGAAGAGAACGAATAGCATAAATTTGCACACGGATGTATATTCAATGAATATGGAGATTTTACTTACATTAATTTTCTTTTCAGACCCCGTTATCGATATTGCAATTTGTGTTGAAGAAGAATGAATTATATAAATTCTCTAATTAAAGGTAAATCGAAATGTTATAACACCGATGATGCCTGTGCGATAAGTATTCGCTCACACAGAGTTGATCGTACAGTGTATTACCATAATATTTTTAAACATACATTTTCACAAAAAACATACATTTGATAACAGGCCACTACGGTCGGGGGTTCGAATCCCCCCTCGGGCATGGATATTTGTGCCGTCCTAGTTCGTAAGTAGTTCATAAGTAGTTTGTAAGTTTAGGGACTGATGACCCCGTAGTTAAGTCCCATAAGCTTAACAAACATTTGAACATTTTTTTTTTTGATAACAATTTGTAGCCCTTTAAAGGCGAATCTTAGCAAAGAATTATAATATTATAAAAGATAACTCTTATTACGAAATTAATGTGGACCATAGACGAAATTTAAGGGTCGACCAATCGTCATGGTCTCTGTACTGTGCCTAATGACCTTTACACGTGTGCATCACTGCGATTCCCTGATTTGAAAAATAAAAGAGTGTCACATGTCATTCAGGGAGTGCGCTGCTTGTAATCAGCGTGTGTCAATCGGTAAATTAGTCGGGATATTCTGTTTATAAAACCGGAGCTGTTGTGTTTGACATATATTTAAAGCAAACTGTAACAATGCTTTGTTAGGAGGCACGTTGACCAGTTGAAACAAACCTCGCAGAAACACATGGAAAGAATCTAAGCTGTAGTTCATGGAATAGAATTTATCGATAATACGAACGTAAGGAAATAAGTCGCAAACTGATGTAGACATGCCAGTACTCTGATTACAAGCCTGAAAATTGCTTTACTTTTCAGCTGACTCCACCTGCAAATTTAAGCACTCGTCCCATCTTTCAAGAAGGCTTTAAAAGCCTGGATTTTGGAAGTTTTGTAGCATCGTTTACTCCTGTAAGTGACGCTCTTGAGCTAGAATTTTATTTGGTTCCTTAAACTGCTGCAGCCCAAAAGACGGATGTGTCGTAGTGGCAGAGAAATACCTCTACACAGCGTGCAATACTGGCGTGTCTACCTCAGTTTATGACTTATTCACTAAATGAGCCTCTTATAAATGAAGACTTTTTTCGGAGGAAGATACTAACAATGTTGTCTTTCATCTGCAGAGTGAGTAAAGTTTTAGAGACATTATACAGCGTCGCGCGGTAGTCGGCATGCGCTCTAAGGCGCCTTGCTACAGAGTGCACGTCTACTCCCTGTTGAAGGTTCGAGTACTCCCTCGGGAATGGGTGTGTGTGTGTGTGTGTGTGTGTGTGTGTGTGTGTGTGTGTTTGTCCTTAGCATAAGTTATTTTAATCAGTTTGTAACTGTAAGGACTGATGATCACTGCTGTTTTCTCCCATAGCTTTACAAACATTTGAACATTTTGAACATTATATATGAATAAAACATCATTTCTTTAAGATCTGACAAAAAATTGATACTATTTTCACAGAGCCTTTTAATCACCTGTCGGGCTGAGGAGCTTCTTTGAGCCTTGAGTCATTACACGAGGATGATGTAGTTACGTACTACCAAAACGCACTTATTCATGAGTCCGGTCAGTACAAAAAAGGAAGGGCGTGAATGCCTGTGGAGTAAGGCGGTGCTGCAGGGCGTTTGATACTTACTTTTTTTCCGAAAATGATTTACAAAAATACGATATGTAGAGAGCCATTTGGCAGCTTTCACGACAATTAACTAGTACCTTAAAAGTAGTCGACATTCCATCTCTAATTTGAAGCATGAAGAAAAAAAAAGTTTGAGAATAAATTCAATTTAATCACGTAAAAACTAGCACTACGTGGTCAGGTGTTGCTGAGGCTTGTTACAGATTAAATGAAAAAAAAAAAAAAAAAAAAAAAAAAAAAAACGAAAAGAGATGAAGCGCATATTTCTGATGTGTGTAATTTTATAATGGTTTGTAACGTGAATTGGGTGTTGATGCTACAGTCGCCGCTCCCCTTATATCTGTACCTTCCGTCTGCCCCTATCTCCGTTCCCCGCTCAATGTCTTTTGTGTCCCAGCCTCGTCGCCGCTTTTGTGTCTCGTTTCCGTCATAGGTTTCGGTGGCCGAGTAGAAAGAGACCGACACAGGAATAAAGGCTGCACGCTTGTGCAGGTACGAAGGTGAGCAGCCAGTGGGACAGCAGAAACTAGAAACACTAGAGTAAATTAGAACGAGATATATATTTCACAGAGACTTAGTAATACTTAACTTTTACATAGCTCAGTACTGCAGAATGCTGATACATAGTTGAGCTAGAGGCCTGCCTAGTGCCTATCCGTTAGCCAAGTCTTAACTGCTGCCTATTTGTTTCCGAAGTGTTAACTGGTTCCTATCTCAGTCCCAAGTGAACGATGTCGTTCAGTGGTGGCCACGAGCGGAGTTGTAGCAGAGGGCGCTCGTGGCTGGCGTCGTAAGAACGCCGCGCCGTGCGTGCATGGCGGCGCGCGGCGAAAGTAGGTGGCCCGCACTTTAGACTTGTGCGACACCACAATGTCCATATCCTTCTCTGTCCTCTCTTTGTGCATACCTTCCTAGCCTCTTCTTCCAGTCCACCTCTTTCTCCCCCCACCACATTTCCTCTCTCTCTCTCTCTCTCTCTCTCTCTCTCTCTCTCTCTCTCTCTCTCTCTCTCTCTCTCTTGGTCCAAACTACGCTCCTCCTCCCCCGCTTTCTGCACATCTCATCTATACGTTTCTCATAGCACTCTTCCGGGTTGATCCCCTCTACCCTATCTCTACGCCAGTATACTCCCCCTTCCTCTATTTTAAAGTCTGTTTCTACCTAGAGCCTTGCCTATTGTTTTGTTCAAAATATTTACGAAAATCTTAACCGTAAAATGTTAAACAATTTAAATGTTTTATCCGTTTTAGCAAGTGTGTTTATAGGTTGTAAAAGTAAACAGCCAACAGTTGCAAGGTTTCAGATTTATTTACAAGCGGTTTCGTGCTATTATTGGCCTTTTTCTGGTATATAAAATGTGCCCTATACGTTCACACAGAACATTTTGTAATTACACTGAACATCAAGTGCAGAGATTATGTTAGCATATCTTGTATAATCTCTGCACTTAATGTTCAGTGTGATTACAGAATGCTTTGTGTAAACCTATAGGGCACAATTTGTATATGAGAAAAGGGCCAATAATTGCTCGAAACCAGTTGTAAATAAATCTGCAACCTTGCAACTGGTGGCTGTTTACTTTTACAACCTATAAATATAGTTTATATACAGGGTGTATCACACAGACAAATATTACTAGACTGGCAACGCCATATATAGTACCATTGGTGTCAATTACGTCTCGGGCCCATATTTCTATACTATAAATGTGGTGTGTGTGTAACTACAGAAAACAGTCGCAAATACGGATGAACTGACTTAACTACGTTGTCGATAGAGTTTTGGTGTAATGGTCAGATCATATGGCTGTAATATATCGTACACCAAATCGAAGATAGATTGGAAAAAAAAACTCGTTTCAATCCATGTTGTTTTTATTAATCTGTTACGAAATTAATTCAACTTCGCATTTTTTCCAGTAGTATGGTCATCGTAACGGTGATATTTGTCGTGGACAATTGTTGTTGCCGCGCGGGAGTAGCCGAGCGGTCTAGGGCGCCACGTTATGGATCGCGCGGCCTCCTGCGTCGGAGGGTCGAATCCTTCCTCGGGTATGGATGTTTGTGTTGTCTATAGTATAAGTTAGTTCACAAGTAGTTTGTAAGTTTAGGGACTGATGACCCCGTAGTTAAGTCCCTTAAGCCTAACAAACATTTGAACATTTCGAACAATTGTTGTTGTTGTGGTCTTCAGTTCGCAGACTGGTTTGAAGCAGCTCTCCACGCTACCCTGTCCCGTGCAAGTCTCTTCATCTGAGAATCTGTTGTGCACATGGCTAACTACGCTTGTGGTCAACATCAAACGGAAATAGAAATCCGAAACTGGTACGCCGAAGGTGTTTTCACTTTAAGACGTAGAC